>CM039682.1:28257275-28594012 GCA_022537955.1 Schmidtea mediterranea | reverse complement strand
TTCAATTGAATTTATAGATGATTTATCGATTAATTTTAAGTGGGAATTTTCGAAGTAAATTTTATGGAATGGATACAATGAATTTCAAAATGTATGTTAGCAATGTAATATGCCTGAATAAATTTATATCTATCCAGCCTTATGTGTCATCGAAACTTGTTAATTCCAAAATGCTTATGGTAAATATTATTTTTGTATTCCTTTTTTCCGGCCCACAGCCACACATAACGCAAAGAAAGCAAAATCTACATAGTAAACAGATTTCGTGTAAGTGCGTGGAAGATCGCCAATTGATAATGTTAACCGTGAAGAACTCAGCGTGCGGAACGCAAGGATTGAACGTCAATATTACCCGTACATAGGGGAAATTGGAGGTAAGAGTGATTAGTTTATTGGCTGCTCCTTCACCATCCGTTTCCTGTAAAATTTTAACATAAATTTTTAACAACAATCGGCTAAAGATCCTAAACAACCGAGTAGTCCCAGTGGCACTCATTACTATGAAATGAACATAAATAGATCTTAAGGACAAAAAGAGGGAATGGGTTAGCGGGGAAAATTTGCGAAATCGTGCAGAACAGTTAAAATGAATAGCCACGGAAAAGATTAATCCGAACGACAAAAATCATGAAAAAATTAAATGTTTTTAAATAAGATTAAATAATTAATTTGAGTTGAGGCGGAGAAATATGGGCGGGACGCTGCCTCAAATTTTTTCGAACTAATTTTCCAAATACTTAACAAAAATAGTACGCAAAAATGGAATGCTAAATAAGAAGCGGAAACGCTGCTCAAATTTCGCCGAGTCAATGAAAATACTTTGTCCGAAAAACTGTAAGAATATGGATGAACCTGTAAAATAAGGGTGAAACGCTGCTAAATTTCTAATTTACAAAAATACTTTATCAATAAAACCGAAAAAATATAGATGACCTACGGCTAATGTTGTAATCCAATAAACAATTAACAGCTGAGGAATAAGGAAGGATCCTAAAAACCTTAATAAATATAAACGATAATGATAAGGGTATGTAATTATACAATAATTGAATAATTGATAATAATAATAATGATAATTAATAATAATAATAATGGGTAATAATAATATAATAATGGTATTTGTATAATGATTGATAATAATTAATGATAATTAGTATAATCATAGATAATAACAATAAATTAAGTGTTATAGAATAATATATATAGTATTAGTATGACAATTAAGAAAGGTAATAACATATAGCAACAATGATAATGCTAGTAAAAATCGATAGGGAACATTGTAGTGATAATAGGGATAAGGTGAAAGATATAAGGTGGGTGTATTTAACATAACAAAGGGTGTACAGGCCAAAGAATAATCATCAGCATGGACAATGTAAGAAGGACTAAGCAATGGACATAACAATGGAAGATATGAAGAGTAAGGTTAACATTTTGAAGGAGATAGGAAGAATACATGGGGACCTCAAGAATCAAAAGCGGCACTAGGCTTCTATCGACAGCTGTGAACCCGAGGGTTGTCCGAGCAACTATAGTACTAGCACATGGTATCATTTTTTGCGGACAATCCACCACTTGAACACATTTACCAACGTGCCTAGCAACGGTGCCAGTGGCGGTCATGTATCATTTTGTATGGCGTTACCTGAGGGTCACCAGGATAAGCAAGATTTAAACCCTGTAACCCCCACCATTATGTATTTTTATGTAAATTTTCGTGCTTGTTCTGATGCCTTTTTTTATTTATGTTATTGTTACTTTTATGCTTTTGATTTTATATTTATTTATATTCTCTCGGATTAAAATGTTTAGTTGGTGTGTATATTGTTATTTTAAGTTATCTTGATTCTGGGTTTTGTGCTGTATTACTGATGCATTTGAAACAATTCTCAGGCATTGTGTGTGCTGGCTCAGACAATAGAAATTTTAAATGATTTCAAACGACCATTGACCCAAAATCCCAAAACATTGTATTGAATACTACAAAAACTGAAAGATTGTTAGAGAAATGTCAGCATATGAGGTCAATCTTTAATCTGCCCCATAGGCGAAGCGTGTCTTCAAATCGGCGTCTTCTTTCCCTTTCCGCTTACTGGGGGTGACCATTTTGTAATTGATTTAGATGCTGGATCACGATTCATTTGGGTATTGGGTTGAGAATAGAAACTTGAAATGGGCCAGGCTACAACCGATCAACGTTTAAAACTGTGCTGGGATAATGTCCAATCGTCTGCCTTGATTGTTTCTTTCACGTTTAGTTGTTGGTTTTTTTTAGCAAATTCGTTTTGGCTGTTAATTTGTCACCTGCTCCGGCCGAGTTCCACATCTCCTCCACCCGACGGCATATTCGGATGCATCGAACTCAGCTCTCTGGCTCTGAATTTTCTGCGTCTATTGTTTTGGTTTGGTTGGATTGCAACTAAAATATGGAGAAAATTTCAAAGAATTGTAGTTGAAACTCGATTCAAAAATAATCTTATGGCATAAGGATGAAAAACTACTTAAAGGTAATCGTTGCATATTTGGAAAAATAAATTGGGCCATGAACGAGTGAGTTTTATGAAGAAACCATTTACTTTTACGGAGTTTTTTAGTTAATTTTATTATTTTTCAGGGACAGGTCGGTTGAGTAACGGTACGTATGGGATCCTAATGAATTGTGGTTTTTTAATCGAATAATATATCCAAAATATGAAATTCGCTCCATTTCCTTTAAAAATCCCAACCTAAAAAAATATCGATTTAAACAAGAAAATTCCTTCTATTTTTTAGACGGAATTTAATAATTCCGCATACATTACTCGAATAGCCAGTTAAATTAATGGTTTCTAAGCTCACGAGATGATTGATAGCGATCTGTCCCACAGGTGTCCAAATGAGTACGCACATCATGTAGATTTTTTATATTACATCGTATCGGAACTAAGGTATATATAGTCGATGAGGAAATGGTTTTCTTGGAGTGTGTGTGAGTATTGCAAATAATGTATCCCTCATGCATGGTGAAGCAGACTATATAAGTGCGAACCACTCATTCTCTTTTTTTAAATCAGCAGTTTATTCCATTGAACATAAAATTTGGTGAAAACCTTCAAGCTATTTCCACTTATTGCTATACTTTTAAATAAATATTAGCTGAATACGAAATGGATTCATCTGCTGTTTTTTCCATGATATTAATTTTTAAAAATGATCAAGATAGTAATTAATAATAATAATACGATAAATCAAATATTAAAACGACAACCTTGTGGAGATTAATGATGCATTTAAATTTTGTGTAGGGTCGAATTATATGACCCCTTGGCATGAAAATCATAATCGTTACTGTTTGAAAAATCTAAAGCGCATGATAGCTATGTGATCGTTTTAATAGTCTGAATAAGTGATATAGACTATTCATGTAACGAAGAAGAAGTTATATTATATTGTGTTGTTATAATAGGTAGCACACCCCCCCACTTATTGAGTGCTATATATACACTGGAGAATACGTAGCTTATCGTGATTTCCTATGCATGCAGTACTTAGACCAAGATGATACCTTAATTGATTGACTGACGTGACAGAATTGGGAGAGTATCATGTTCTTGAGGTCTTCCTATTTTTATCAATGCTCAAATTTCTTTTGCATTATTTTCTGGAAAATCTTTTAATTCTTTTTTGCTCATTAGACTTTATATTCTTCCTTTTTTATGTGTGTACATTTGCTCTTCCTCGGTGATTCCTTCGCCATCTACAGAGGGTCTGACGTGGAGGGTCTTGGAAGAGGCGACTGACCCGTGCGAACTAACCATTCACTACGGTCTCCCACACCGAAAATACTAGCTTTTATTAGTTGTGAAGATAAGTTTGGCTCATTGTAGCATGTGATTGTGGATAATCAATAAAATAAATAATAATGGTGGATGAAAATAACATTCAGATTTGATTAATTTGGATTTTTAAAAAGTTTTAAAAAATAGTGATTTTTGGAATTAATGATAATGGTTAAGCCTAAATAGATAATATAATATCAAAATGCTAATAATTAAATCATTATTGATAATTTCATTAATACTTTTTTGGTGATGGAAAATATTGGTCACGTAGCATCTCGTATATTTCAGGTACCTACGGAAGCGAAGCTTCCTTGGGACTTGATCGATAGAGGGAAAAATCATTGTATTTTTATTTTTCATTATTTGTTTTAATATTAAATAAATTGATGAAAATTCAAAACAATATAATTCAAATCATATTATTCGAATAAAAAGAAATTTCAATACATTTTAGACCTAAATACTAACAGGTGATAACCAAAAATTCAATATGATGATATCATTCCTATATCTTCATACACTTAAAAATAATGATAAATAATAATATATAAAAAATAATAATAAAAAAAAACTTTTCCTTACTTCGGAATGAAAAATTTTTATAACAATTTCTTGAAAAATGGCATTAAATTGTGTCGATCTGCCATCGAATTATATAGAGGAGTTTTACACGCATGTTTTTTGATGCGATAAAACAAAACGCCTACACGTTTTTACTATATTTCATCACTTTTCCCCTAGTTGTCAGATTTTCACGATTCTTTTTTGTTAAAGTTTCTAAATTACATTTTAAGCTTAATTCTCATATTTACTTTCTAGAATATAAGCGTTTTCTATGAATTTGGAGCCAATTTGATGAAATGGGTTAATTTTACTAAAATTTAATGTTTTTTGATTCTTTTAAAATGTTTTTATTTATTTTTTACATATTTTTGTATTTTTCTACTTTTTTTTCTACTTATTTAATGCTAAGTAGGCTATTTTTTGATGATTTTTCGTCCATTTGCATTTTGCGCGCCCTAATTTTATCGGATGTCGTGCCAGATATACAACAATTCAAAAATATTTGTTTTTGCCCAACACCTTCAAATAAGGACTGTTATTGTATAAAAAACTTGTGTAATTTGTGGCTTTGATACCACATGACAGGTGTTATAATAATAAATTTCTGTAAAAGAATCAGTAATCTATGAAGTGCCTGTGTTGGGTTGTGGCATCAAACAAATTTGGTTTGATCATGATAACTAGTAGTATTCTCTCTGTGGTCTAAATGAAACAATCGTAAATTCATTCTAAATGTGATACCAACAAAAAAATATGACTTAAGTAGTGATAGGTTAGTATCAGTAACCTTATAACCCAAACATAAACGGATTACGCCTTCCACTGGTTACCCGTCACTAGGCAACGTTGGTAATGTAACCAATGGTTATGAGACAGACAAAGGTGAGCTTCTTTTCAAAGACTGCTAAGGCCCGGCCTCATAATGGCTTTAGTAAAGGTCCATGTTATGTTTGCTGTAGCTATACATCTAGATTTAGTTTATAGATGTAGTATGATTATGATTGCTGTAAATATATGTCTGGTTTTTGTGAAGGATGTAGTATGAAGTCTAAGAACACTGCCGAGTCACCAGTAAAACTTCTGTCGGACGGTCTAGAGTGTCTGTTTGTATTGTAAATATTACGACCCAACAAATTTTATAATAAGTAAAATATATTTAAAAAATACAGAAAACTAAGTTAAACACAATAAATATATCTTGATAGTTATTTCAGTTCTCTTGTCTTCGATAAATGTTTGGGAATTGATTATTTATTGTTCTGTTTTCTAGGATTTGATTCTGGATTTTTTTATTCTCTATTTTAATTCTGGATTTAGAATCTGGATTTTTACTTTGATTTTTCTTTAATCTAATTCCACGTATTCAAGTTGATAATTAATTGTCTGAATACCTCCAAAAGTTGTTTTGGCGATTCTTCTAAATATTTGATTTGGTTATACTTTCTAACTAATTGATAAACTAATATTTTTATCGGCTTTTATTTCAATTAGATTTTCTTCCCATAATAAGTTGTCAACAACCTTACTATGGGGAATTGATTTTTTTATTTCAATTTAAAAAGAAAAAATAAAAACAATCAAAAAATTAATAAATAAATAAGGAACACCGAGGGGGAGGGGGTGAAATATCTACAATAAACAATAAAAATAATTATAAAGGCCATTACAGTCCACATTGATTTTTCGTAGATGGGTCAATTATTAACTAATGAATCGAAGGGCATCCAAATCTGAAATTAAATGAAAATTTTCAAATTTTTTAATTCGGTGAGAGTAGTCCAGATAGTGATGTGAGGTAATTGTGTGCATACCCAGGTGTGATCTTAATTTTTTCCCGTTAGAATCTTTTGCATAAAAATCGCATAATCGTCTACTTCCGTGGTTGGTATTCTGTTTTCACCATTTCTATCTTTTTCCTCAATTTTTTAGTTAATTTATTTAATGCACATTTCTCAGTTATTGGTATAGTGTTTCGAATTTTATTTAAAATATGACCGTTATTTAATTAGCATGGCCGGGTTCATGGCCGGGCTCGCGTTTTATGGCAAGACTCGTCAGCTCAATCTCGTCATCTCTCGAACTTGTACGGTTTGCCAGCTATTGTCTCTGACCGTAGCCAAACTGTATCCAGTGTCTCAAAGTGATTGTCTATACTTCACTGCCATTCCAGGAGCCACTCTGATCATCACTCGGTCGTCGTCGTTCCAAGCGCCTACTTCTTGACGTTCTACATCAGCTGAAATACAGAGAGGTTACTGGTTCTGTTAACCTTAACATGGGAATAGTAAATATACATATATGAATACTAAAATTGTCCCACCATGTCGTCAGCCAAATTTCAGTATAATCAATTAATATCATTATGTGGATTTTCTTATTAGTACTAATTATATGCATTTTCTATGGTATTGATGAGTCTAACCTTGATTGTGAAAATTGGTGCAAACTGACGTACACCATATGTTACCAAAAATCATGACTTGTAATGTGAGCTAGCTGTGACTCATTCAGCTGTTCTATTATTATTGTTGGTGTACGGGGAAAACCTTTTGAACAACTGGTTAATAGCGCTTTCTAAAGGGTGTACCCCCTCCGTGTCTAAGATCTACTTTCTCTCCCACACCACATAATTTACGAATTACTATCATACACCATGGATTAATCCATGTTGATAATGTGTACGACAGCCGAATGCTATTCGAACAGGTGAGCATCGTTACCAATACTACTCTTTGAATAACCTTCGATTTCGGGTTCAAAGCGGTCGTTGGAAGGTCTTACGCGTTCCAAAAATTTTATATCCTAAGGTGTATCGAATTCCCCAGGTTTTAAGCAAGAAAACTGTCCGCGAACATATCGAATACTCGTATTGTACGTTAAAATTACGAATTAAATTTCAGTTATTTCCCGTAAATAATTTAATTAACTTCCCTATTCGTTTTACAATTTAGTATTTTAATTTGAAATTATACGCACAGTATCTATTTTACCATAAACAAAATTATATTTCTGACACGCGATCTGATTTGGGTCGAAATAAATAACAGCAATAAATACATATAAAGAAAAAGCTTGTGAAATGAAATCAAAGCCTTTAAACTAAAATTTATATTCTAATAAGGAAAAACAAAATAATCACAATATTCAACAACGAAAGAAAGAGATAAATTATCAACAAGTCCATTATAGCAGGATGTAGTCTTGTCAAGATAGTAGAATTCTCCCTTCAGTCCTCTCCATCGATATCCACTGGAAGATATCGGCGCTTGGGTGGCTAGGTTGCTGGATTTGAACTAGTATGATGAAAATTACTCGCCCTCTGATTTCGAGATACCGTCGGTTCAACGACAGAGATGATCTGCGGCGAAGATCGCCCACTGGAAGGTACATCTTTGTCGGGAGTTGTCCGAGATGAAAATTTGGATATTGATCGGTACCTCGGCAGAGTGGCTACCCGTAGTGATAGTGATCCGTGCCGGAGTCGGAGCAGAATAAGAAAACTCGGGTTGCCGAAATACATATATGATACTTAGATCTTCGTCTTCGGCCGTCATTATTTCTGTGATTCTCATTAGTTCTGCGTTATTACTGCCACCTAGGTTGGCCTGGAGTAGCGCGTTATCGGCTCTGCGCTTCTATCGTCGACGGCGATTTCTATTCGGCTTATGCCGACTGTTCATGTTTGGCTGCGATGTTTGTTCGACGACCATATTGGCGTTATCATTTTCTCTTGAGCCCTCCAGATTTGTCGGCAAATGGTGACCCGGGATAATATCTAGGCGTTGCGCCATGTTTCTGCTTAGCAGTCGAGATTGGAGTTTTTTCTCCGTGAAATTTGGAGGATATCGGCACTCTGATCGGCTATTGTGATCAGATGACTCCGGTTCTCGATGATTTGATCATCACGGGCACGAGAAAGCCGAGGGATCTTTTTATAAAGCTCCTTCGTAGATTTGGAGGAGCACCAAGTACCCTTCAATTTATAATATTTTTCGCTGAGAGTGAAATTCTTTCGTTCGAGTTTTTCCACGTATTGCGCTGCGGCAACGGCTGATGAAGCCGGAAAGATTCTTGGGATTCTTGGTAGATTCATGTGAGGAAATTGATTGATTCCTTTGAATGAAGGATTTGACGAAATTTGAGATGTGTAATTTGTGGAGGATTGCGAAGAATAATCCCTTATGGTGAGTCAATATCAAAAGCAAAACACACAAAAAATTATATTGAGAGAAAAGAATAGTTTCGGATCAATAGGTATTTTAATCACGTCCATAATGTGGGTTTAATTTGAAAGATAATCTTGCTATTTTTCTCTTGAAACGTTAGTTTTCAGGACTAAAGGCTTACTAATTTAGTACGGCGAGTCTGTTACAAAATTTAGTTCAATAGACGCCAGAGTGAGCTCAGTTATCTAAAACTTAGATTAAATCGGTACTAAAATAAGTGCAATTACTTAAAATTTAGATTATATTGATATTATAATAATTTCAGTGACTTTAAATTCAGATTAAATTGATTTTAGAATGCTTTCGGTGACTTTAGATTTACATTAAATTGATATTAGAATAAATTCTGTGGTTTGATTTAATATACAACTGGCGTGTAGGTAGCGATCTATAGATTCTCTATTTGATCGGCCTACAAGAGTTTAGTTACGGTCGTCGATTTATGGTCGACCAGCAAAATTTGATTATTCTAACTTACCGCGTCAAATGAAGCGTAATAATTCAGAGAATTTGGTGAATATTTTTGTGGAAATGTAATTAATAAATGGATAGACTTATTTTCGACCATTTACTTGGTTTTTATTGTAATTTAATTTTCTCTACGGACTGGTTCTTTGGTAATTTACCCTATTCTCCCACGTTAATTCACCTAGCATTTCAACAATTTCAATGGCTAATGGTCTCCTGGGGTCGTTTTTCAGGGTCACTTGTATCATTTGGTAAACATTAAAAATTTATATTAGTAAAATATGTACGTCTAATGCTACGTTGTTACAAGGTTGAGATTAAGGAAAGAAAATCTGAGTCAATTGTTAGATAAAGCTATTTACTTACCCCTAACCACCCAGGTCGAATTGAACTTGACGAGAATTTACAAAAACGAATACATAAACGATCTACTAGAGATCAATCCTAGTCCTCCTAACTCGTATCGTCATACCCAGATTTTAGTCATGCTCATTCCGACCGACGTTTCCGCCAGCCGCCATGAGTTGTGAAACGACGCCTTGTGGGTAGAATCCTACGTCTTACGACTAGCCTCGCCGCGGACAGCCGAGTTGTCAGGAGTGCACGACCAGCAGCCACAACTAACGAAAGTAAACTCGTTAGCCGGACCACCAGCCTATCCTCCCGAAAGCTATTACGATATATAATATAGATTTTACGGGGAGACTCGTCAATGGTAAGAACACCATTATTATCCAAAAATGAATATGGTTATAAATATTTATTTAGTACATTAAAAACAAAACATCATAATATTACAAAATAAAAATTCCTCACTTCGAACTGTTTTCAAAAATTCAATTTACAAATGAAGAATAAATTTCTAAGTTGAATTTTGTTAAGTTGTAAAAGTTGAAATAATGAATGCGTTTTCAATTAAGGTTTGATATCATAAGTAAGATCTTACTTCGATGCGGTTCGTCTGTCGTGCATGCATTCCGTTTTACCGTAGACACATGATTCCCTGGATTAATACTATGATTGGCCTTACTCAAAGGTCCGCCGACGGTTCTCTTAGGGTCAGATGAGTTTAAAATTCTTGAGGCGCTTGATAGTCTCATAAGTGCGAAATGGAATGAAATTTTCACGAAGTCGAACGATATATACCGCTAATTTGAGTGATTCATATATCATCTAATTAAATGTTATATTATTTGTTTATCAACCACCGTTTTAATTTTTTATGATTTATATTATAATACATATTTTTACCAGTAGCAATTCAATGTAATTAGTATATTTAGCTGTCCTTATTTCATATTCAGTGAGATAATCTATTGACCTTAAAGTTAAGAATTTAAATTCCTTCTATTTCTGCAGACTGCGTCAGAATTGTCATGAAAATTTCCATGGAGACCATCGAGTTACTTAGCTGGATGGGCATATTTAATTGGTTTCCTAGTTAGGCAGTATTAAACTAATAGGAAGAAATTTTATTATACACCTGATTCAGTTCATTAAAAACTTCTATAATATAAGTTTTAATGAACAACCAATTACAATTATGGTTAAGTTTATGAATTAGCCATTTTTAAAATGGCTGACAGGTAAATTTTATAATAAAGTATAATTTAGGGCTTGGATTGTGATCTCGTATATTTATGAGATCATTATTCAAGCTCTTAAATAATACTTTTAATCATCATTTAATATAAATTTAGTTTTAATTAATTTTTTAGGTTTTTTAGGAATTTATGCCAATTTATGTAAATTAATGGAATTATTTTCGAATAAATGTAAGTCCGATTAATTGAAAACTAAAATTTATTAAAATAAAATTTATTATTAAAAAGTTTCTATAATCGAATAAACTATTCCTCTGTTCCTTGGAAATTGTTTTGGCTGCCATCTTTTTTACCTTTTGTCAAATCCAAATTTTGATATTTATTGATTTTATAATTATTGATTTTATGAGGCTTTGGAAATTTCTGTTAATTTCCCAAATTTATAAAAATCTTCCTCATTTTCAATGGTATTAATGATTTGGATTTTTTATACTTAATAAAAAATATTTTTTAAACTTAAGTTATCGGAAAACATATGTTTTCCGTATTTTTTAAACTCCTCATTTGAAGGTTCTGGTTCCACTGCTCCTGGTAAATTGCAAATGAGGTAAAAACTCAAAAACCTAGAGTTTCGATGGATATTTTTGAAATATCTGAAAAGTTGTAAAAATATTAAATTGATTGAATTTCATGAAAAATCTTACGAAATTATTTCTTAATTTTCTCTACAACTCAAAGTAGAGTTATTGGTATTTTTTTCAAAAATTTTCGTCTTTAATTTAAAAAAAAACTTGTCTAAAAAGTTACTAAAAATAGTTTTATATAGAGTTTTTATTGAACTGAACATTTCTACATTTTGAAAGTTTGCATGCATTATTTACTATGTATTATGTTTTTAAGTTAAAAAATTTTTTCTTCTAATTCCTTCCTTCCTATAATATAAGTTTTTATTCAGTTGAACAAATTACATGCAGACACGGGTAAGTATGTATGTTCCTATATTATAACTTTATTGATTTTTCATTTTATTATAGGAGTTTTTAATGAACTGAATCAGGTGTATCATCCTTTCAGTAGTTAGCCTAGTGTGATATTTAGTTATCGATTCACAATTGATCTCATTATCAGTGAAGCATTTTCTGGACGTCAACTCTGGCATATTATTCCTACTAATATAATCGCGATTATTGACTAAATCCGGGTTTTCGATATCATGGCTTTGTTGGATTCACTCTTGGTAATGCTTTCCTGGATTTTTGCCTGGTGGGTTTTCCGTAATTTTTTGTCTTATCTATTCAGATTAATTTAGATGTCATTGGTTAGAAAATTTGTATCCTCTTGTCAATTGATCATTATTATAAAACAAAATGTAATTATTTAACTCAATTAAAGATTCTTTTCATAGATTTCACTAGAACTCCGGTCCGCCTTACAAATTTAGTTCTAAGGAGAGTATATGTTGATTTTAGGATTTTGTGAATGACCACTGGACTACTCGTTGTGAGAGATTTTACGCCGATGTGTATAAATGATTTTAGTCCATTTTTCAGACAAAAGAAGAAAGAGGAGCAACTAAAAGACTACTCCTCGATCAACTCAACGCCTCTATAGGTTTTCATAATTTACTTTTTGATCCGTCGTTACTCACGACTAGACCTACATGGGCACAGATTAAAGGCGGAGAAACTGCACTTGCACAACCTGAAAATGTGAAAGATTTTACTGACTTGCTGTATGTTCGGCTATTGGCTAGAAAATTTCGACAAAATAACAATGTATCATTTAAGGTATAATTGGTAATTCACATATTTCAGGTACATATTACAGGAATATCATCAGTACTCCATCACCATTCAGCATCACCCTTCCAGAGGGCACGTTCAAGCAGGAACTTACTTTGAAGTATATTTAATAACGTGTCTTAGAAGAATAGTAAATTCGTCTATACTATTTCACAAAAGTTCTGATAGAATCGCTTCAAAAAAATAGTGATTGTCTGACTGAAAAAATGATTTCTCACAAAACGTGATTATAAAAAGTGATGCTTAAAATTCTGTAAAAATGAATCGGTATATATACCTATTCTGTGACCCTAACCTTGCATGTTCTTTTTGATGTGTTAAAACAAAATTCAACCTTAAATTTATTTGTATTATCTAACTCAATTTTTATTATTTTCTTCAATTAAATAGACAATGTATTTTTTATAATTTTTAATTGAATATTTCCAACCAAAAATATTTTATTTTAACTAGTTTTATTAACCAACTTCCTGGTTTTATAACTGTTTATTTTCAGTCGAATTTTCATGTTGTTATGTTATGTTTGTGTAAATTTCGTACGGTTCTCGGCGTACATTCTTATTTCGCCATTCTTTTTCTTCACCACTATTATAGGAAAATTCCATTGTGAGTTACTCTCTTATGTGACGCTAGCTGCAGGAAAATCATCTACCATATTATTGATACTATCTTCTAAACCACTAGATACTTTCTAGGTTTAAATTTTAATGTTTTTACTGATACTGTATCAATTTCATGAACAATTACCTTTGACACCCCAATATCCATTTTAAATCTGCTGAAAATATCCTGGTTATTACTTATAATTTTCATAATATTAGTTGTATCTTCTATTTTAATAGATTTGTCTATGTCCTTTTCTATGTTTTTTAATATTTGTGCGACTTGTTCTTCCTTTTTTCTCTTTATCTTCCGGACATAATTTCTCTAGTATTTTAAAAACGATCTTCGTAAATTTGGACCATAATCATAGCATATCCAAGAGCTGTACCGGCATGTAAACATTTTCACCCTCCTTATAGTATGTATATCTTGATCATCATTTATCCATTATCAGTTTTGCTAATAGAATCACTAACTAAAATGTTCCATGCAGTCATCTGATGCTTTTCTCCGCTAAATATGAAATCACCAAATTCATTAAGAATCATTTTCCAATTCTCATCCACTATCATTCCTAAAACAAAATATTCGCCCACGTTGTTTATATCTATATTTCTTGCCAAAATTACTCTATAATAATTATTATAAGATAATTTACGTACCGTATTCTTATCCGTATATATATATATATATATATATATCAGTGAGGGAAAATATTTGGCATAACATAAAATACATGGTTTGTTAAAATTGGTACTATTGCACATTTAATCTTAGTGTTGCTTTCAGATATTTTAATAGCACCATTTTGTTTCTTTAAACCTTCACATAATGCTTCGTTGATGACATTTAAACCCGCTCCGATGTCAAACACAACATTTACGTTGCGATTTAATTCATATAAGTTGGAAATTCAAATTAAATATTATCAACATGTTATTCTCAATAACATCTAGATTTTCTTGTCATAAAACGAACTTCACATTGATACCAAAACTCAAATTCTAACTTCAACCAAAAAAACAATACACATTATTCTATATATATATATATATATATATATATACGAAATTATCTAAGATTTGAAGGTTAAAAAGAATACAATATTTCAGTGATATAAGACAATGAATTTTTGAAAGTTAAAGAAAATGTGCTGATTAGAACGATGACAGTTCATGATTACCTAAAGGACAAAGATCCAGCTTTAGATGAGATGATTTGACCATGCTTAATCGGTAATAATCATGATATTGATAATTTCTATTCACGTTTGGATAATAATTTAAATGATAAGTATAAATCGGTGATTTCTTGGTAGCATAAATTAAAATATCAGATAATTTCATAATAAAATAAGTTGTTGCTGCAAAAGTATTTTTTAGTGTTGTCACCTTTCAAAAAATGTTGACCCGCACATTTGATTTAAAAAACAATCCTTTGAACACGAAAACACGTTTTTATTATTACAATCAGTCTTTTGATATTATAATCAATCACTTTTATTAATTTCACAAGTAATTACCTACTAGATAATAAGAAAGAAAACAAGATTTAATATCAAATGTATATAAAAAATGCAAATAAAATTAAAAATGTAACCGTTTCAAACACTATGTATGTATCACTATGCTTGACACACATGGACAAACATATTAACCCGAAATGTGATTTACACGTCAGCTAACTTCACATCACTGTCAAGTTTATATCATCCGTTGATAACATGTATTAAATATTTTTAAAAATAAATAATTTCATAATTATTTTGATAACCTGACAAATTAATAACTGTCCTAGACCAGGAACCTTAAAACTGGCTTGTCTGGGTGAAAACCGGCCTGGTGGCAACATTAGTTTATTTTATTATTAACTTGTCTGAAATTTCAATTATAGTAGTTATAGTAGTAGTAGTTGTAATAATTCTAATTTTTATAATAGTATTTTTAATAATGGTGGGTTTCTGGGTTTTGATATTTTGAAACTATATGGTTGTTACCCAGACAACCCCATACAAATATTCTTTCGCTTACCACTCGGCACCCGTTGCTAAGCAACGTTGGAACTGTGTTCGAGTGGGTAGATCGTCCGCAAAAAGTGAGCTTTATTGCTAATGCTATAATTGACCGAACGATCTCTGGGTCCAACGAGCTGTCGATAGAATACCTGTCCTCGCTTTCGATTCTTAGGTCCCATTATTCTCCTATCTCTTTCAAATGTTAACCTATACTCTCATATCATGTTCCCTATTATTATCACTAGCACTATGATTGTTGCTATTATATGTATTACCTTTATTAATTGTTACTACTATTACCTTTATTATTATTTTTATTACTATAACTACCATTATATTTATTGTTATTACTACTATGATTATTACTACTATGATTATTACTACTATTATTATTATCATAATTATTATCATCATTACTACTAATACCATTATTATTATTATTATTACCATTATTATTATTGTTGAGGTCTGTAAATTAAAATTAAAAATTTAAATAAAATTTAGGATAATAATTCAAATGGAAAGTAAGCGAAGAAAAAAGGCAAATAAAAGCGGGATCGTGCACAGAATTAATAGTAAAGGAAAGTGCGATGGAAACAGTATTAGAAAATGCAAAAAGCAATTACGAAAGGCGAGAATCCGGAAATCCGAGAAAAATCAATAAATGGAAAAATCATCGAAATCGAATGGGAAAAACGGGACAGTTATAGATTAGCTAATGGTCAACAAGATGACGGTTAGGGATTTATCAGAAAAGGGTTAGAAAGGGTTGAAAAACATTCAAATGTATGAAAACAGAAAACGTTAATTAATTAATTAATTGGCTAATGGAAAACCCGAGCTAATGGGAAACCCGAGCCAATGGAGAACCCGAGAGATGAAGGAAACCCGAGCTGGGTAAACAAGAAGAAAGGCAAACAAAAGGAAGATTTGGGCCCATTAGCTTGACACAATGATTAATGGGAAAAGAGTAAGGAGAAGATAGCGCGCGTAGGAAGACCGGTAGGGCCATTAATTATCTGGATTCGTTGGACCATTATGGATGACAGCCGAAGCAAACACGTAGGAGAAAATGTCAAACGAAAGATTGGCTCGGCAATAACCATTTGTCATCCTGATTTCGAGGAGTATATAAGCAAAGGGAAAATCAGAGAAAATCGGCATTCTGCCTCAGCTAGGGTTCGAAGAATCAGACTGTAGGAAAAGTAGTAAACGAATTAGGGAAGTAGGGAAAAGAAGAAATAGAATTAAGAATACGGAAAGGCGAAAAGGGATCAAACCGAACAGAAACCGAGGAAAACGAGAGTCAACAGAACTAAAGGATCAAAAGGTGAATATTGTTTGTTTGCAAAGCATCAACGCCGAGCCGAGAATCGTATAAACTTTGATTGGTCATTGTAGCGTGATAATAAATTGTGAACCTGTTGTTTCAATATACGTTGGGTCGTTCATTGTTTTAATTTAAAGAACACCAGGAGTCAGAGAGAACCGACTTGAAATAATCCAAAACCCAACATATATTCTGGTGAGCCCGACGTGATTGAAAGTCGGCGGAAAATTATTGAAAGTTAGTGAAAAAATAATTATTGAAAAAAATAGTACCGACGTGATTGAAAGTCGGAGGGAAATTATTGGAAGCTAGTGAAAAAGGAATTATAAAAAGAATTAGTACTGACGTGAGTGAAAGTCGGCTTAGAAGTTTGAAAATAGTGTTAACGAGATTATAAAAGGCTATTATTGGGAGATTTAAAAGAAGTTGAAAAGTAATTTTAAATTATTGTTTAACGCTTGAAGTTTAGCTCAAAGTGAACCGATACAACCTCAGAAGTCAGAAACAAGTCCAAATGGCAAATGATAATGCTGTTATGCCTCTCAATAGAGAGATGATTGATTTCGCAAGTTGTCAGAAATTACCCGTCAATCAATATGGGGGAGACCCTGTTGAATTTGCAGATTTCATGGGAGATTATTATATGTACGCCTCAGCATACGGATGGACACAAGCCATTATGGTTCAGAGATTCCCACTCTATCTGAAGGGTGCGGCAAGAGAAGCCTGGCAGCAAGTCGACAAACGAAATGTTGGCAATGATTGGACAAAATTGAAGGATGCAATGGCACTGAAACTGGTTGGTGGAGATATCAAAAGAATCATGCGACAGAAATTTTATAATCGAGTTCAAGGTCCAGATGAATCGGTCAGTGAGTTTGCTTATCATCTGACCACTTTAGCAGATAAAGCCTTCGAAGTCAAACCCGATCAAGCAGATATGGCCAAGCAGGTTAAAGAGCTGTTAGAAGATCAGTTTATAACCGGAGTCCACTCCGAAATCAAAAAGGCCCTATGTTATGTGGATTTTTCCAATTTCGATGAGCTCGTGAAGAAAGCCATGAAGATAGAGCTGAATTTAAAAAGTGCAAAAAGATCAGATGCTTTTGGAGTTAATGTGGAGAGACGTGAGCGGTCAATTACGCCTGTGAGAGCACCATGGGATGAAAAGAAAATAAATCAAATCAGTAGTCCAATTTTAAGACCAAATACTAGATTTCAAGCCGGTAGATCAGCGATGAGTGTACAATCAAATGGACAGGTAAATAATCCTCAATGCGAACATTGCAAAAAGTCTGGACACTACTCAAATCAATGTTGGTTCAAATATGGGAAAAATCCCAGCCCTAACAAGAGATTCACAGAAAACAAAAGGATCAGCAGTGATGTCGAATGCTATCGATGCGGAAAGAAAGGGCATATTAGCAGAAACTGTTTTACCAGATCAAGATCATCGTCAGCGTCACCTTCACCACAAAGGGACAAAGTGAATACAAATGGACAGATACAATGTCATTCGTGCAAGGGATACGGCCACATGGCGCGATCATGCCCAAGGAACTCAGAGAGATTCAGCAGACCTATTTTAAAGAAATCAATCAGATTCCAAGAAGATATGCCAAACACCAGTAACATGACATATGCTCAGAAAGAGGAATTTCAAGACAAAATGGAAAAGGAATTTCGAGAAATGCGACAGAAGCTGAACAAACTAGTGGCTAAATTCGAATCAGATGAAGAAACTGAATCTCATATGATAATTGGAACCGTGTCAGAAGGTGAGGGAAAACCTGCCCCGAAAGTGCGAAAGATCGCATCAGATGAGAATCCGACTGCACTGTTAGCCCGAGTTGAAAAATTGCTTGAGAAAATGGAAACTGACAACTCCCAGTTGAAACGATGGATCGCAGAACTCAGTGTGATGTCACTAACCCAAAGCGAACTAAAGAGAGCCATAAATTTATGTGCAAAGTTATTCAAAGGAAACAGAGATGATGAGATACTTAAGCAAATGCAAAAGTTTGGCAAGGCTTTGCGGTCAACAAGGGATTTAGATGATATCATAGTGGAAACGACGGGACTTGATAATGTGAAGTGCCAATTCCGTGTAAAGGCCTACGGACAAATCAAAGACCTAAAGGAGCGAATACTGCGTCAATACAGTGGATGGCAAGTGCAACTAAAATTTGAGAATCGATGTCTGGAAGACGAGGAGTACTTAGTAGATTGCGGTCTGATACCAGGCTGGAAAAATAAAGTAAAAGTTGTTAATGCTGTTAATACTTTGAATTCAGACAGACAAAATTGGGAAAAGATTCTAGCAGATTTACAGGATACCCTGTATGCAGGGAATAGAGATAAAATTAATGCGAGTATCGACTTCATAATGAGCATCGAAATGGATCGAGACATGAAAGAAGGGTTGTTTGAATGCATCGTACCGTATACGAATAAACCGACGAGTTATCAGGCAAAGTTAAAAGAGGTAATTCGAAAACTAGGACATGATTATGAGGCAGCAGACGATAGTGCGAAGTCTTTGATAATAGCAGAGGAAAAAATAGCAGTGAGGAAAAAGGGAAAACTTGCATTTCCATGGTTGATGATTTCTATTATTATGTTATTGGGAATAATAAATACGACGAATTCATTGGTGGCATATGACTGCTCCCAAACCGAAATGGGAAGAGTATACTCGTTGGTAAACGTAGCAGAGTGTTTGGATGCATATCCAATAAAATTTAAAGTGACAAATCCAGTAAAATATCATGTATATCAAGAATCGGGGTTTCGAAGATCAAAGGTGAGAGAGTGTACAGTGAAACGAACTACTTTTGTATTTTATTGTGGAAAATGGAGCCACTCATCGATGGTGAAAATGCAATCGATACCTAGACCGATAGAAATAATTCCGGAGAATTGTTTGGCAGCCTTTCAAACAGGACAGTTGAAAATTAATGCAGATATCAAACTACAAGCAAAGCTTAACCACAAAATCCGTGAGACTGTAACCGTGCGAGGGATAATAAAGTCGAATGGTGATTGCCAAGGAGAGCCATACAAAGTAGACGATGCTATAATTGACAAAGCCGTGGTTGTAGAAGAGTACATGTCAGAATTAAGAGAATTTGATGGATCATTTGATGATGATACTGGTAAACTACAAACACATCCATTCTGCAACATGAAACAATCTAGCTGTCAGACAGGAGAATCAATTTTGGTGTACGATGTCGATACCAAAAAGTGCAATTTAGTGCAACTGAAGTCAATGAGTTTTAAAGAAATAACGGGAGAACAGATCAGGGAAAAGCCCGAGAAAATAAGAATGGATCCAGCAACGAGTACAACAACAAGAATCACACCTCTACGGATGAAAGATACTCCAACAGTGTTAATGTCAACCTCAGAGGAAGACGGGATGCGATTCCTGAGAAAAGAAACTAAAACAAAGTGTGGACAAAATGTCTATGAGACAAATTATAAAGGTATATATGTATCTCAGAAAATGATTATAGAGGCCCAAACAAACATACATGCCGGAGATATCAAGTTGACAAATTACTGTAATAACAAAATAGATTATTTATTTCACTTTGGTCAAAATACTGTTGAAAATGTGTACCAAGAAGTTATTATAAATGATTGCAATCTCAACAAAGAAATACTCCGAAATCGGATGGCAATGGCTATAACCAATCCTAATTTGGTAGCACCAATGTTAATTGCAGAAAATGGGGTGTTTGCCAGAATTTTCGGTGAAGCACTATATAGCTATAAATGTAAAGCGGTACCAGTTAAACTGACAAAGTATGACCAATGCACCAACGAGTTACCAGTGAATTTAAATGGAAAGTTGCGATTTATGGAGCCTGTAACACGAATCTTACTGGAAGAGGACGTGAAACCGAAAGTATTACAGTGTAATAGATTGTTGGCACCACTATACAGACTAACACCAGAATCTTGGATTGCATTACCAGATCATCGAGAAGTAAAGACACCGGAAAACTTAGAATTGACAGAATTACAATATCTGGTAAATTTTACGTCATTAGAGAAATTATCGCAAAGTGGAATTTACTCGAACGAAGACATTGAGGAAGCCCGCAGAAACTTGTTATTTCCATCAAAGAAAGAAAGAGTAATAATGGAGATGGTAGATACAATTCTCCCAAGCGGAAGTGGGAAGGTAAATTACGAGTATTTGTTAACTCCAGATCATTACAAGAAAGCGACGTATAATACAATGAAAAAGATCTGGGGAAAGTTTATGTTCATTGGACAAGCGTGTGCCGGATTGATTGGAATTTATGTAATATGTGTTGTAATCAAAGTAATAATATCGCAGGTCCTATCAACACACAGATTATACGCGATCACAGGTTGGTCGTGGAAATTAGTAATTGGTTGCATACCATTATTGGCTAGATTCTTCATTACTCATCATCAATATCAGGAGTTGGAGATACTCAAAGCGCGAATATTAAAGACGAAAAAGGTGAGCTACGCTAGTACAACCCCTTCAAGGGACGAGAATAATGACAATGACAACGAGGGTGATAGTGCACCGTTATATGTTGACAATCAAGAACTAAGTGGAATGAATAAAGAAGCGTTGAGAACCTATCAAATCTTAAAAGAGCCACTGTTAAATGCGAGTAGCGTAGACACGTTTACAAAATTGTGTATACCGAAATCGTTTATGCAACCAGCACCAGTATATCCAGTTGATCGATTACGAGAGATGAAACCAGTAGAAAATATCGCATTACAATGTGAAGGAATGGTAGGAGAGAGAATCGAGCCTTCTAGCGCAGAGATCGAGAGAAAGAATATGTTAGGCTTACCATGCAACTACTCAATGATGACATTAACAAAAAGAGGAAAGCAACCCCGAATATTTATACAAATGAACAAACATAAAGTAGAAGCTTTGGTTGATTCGGGATCTAGTCACACAATAATATCGGAAAATGTATTAGACGTGAAGGAGAAAATGCAAATAAAGCCTACCGACGAAATAGTGAGGTCATTATCAAAAAATGAATTAAACATAATTGGACAACTTAACGTCATATTCCATATTGGAGACCGAATAATAGCGCACAATGCGCTCATAATGAAGGGAAGCCCAGTACGATGTCTGATCGGTATGGATATATTAGAGCAGCTGGACGGAGTCTCACTTGATTTAAAGACAGGTAATCACTTACGTCCATAGTAATTGAGGGATGGCGTTACTAAAATTCAAAAAAAAAATATGAAAAATAAAAATAAAATATAAAATGCTTACTTCAAGATTGGCAAGACAAAACTAACGAAAAGTGGTAAAGCAGACACTTATATAGAACGCATATCAGTACAGGCTACGTTAACAAACCAAAGGGTAATTAATTAGAAAGCTTATCAGTACGGACTACGTTAAGAAACCACAGGGTAATTAATTATAGAGCCTATCAGTATTGGCTACGTCAAAAACCGCAGGATAAGTAAAATTTCATTCGGAATATTAATGTTCATCGCAGATACCTTATCAGGCTGAGTAAACAAAGTGATATCATGAGTCGGTCGGTGCGGCTTATCAGGCTGAGTAAACAAAGTGATATCATGAGTCGGTCGGTGCGGGGGAGATTACCTTTTTACCATGCTGCGAGCGAAATAAACTAATAAGTTATTAATAACAAAAATTATTTTTAAATCATAATATTAATAATAATGGTAATACCTATCATCGGAGAGGGCGCAAGATCGGTGTTTGCCATAGGCGTCATTTACTCTAGGTATGCCACTAACAACAAAGTAACTGACATTTTCAGTATAAAAGTATTACCGTACAATATACATTGTTTATAAATGTTTTAAATCGTCCAAAAAAATATTTAAAAAACTGAACAAAATCTAAGCTGAAGTTTCTAAAAGTAAAGAATTTAAACTAATATTGCAGCGAATAATATTACACAAGACTTAAATTGTAATTTATTAGAATTAATACAATAAGTTAGAATCATAAATTAAATTAAATATCTTACTAATGAAACAAGTTCTCCTTTTTCCGTTAAGAATCATAAATTAAATTAAATATCTTACTAATGAAACAAGTTCTCCTTTCTCCATTATTTTTTTAAGTTTATTTCCTCTTTCTGAGCCTGATTCTACTTCTTCTCGTAATAAGTCACCACTGGACAAATGATTAAAACCATATTTATTAACTATTTTTTCACATTGGGTTCCTTTTCCACTTCCCGGACCACCTAGATTTGATTAATATTAACGAGATTTATTTTTTAAAATCAATTAATTGATCGTCTTTACAACACGACTATAGCAACACATAGCAGCACATAGCAACCGCACACCTTCCTTTTCCACTTCCCGGACCATATTAACAATTTAAATTTGAAACTGTGAAATTTATAAAAAAAAAAATTAAAGACGAATTAATTCCAAATAATTTCAAGTGTAAAAACTAACCGTTTCGATTTGGCTTCATCTAATTCTAAATTAAATAAATGTTTTAAAAATATAGCTAAAGAAACGATATTACGACTAATCACTTATGTACCAGTTCTTACTTCGTCTAATAAAATATTTTAGTTAGTTTAATACATTTAAGAATAACTTTACCAACTACTGTAGGTTCTAGATCAATGAAAACCGCGCGTGGGACGTGCTTCCCAGTCCCTGTTTCACTGAAGAAAGTGTTAAAAGAATCATCACCTCCTCCAACAGTTTTATCACTAGGCATCTGTCCATCTGGTTGTATACCGTGTTCCAGACAATACAACTCCCAGCAAGCATTACCCATTTGAACTCCAGCTTGACCCACATGTATGCTAATGCATTCTCTCTAGATAACATTTATTTTAAAAAAAATTAATCATATAAATTACCACCATTATTAATAATTTGTTAAAAAATTCGTTCTAACTTTAAAATAGTACAAAATGGCCACGAATCGAACAAATTTCCTTAAATAGTCTTTGCCTTTTATTACATGCCGACCTAGTTATGATCCAATCAGGGATTTGATTTCCTACCCTGTGCATAACTTGTTTACTGCCTACCATATCAAGCTCCATGTGTTTGAACCAATTGTATTGATAACACACAAACTCGAGTGGTGATTGAAAAAATTTCTACTTTATTCAGTTCGTTAGTATCTAGTATATTCCTAGTTGTCGATTAATCATTTATCGATTTACTATTTAATTTATATAAATAAATATTACTGTGCGAATATTTAAAAAAAAAAATAAGTTCAATAAACATTATACTAACCCCATGCATTTATCGATTTACTATTTAATTTATATAAATAAATATTACTGTGCGAATATTTAATAAAAAAATAAGTTCAATAAACATTATACTAACCCCATGCCAAACCGGAAATATAAGTATTGAGCGCTTTTTCTGTCGTAAAACGGGAATTAAAATCCGACACGAACAAAGTGTTGCGAGCATCAAAATGTAAAATTAGCTTATTACTCATGGAATTGAAAAAATTATTATCCACAATTTTATTCGACTGAGATGAGAATGAAAAATATCACAGCCATGATTAGGTAGGAAATATTCTGCAGCTTGTATTTATTTTCAAATATCACAGCCATATTTAGGTAGGAAATATTCTGCAGCTTGTATTTATTTTCACCAATCATTTTCTATCATTATCACTGGGAATCTGAAAATAGGTCATTTCTAACATTTGTGTTCTTTTTTTGTATCAGTGCGCTTCCTTCAAGCAAATCCTCATACACCAACTACCAGTGACATAAATTATTTTTGAGAAATGAAAAATTAGATTTTATTTTATAAAATGGATTCGATATTATTTTTCTTCAAGATAAACTAAATATTTTTAAAGATATTAATTTATAATAAGATTTATGATGTTTCGTAAACCATTACATTTATAAGATAATTAAATTAGCATTATTTTACATTTATAAGATAATTAAATTACGAAATTTCTGGTTTGGAATTTTAATCTTTCCTTTTGAAGATAATGTCAATATTATTGAAGCAATCCCCTAGTTTAGACAATTACCATTGCGTACCCTGAAACAAAAATAAAATAAAAACAATTGCGCAAATAAGAATTGAACCGTGGATCCATTTCAGAGTGACGTTTTGGCTACGGGAATATCAACAAATGCAAATGGGAAATTAATAGGTCTTTTGGAAAATGAATTTTGAAAGTCAATTAGTGCAATTTATTTGATTTACTATAAATTACCTGAAGATATTGGGGAAATATTTGTTTGGGGAATATTTTTTAAAGTAATAATTCGGATAAATAGTAATAATAATAATAAGGGTAATATTAATAATAATAATAATACATAATCACAGCAAAACATAGATTTCGAGGACGAAAAAATTTTTTAAGGGGGGAGATATGTTGAGGTCTGTAAATTGAAATTAAAAATTTAAATAAAATTTAGGATAATAATTCAAATGGAAAGTAAGCGAAGAAAAAAGGCAAATAAAAGCGGGATCGTGCACAGAATTAATAGTAAAGGAAAGTGCGATGGAAACAGTATTAGAAAATGCAAAAAGCAATTACGAAAGGCGAGAATCCGGAAATCCGAGAAAAATCAATAAATGGAAAAATCATCGAAATCGAATGGGAAAAACGGGACAGTTATAGATTAGCTAATGGTCAACAAGATGACGGTTAGGGATTTATCAGAAAAGGGTTAGAAAGGGTTGAAAAACATTCAAATGTATGAAAACAGAAAACGTTAATTAATTAATTAATTGGCTAATGGAAAACCCGAGCTAATGGGAAACCCGAGCCAATGGAGAACCCGAGAGATGAAGGAAACCCGAGCTGGGTAAACAAGAAGAAAGGCAAACAAAAGGAAGATTTGGGCCCATTAGCTTGACACAATGATTAATGGGAAAAGAGTAAGGAGAAGATAGCGCGCGTAGGAAGACCGGTAGGGCCATTAATTATCTGGATTCGTTGGACCATTATGGATGACAGCCGAAGCAAACACGTAGGAGAAAATGTCAAACGAAAGATTGGCTCGGCAATAACCATTTGTCATCCTGATTTCGAGGAGTATATAAGCAAAGGGAAAATCAGAGAAAATCGGCATTCTGCCTCAGCTAGGGTTCGAAGAATCAGACTGTAGGAAAAGTAGTAAACGAATTAGGGAAGTAGGGAAAAGAAGAAATAGAATTAAGAATACGGAAAGGCGAAAAGGGATCAAACCGAACAGAAACCGAGGAAAACGAGAGTCAACAGAACTAAAGGATCAAAAGGTGAATATTGTTTGTTTGCAAAGCATCAACGCCGAGCCGAGAATCGTATAAACTTTGATTGGTCATTGTAGCGTGATAATAAATTGTGAACCTGTTGTTTCAATATACGTTGGGTCGTTCATTGTTTTAATTTAAAGAACACCAGGAGTCAGAGAGAACCGACTTGAAATAATCCAAAACCCAACATTATTATTATTATTATTATTATTATTATTATTATTATTATTATTATTATTATTATTATTTTTTTTTTTTTTTATTATTGTTATTATTATAATTACCATTATCCTTATTTTATGGTTTTATATTTTCATCGATTCGGAAAATTTGAGCAGCATTCTGCCCTTATTTTTCAGTTTCATGATAATCTTATACCAACCGTTGAGTCGCATTTCACTTTTATTTTTCTATTTTTTATAAGTATTTTAGTTGATTCGGAAAATTTGAGCAGCGTTCCACCCTTATTTTACAGTTTTTTATGATAAGTGTTTTAACTATTTCCAAAAATTTGCGCAGCGTTCTGCCCATATTTTCCGTTTCAATTTAACATAATTTATTTAATTCGTATTTAAAAACATTATTTTCATGATTTTGGTCGTTCGGATTAATCTTTTTCCGATGGCTATTCATTTTAACTGTTGCAACGATTTCGCAATTTTTCCCGCTACCCATTCCCTCTTTTTGTCCTTAAGATCTATGTATGTTCATTTCATAGTTAATGAGTGCCCACTGGACTACTCGGTGTTAGAGATTTTGAGCCGATTGTTGTTAAAAATTTATGTCAATTTTACAGGAAACGGATGATGAAGGAGCAGCCAAAGGGCTACTCATTTACTCTCCAATTTCCCATATGTACGGATAATATTGACGTTCCGATCCCTGCGTTCCGCACGCCGGGTCTTCACGGGCACAGATCATTGGCGGTATTCCACGCACTTACACGAATCTGAATATTGTATATGATTTTATTAACTTGTGATGTGTCTTTGGCTGTGGGCCACCAAAAATAAAATAATAGAAAAAATAAATTACCAAATGAATTAGGCAAAAATCTCGACGCATAAATTGTATATTTAGCATTCATATGAACAAATTTTAAATCGGGCATCGATGTACATAAACCAAAATAACATAACTGTAGATTAACAATCTGAAAATATTGCTACAAAACATAACTGTAGATTAATAACCTGAAAATATTGATAACTGTAGATTAATAACCTGAAAATATTGATAACTGTAGATTAATAACCTGAAAATATTGATAACTGTAGATTAATGATCTGAAAATATCTAAAAAAAATCACACAACAAAGTAAGATTTGTAAAAATGTGCATCTTAAATTTGGTTGAAATTAATACTACAAAGTAGTAGTTGAAAATTTGGGAAAACACATCAGTATTTATACCTATAATTTGGCCTTAACCTTGCGTGTTAGTTTTATTGCGATTAAACAAAATTCGACTTTGAAATTATTTGTGTTATCTAAATTAAATTTTTATTTATTTCTTAATTTAAATTGGTAATTTATTTTTAACATTTTTAAATAAATTTATTCAGCTAAAAATATTTTATTTTTATTCATTTAATTCATTAATTTTTACTTTTATATAAATGGTCATTTTACGGTCGAATTTTCTTGTTATTATGTTATTTTTTATGTAAATTTCGTGCGGTTCTTGATGCATTTTGTATTTATTTTATTTTACTTTTATGTTTTTGATTTTATATTTATTTATATTCTCTCAGATTTTAAAGTGTTTAGTTGGTGTTGTATATTGTATTTTAAGTTATCTTGGTGCTGGGTTTTCGTGCTGTATTACTGATGCATTTAAACAATTCTCAAGGCTATTTGTGTGCTGGCCCAACAATAATATTAACTTTAATAACAATATTATTAATCGTAAAAATTTTATTAGAAGTAATTTTAATAATTGTTAGAATATAATTAAATTATTTAATTAAATAAATAATAGCCAAATAAAAAATAATTAAATAAATGATTAAATAAATGTAGTGGATTGATTTGGTATGTAAATTCCTTATGTTTACATTACTTTACGTTTAATAAAATTTCTCAAGAGTTTTGTTTGAAGATCAGAAACAAATTGTTATGATTTGAATTTAATAAATATTTTGGATTAATTTTGGATGTTGTTAATACAAAAAGTATTACATCTACCATGACTATCAATTTTATTAAGCTTCCAGAGAATTACGAAATTGGAGCCGACATAGAAGATTTTATGCAAAAATGGGAAAGATTTTTCAACCTTATGAGTACCTCAGAAGAATATATTGGGAAATTTGTCAAAGTGCTTTTATCAGCAAATGCTACAACAAAATTTGAAGCAAATCGTGAGGGCACCAACTATTTGGATCATCTCAAAGAAGCTTTCAAAAAGCCACTAAATTTTATGGATGATCTTTAAGAAGCTCTCAAATATCGCCAAAAAAAGGATTCAGCCAATGAATTCTGTACAAAAATAGAAAAGCTTGCAAACAATATTGCGACACAAATTGACAAATGAGGAATTGCAGAAATTTCTAATTTTCCGTGCATTAGAAGATAATGAAATGAAGAATTGCTATTTAGGGAAAACTCGTATGCGATTCTTAGCATTGGAAGTGGGACTGTATAAAGTCCATAATAAAATCTCAGAAATTATTGCAAGTTGCAATTTATAAACAATATTGATCAATATGAATCGACCAAAATATTAGTAAATCGGACGCACAATTTCTATCAGCAGTCCGCAAACCCACTGGTACACCATGACATTAGCAGTATATTGCTTATCATCGGTTACCAAATGATTCGTTTGAAAAATATTGCATATGAGTTTCACTGGAAACAGTATTTAGGGGCTCGCAAAGTAACCCTGTAACACACCATATGAATCCTAACCTTTCCAGATTCAAAAGCGAGGAAGGGTGATCTATTTGTGGCTGAAATTATTTTGTTTAATAAATTTTCAAAATTTCCTATTAAAAATAATATAAACATGTAATATATCAATGGTTTAAATGTAAAAGTCACTGACTGAATTTTGGTCGAAAGTGATATTTAGGATATTATGACTATAAAATTTTATAAAATTAAATTATGCTCAACATTTCTTATATTTTCTCTTTATTTTACTGTGATACCAATAAAGTAAAACTCACTACAATTCTACAATAAATTCAAATTCTCATATTCTATTTATTACATGATTGCCACTTAGTGACTTTTACTATTATTGATAATGCCATTTTTCTTACCGGGAAAAATAATTTGTAATAATTGTAGCCATAATAATAAAAATGATAGTATTAGCAATACAATAATAACAATATAATAATAATATATAACAATATGACATAATATTAAAAATAATGAAAGTATATTAATGATTTTGATAATGGCCATAATAATAATAATAATAATAATAATAATAATAATAATAATAATAATAATAATAATAACAATAACATAAAATTTTTATTGGAATTAAAATTTCTAAAATTATTTACGAAATAAACATGTGTTCTCAATTATAAAATAAATAAAACATTAAAAGTTTCATTTTCGAATTAATTTTGGTCAATTAAAATTAAAATACAACTTTGTTACGAGCTGAGAGTATTGTATGAATTGTTTTGTTTTTATCAATGCCGAAATTCAGCATTAGAAAATTCAATATTGACATTATAAAATTAACGTTTTTTTGTTTATTCAATTGTTTACTTTGCACATAATCTATTTATTTCTCGTCGTAAAAACGTATGTATTCAGTGTTTTACATTGTAAAATGACTATTTTCAGAATGGTGTATTTTAGTTAAATTTCTATTAGCTAAACCAAAAAATCAGAACATTGAAAAATAATTTTTTAACATATTTTGGACACGTTAAGCAAAAAAGAATATTGGTTCTTGGCGAGATTAGTCGACTTGCGTGTCCAAATGATTAAACATGCTTTTCCAACTTCTTGGAATCTTTTTCACTTTGTAGAAAAGCGAATAAAGTTATATTTAGTTCATTATTTTTCATGAGATTTCACAAAACTCCCCCGTGAAGTTTATCACAGTTATTCCTTTTCCGAATGATATTGAATCAACCTTTGTCTTGGTCATAAGAAGGACACTATTTTTCATGAATTTTCATTAGTTAAATTCCTAAATAAAAACGACTTGATAATTACAGTTTTATAACAAACAAATAGCACATTTTCTTTAAATGATGGAGCAATCAATCGTTTCTGAAACTTCAACCGATTCACAGTTAATAAATTTAATTTAATCTAATTAAATAAACCACAAAGCGTGGGTTACTATCGCTCTTTTTAATGAAAGGCTCCAAAATGTAAAAAAATATTTAACTGAAAAAGAATTACATTTTAAAGCACTTTTGTTTATTAACAACGTTTCATGTCATCCGAAAAGTTTGCAGCATGGAAATGTGAAAATTATGTTTCTCCAATCACATGCAACATGTTTTATACAACCATAAGACCAAGGAATGATCTCCATATTTAAGTCACTCTACATCAAAAAAACGTTCAAATGTATTTTAGATAAAAATGATAAAGCCAAATCATTATCAGTGATGAATGCTTGGAAAAGGTTTACAATATTGGATTGTGTTAAACATCGTATTAGCATATTCCGAGATTAAAACATCTAGGCTTAATGCACGCTGGAAAAATAAATGGTCACAAATAGTTGTAAGAGACAGATACTCATGAACTTTCAGCAGATCAAGAGTTTGACTTTGATGATTTCGTTAACATGGTTTTCAATAAAAATGATCCTGGAAGTGATACTAATGAGGAAAATGAGCCAGTGGTATTTACATCAAAAATCATTCCCAAAGGACTTAAAAATTGAGTAACCATTTTCTGCAGTATGATTCAAACTTAGAATAGGATCTCCACTTTCAGCAGGATATTGACAAATGTTAAGCTCAGTATGAGGAAGTAAATAAACATATGCTCTAATCTCCTAAAGCAAAAGCTGTCTCAAATCTATCAATCTTCGAACCACAATAACTACAAACAATTTCCATGAATGTAAATGAAATTCAACCAACCAAGAAAAAGCGTCATTTTTGGGATATTGATTGAATCATTGCAATTATTTTTAAAAAATTGTATACATAAGTTATTAGTTTTATATTGTTACTTTACGTTTTCGATATGCACTGTTTTCTACAGAGTCAATTTTCAGTAACAGCCAAACCGAAGTCACATTTTAAATATAATATTTTATTTAATCAAACTACTTACATAAATAAGTAGTGAATATTAATATAAATCGTATTTAAATTTAATTAATCGCTTTTATATTTTATGGTAACAACAAATCCACTGAATTCTTAAAATAATTAAAAACAAAACTAAAATACATCCAGCCTAACATAAAACCAACACATGGATCTAAAGATTTTATAAAAGATTTATTTGTGAGATCAATGTCACCAGAAATAAGGATCATCTTAAATTGCACAGATTTAGATACGTTGGCAACATCGTCAACAAAATAAATAATGTAATATTCCATGCAATCTGTAAGATATACAGAAGCCAAATCTCATGAGAAAATAATCAAGAAAACAGTAACAATAGAAAAACCTTTACAACTAAACCAACAAACTATTAGATACATTAATAAAGTGATTAATATGTATAATAGAGAGCAAGAATCTCAGAAATGACATACTGATTTTACAAACGAAGGAGTCAGGAGATATCAATACAACCAAGACAATCGAAACAGATGCACCAGAAAAAATCAAATTTTTGAAATCTATATAACCTACAAAACAACAATAACCAGAATCAAAACCAAACCAAAACTGGTGTTATTTTCACAACAAATTTGGAAACAGGACTTTCAAATATAACAAACATTGTCTCTACAACAATAACAAACCGAAAAATGATTAAAGTCGTCAAAGACAGCACCGACATTTGGCAACAGCGAAAACTTTACAGTGCAAAAATCACAAAATTCCTTGTTGACACAGGTTTAATTACCCAATTATTTGTTTAAAGTATTAAAAAAGGAAAATTTTAAACTATGCGCAACAAATGACAGCGACATAAAAACATACGGCAAACAACCGTTACCGATAAACATAAATAACAATTTTATTAACGTTTTATTTTTTTTGATCTCATGAGACTTAAGGTATAATAACATTGTCTGATTTTTCTCAAATGTAATATTTGATGCGTCAATATTATTTGGATCGAGGTAACATAGCGCTATTTTATTATTAGTCACCAATATTTAAACAAAAAGAAAGTCTGATTTATTCCATAACTTCATTTTCAAGTGACAAACATTTTGAAAATTATTTATTAATAGTCAACAAAATGCTGCACGCTTCAATTAAATTTTGAAAACAATTTCTCAAGTTAAAGTAAAAAGTAATAAAATAAGTTCATTTTTAGATAATTATAGTACTTACAAAAATTATGATTCAATTTATGAATCAAATCATATAAATAACTTTATTCAATCGGATTTTGTTATTTTTACGCTTTAAAAAGTAATTTGAACTACATAAAAAATTATTTAGTATATTTTCTTGAAATTAAATTTTAAAAATTGCAGTGGCATTCTTATTTTAAATTTCGTTTATCTTAATTTCATTTCAGACTATAAATCAATATTTTGTTTAATTTAAAATAAAATACATCTTAAAAAATATATTTTGAAAATATAAAACAATTTTAAAACAAAAATATAAAATTAAATATTGCTATAATTTGAAAAAAAATTAAGAGGAAAATTGAGAAATGAAAATAGTTTTGTGGTGAAAAATATTTAACTGATAATTTTTTAAATGTATAATACAATATGCAATCAAATTTCAATATTGTTTAATCGTTGTTAAGGGGCATCTTTATTTGATGTTCATATTCGAAGTTTCTACTGTTGTTTGTAAGGATTTCGATATTTGTTATAATTAGTAGACCACTTCTCAATAAATTAAAGATGTAAATCAATGTAAGAAATTAAAATTATTAAAATAAATAACCGTAAAATAAAGCACTCTATATATTAATTCTGGATTCGACTCAGACTCACCGAGTATTTGGGCTTTTTTCGGAATCGGGACTCAATTCTAATACTCACCGAGTTTGAGTCATTGAAATTTTAAAAGAAAATTATATTAAAACTGTTTAGAAAAAAAGCTGAATAAATTTAAAATTTTGGTTTCATGTTCAGTTCACTATATAGTACATAGAACTTGACGCTAAATAAACAGTAAGATTTTATTTTTAAAAAATGCGAAGAATTTGCAAATTATAGTAAAGGGAAACAAGAATGTTTACTTTTCAGAAATAGTGAAAACTAACAAATAATTTAAAAGATCTGTACAACACGGTTTCTACAGTAAAGCATACTTCGCCTTCAAACGAAAGGGCTTTTTCTATTTGTGGCAATTTCTGCACGAAGAGTAGATCGAGACTAGAAGATATGCGTCGTTATTTTAAAATATTATTACATAAAAGCCAAAAAGGTTAGGAAATCAAATAAAAGAGACGAGATTCAAGATAACCTATCTTAGATAAGGATTAAACAATTACTATTGAAAAATATAATTAAAAAAAGGAGCGATAAATTTTTGCTTAAAATTTCAAATGAAGAAATTAAGATCAAAAGAAATATTGAAGAAAATCATATTTAAATAAATAATGCAATAACACATTGGAATAAAAACAAAAATTGATTATATATATATATATATATATATATATATAGACTCGGAATCGCCAAGTCCTCAAAACCTGAGTGTTCAGAAACCCTAACTCTAGCACATTCTGACTATGATAATAAAGTTAATTTGGTGATTCACTATTCTTGCCCATAAACTTTTCTAACGTAATTTATTTTTCTATTACAAAAGCTAAAAGTATTTAAATATATTTTTTAATTAACAACAAATTAATGAAATAAAGCAAAAAGACTTAACTTGATCTGTCGTATATGAAATGTTAACAATCTTTATGCGTGAATGATCTTGGACAATACAACAGTGAAAACATGATTTTTTTTAATTAAACGTAATTAAAAATGACCAAGCATCCATGAAACATCAGAGCTTTAACATTTTATCAACAATTTAATACTTGAAAACAATTTAACGCTTTAACATGCTGTTGTGAATTTAATTAAGGCTGTCACTAAAGTAATCGCATTTATTGCAGTCCTTAATACTCAGTGATTAATTTATTAACAACCCCATCAAGCACTTAGTAATTATTTTTGAATTTAAAAATTTATTTTTTCCATTTCAGTGGTATGTATCAAAAAGAAATTCTAAAAAATACCACAAATTGCTTTAATTGTTTAAAGATTAAAAATAATGTTAATTAACAATTATATTTCAGCAACAAACACTATCGGCTGAGGAGATTGATTAATTTTAGTGAGGACAGAAAGGGATTTATGAGTAGTGTTTTCGAAGGATCAGGAACCTAAAAAAAATTAATTAATTAATTAAATTATTTTTGGCAATCCAATAAATCCTAGCAAACCCCGCTGAATGTGATGTTAATGGGTTACTGGAAATTAACATTACGGATGATAAAAGTCTAGAACGGAAAAAATCCAAATCGCCAGTTGGTCTATTTCATGTTTACAATCAACCTTCAACGTCTCACAGACCGCCATCTGTAAAAAGCTGTTTGTTTTCTTATTTTTCATTTTAAAAGTCTATGCAAAATTTCAATACGCTGTGGTACATCATTCTGACCGATATACAGAAAGGCAAACTTACACTTTCTAAGTAAAGATAAAAAGATCATATTTTTTGTTTATCTAACATATATGTGCGTATATGTTACGATAAATCCATTAGATCGGTAAAACATTGTCTAATTCATGAAAAACCCAGGCCCGTTGCCAATCTCACGTAATCGTATGTCAAGTTAGTGGGTATGGAAACTTTCTAGGGAAGTGGCAGCGGATTAAGAGTCAATTGGGGGCTTTTCAACCGGTCTTTGGGTAGGTGGTGACTCAGAAAAAATCAGTAAAAAACACTTTAAAATTAATTTTGCAATAAAAATCATTAGAAATTTAAATTCTGAATTATAATTCATATTATTGCATTTGAACAGCAGATGAGTCTCAACAACTAAGTATGTTGGACAATTGTTTGGCAATTTATTCAGCATAACCCGTTTTGAGATGACTATAGGTATTTGCAATATATCACGAGGTGCTATTTATGTCTAAATTATCAGATGTCTTAAACAGAGAAACCCGTTATGGGGGGACTTTAAAATAATTTGTCTTGCAAAGTGGATGGTAGTCCCAATACGTTTGGGAACCACTGGGTTAAACTGTTTTTAAAATACTGATTGATGTTCACCCAGCGCTAACAACCGTTCACGTCACATCTGACTAAACAATAAAATGACCAAACCAATTACGAAAAATCGGCACTAGGCTCTTAACAAAATAAAGTAATTTAACATTTCATACAAAAACTTTATTTATTATCAACAATTTCTTGAAAACTTGTAATAATACGAAGGCAAAATCGAACATGCTAAATATATTGTTAGACATCTAAGTGAGATTCAAAAAATTTAAATATGTTTAACTTCATCCAAAATATTTTCATTATAATTCAAAACATTCGCATATTTATTTAATCGACCATTATAATATTCTTCTAGGCATGGATACCCAATATATTCTCCTTTGAAATCAGTTAGCAAATAAGTCCAACACTCAAATATCTTTTGATTACCAAGTGCACTCAACACAGAACATAATTTTCTTTCATTTAATTCAGGATGATGTTCCAATTTATCCAATTTCGAAAGAACAGAGTCATTATTTATTATATAAATTTCACCTTTAACATGCTAGATAATAATTAAATTTATTCATTACGAAAAGTAATCATACCAGTCCACGACTTGTAGTGTCCAATAAGAAAGGGTAATTATATTTTGATGCAATAATTAATGGTCTTATTTTAGATAATATTCCTTCACCAATATATGTCAATTCTTCTATTGGTAATAAATTGTGACAACTTTCACCTCGTTTCATTAAACCATAAATAAATAAATAAGTCATAATGAATTAAAAAATGAAAAAAGATAGCCTATATAATTATAAAATGTATAGTTAGGGTTAGAATAAAATAGCAATAATAAATTAAAAATAAAATCACTATTGTAACCTTACAACTGATTAATTTAAACATAATATAAATTGTCTAATTTGGTTACATAATTAATTTATCGCATGCATTTCCAGTCAATTAAGAAAATCAAATTATTGAGAAAAATTTTAAATAAATTATTTATTTCATTTAAAAAATCAACCAACTTAATTTAAATAATTAACACATTTTAAATTTTAAAAATACATTAACTTAAATATTTCATACCAAATTAACCTTTTCACTTTTTATCAAAAAGTTTGTGAATTTACAGCCATTATTTTTTACAAAAAATATTCGAAATTATGCCTTTAACGTTTTGTTAGACATTGACTTAGGTTATAATAAGTTAAAGAGTATTATTTTTGTAATACTGTAACATAACATATAAATAGACGCAAGAATTGAATTTATATTCTCATATCGAACATCAACTAAACATAATGAAATCGTAAAAAACTAATTACATAAAATTAGATAATGAAAAAACAAAATAAAAGCAAGAAATTTATATAAAAACAACAGAAAAAGAGATAACAAGTGATGGGTTTCTACTGTTTGACTTTGGTAACTCATTATTAGCAGTCTTTTGTCCTACCCGCTTATTACACTTTTTTAAGCAACTTTGGGTTGCAAATCCGTCAAAGGTGAGCTCCTTTGCAAAAACTGGTTTGGCCCTGACTCACCCTGGGTCCACCGAGCTGCCTTTAGAAGGCTTGTGCTCGTCTTTTGTTCTCGTCCCTAGCATACTCACCTTGCAAACCGCGATCATCAACTATTTTAATTCTTAGTTATTTATGATTATTATATTCGTTTTACTCTTTCTGGCCTGTGGTGTTTTCGAACTGCATTTCTTAGTGAAACGGATGGTTCCTACTATTTATACCCTAACTGCACTGGAGCGAATACCAGCGGGTATGTCACTGCATTGCCCTATTGGCTGGCAGATTGAACGGTTTTCAGTGCTCAGATTTGCGTTTGTTGGAACTAGGACGTGTGGAAAGAGACCTTCAGCGAGGTTTGGGCTACTTTCAATTGCTGATAAATTTTCTTTACTCGGGTTGGCTCGAACCAGGTAGCCTTAATTTATCAGAGTATTTGGGTTATGTGCAGTAACTATCGACCCACTCGTCAAATCTCTTCTCTTGACTTGGACATTTTTGTTTTGATGAAACTAATCGTATCTATCACTGATGAAAAGCATAAAATATTGGTTAAATGAAATTCCTTAACAGTTAATAATTACAAAAAATATAAATATCCGGGCATTAGTCAATCTTTTCCACATAACTTTGCTCGGTATTATGCACCACTGTAACTACTTCCTTCGTATAAAACGGCAAATCGTCATTTTAAAATCCTCATTATGAAGCAAAACAACTGGATCGCACATTTCCTTCCCTACCTTCAGTTATTTAGCACTGAGATCTACCTTCGTTTATTTAACACAGAGAGAACGGAGTTATTGTTAATACTAAAACTTTAAATTAAACCAAAAATAATTGAATCTCGAAATTTCTTTGATTTCGCTAGTGCATCCAAAATCAAGTTGTATTTGCTGTCACTAGATTCTTCCTTCTTCAGACCGTTGATTGTAGTCCATATCGTTCCACGCCGGTTGCCGTCGTGCGTATACGTGGTTGTCTGTGTTCAATGACGGTTTCATTTGTTGTAAGATGATCCGTCGGGTGACTTGAGTTGCATAGCTACATCGGTTAGTGCCAATAGAATATGCAATACTGGGCTGTCCGATTCGAACGAATCCTTGCATCAAGGAATGTACGCCTCAGTGATTGAAATTTTGCAATCAATCAAGGAATTTTGCCAGTAGTTATTTCATTTTTTATTTGGGTCAAACTTTAACTTACCAATGTAATGTTCCATTGGGCTTTCTGAGCTTCTTTTTCTACTTTAGCCAGTGAAAATTTCGCATGTTGTCAAGCTTCTCGAGCGGGGTTCCTGCCCGGCTCGCGCTGAAATGCAAGACTAGTGAGTTTCACGTCGTTCAATGTGGTGGGTTACAGGGTTTCAAAATCTTGCTTATCTTCCCGGTGACCCTAGTAACGCCATACAAAAGATGCTAACTGCCACTTGGCACCCGTTGCTGGGCAACGTTGGTAGTGTGTTCAAGTGGTGGACTGCCCGCAAAAATTGAGTATCATTAGCTAATACTATAGTTGCTCGGACAATCCTCGGGTTCACGAGCTGTCGATAGAAGACCTGCGCTCGCTTTTAAGTATTTGGTCCCCTTGCGTTTAAATTTCTAGTGTCTATCCAGCTGTTTTAGTGGCGTTAGTTTGTGAAGACAAAATAATTGGTGGTTTTATTTAATCCCTCACAATGTTATTTTATTTATTTAAAAAAAACCTTACTAGTACGTAAATGTAATGAGAGATGTACGGGAAACGATATATTTAACAATAGTCTATTTCTCTACGAAACGCATTGATTGGAGAGTCGAGCGGCTCGGCGCTTGGCCCGTTCCTTGCGACCAGGTCGGCGACTAGAGGTTGAAGGAATTGTTGGAGTAGGGTTTTCGACAGGGGTTGGCATTGCGGATGGGGTCGGATTCGACTCACGGTATGCTAATTGAGCCGGGGCGAAAACTAGAGGGTAGGTTACCGCTGCCCCCTTTTGACTGGCGGACAACGCTACCTCTAGCCCCCTGATTTGGGTCCTCAGGCTTGTCACCAATTGTCTTTCTTCGGCCCACCCCTTCTGAGCCGCGGCTAACTTTTGATACAGTGGCTTGACCCTCGTGGGGTTTACCCACGTCGCCTTGAGTTGTTGCATTTCCCGAACCATACGTATGAGTTGATCGTGGAGATCCTTGTTTGTCTGTCGTGCTCGAGTTAACTCGTTTTGTAATAACTTTACGGGATCCATTTCTAAAATAGTACGAGTGAATTGGATGGCGACTAATACAAATATGAGCAGTTTTACTTAAACGATTTTATAAAATAAAAATTATGATAATGATAGATAAGATGAGACAGAAAAACTTTGTTCTTTGAATCGATCACAATGTCACTATAGCAATAATAAATGTCCACATCAATAGAGTTTACTCCTCCGCGAAGAATCGCTTGATCCCCTCTTCCGGAGCGTATCCCGAGATCACTAGCACCGGTCGCTTAAGGTTTCTGATCGGTCTTGGAGAAGGCGGGTAGTTGTCGGCCAGTCGTCCGGCCGCTATGTCATCTTTGACATTGGCCAGGTAGGATGTGGCCCATGCCACATCAGCCTCGATTTGTCGCTGATGCTGTAGAAGGCCTTCCAGGAGCTCTTGGGCCTGCATTAAAATATCTCGTGACGGATTGGGTTCGTCCGCCGTCTTCCGAAATCGCTTCACGAACTTTTCCGGCGATATTTCCTCCGTTTGGTTATCTGTAGGCACCTCAGGATATCGTTCCTGGTATACCCGACTCCAGGCTTGTCTCCATTGTTCCACAATGTGAGCGGGCATATCGATCATGGTTCTAGTGTGTCCTGAATTAAAAATATATGTTTACTCCATCTTTCACCGTATATTTAATAGTTCGCCAAAAATGAAATCGCTCTCCTCCTGTGCGAGAGAACTCGCTAGCTTGGATTCACCTGCATTAGGTGTCTGAGTACCTTGTGAGTACGGTAGACGGTAATGCTGATAATCTTGTGTCGTGCGTTAGGCCAAAAGGGTTTTGCGGCTGAGTAAAATAATATGGTATTACATTTATGACTGCGTCGGTCTTATATGGGTGGGTCTATTAACAGCGTAAAATTCACATATGTATCCGTTAATTTAATAAATGTAATAATTCTATCACATCAACTTAAAGTATTTTTAATGCAAACAAAAATAAAATGGATCATGTATCGAAATATTTCGTAAGCGATTATTACATTTGGGCTTTAGCTTCTCGTCGAAATCGTTGACGGGATTCCTAGTTGTCAAATTGCGAAGCGGGAAACGAAGTGATTTGATTCTCGGCGGTGATTTGGCGAATTCTAGTCAGGCGGCAGGAACCGGATGTCAAATTCGGTTCATCGATCATGGTGAATTGCCGGATGTGACAAAGATTTGTTTAATTTCGTTATGCCATTCATTTTCTAGTATGTTTATTTCAAGCGGATAAATTTGTTTATCCGGTCCGTTCACAATTATTATGGTCATTATATGAATTCTCGTATGATCATGAACTTTTCAAGTAGGCGAAATACTTTATTATGCTTGGTCATCATCTAATTTTATCGTTTAAGGATCACTAGTTATATCGGGGTTGCAGATTGGACTCTTTGGGTCATGAACACTATATTCTGGAAGCTCTCTCAGCGTTCCTCGGGGGACGCGGTCATCTCGTTACCATGGTCAAAACAAAATCAGTGGTAAGTATTTCTCATTGTTAAGTTCTGCCTAGCTAGTTATTAATCGCTTTATTTTAGGGTTCGATTTTATCGACACACATTTTTTGGGTGATTGCCACTCTGTTAATGCTGAGTTCGACGCAGTTCTTGTGATCGCTCTGTTCCCTTATCCGACGATGATTTTAATGTTTTACTTGAGGAATTAAAATCGTTTCATCTACTGATTTTTATTTTAATCAATTTTGTTAATGAATTTCTTTGATTATTTGGTTTCGAAGTAGTTAATCGTGGTAATTTTTATCTATGGCTGATCTCGTTAAGCAAATAACATAGATGTTTTGTTCGGATAATTCTTGGTCACCCATTTTATTCAATCCATGTCTCAATTCCATGATCAACAAATCAAAGGTCCCTCTTTTTCACTTCGTGGATTCGTTGGATCCATTTAAATATGAATTTTTTATTACTCAAGCGAAATCGGACGTTCATCAATGGATTACTTGGTTACACACATAATTCTCTGTATGTCACTCCACGAACTTACAATAATCGCTAATCCACATGGGTTGATTTTAGTTCTGAAATTTCATCAAGGAGGACCTTGCCTGCTGATCACGAAATTGATTCGATTTAGAAATCATTTTGTTTAATACGATACGCCTAATTAACAGTTTTGGTAATTCAAAATTTTTATAAGTTGTTTCCTTTATTCAGATATTTATTTTTCGGTATACATATTTTGTAACTACTTATCTGGTTCGAACACTTGTCATTATGGTGAAATGAGTTAAGGAGTTAGATCTCCATTACATTAAGCAATAATTATCTATTAAATGACTACTTAGTTTAATAAATTAACGAGTCAAATATCTTTACATAATTCTTTGTTTCTTTACGGTACAATACTTTACTTTAAATGGTTGAGTGAAAATCAATGGATTATTTATTAAATGAATATTTAATTTACTGTATTAAATTTCTTTACGTTAATCAATTAACGTCGACGAATTATTCATTAAATGGAGATTTAATTTACGATATAATACTTTAGTGAGTTAAATTTCTTTATATTGGTCAATTAGAAATTGATGAATTATTAAATGGATACTTAATGAATTAATTTTCTTTACTTTAAACAACACTAAATGAATTATTTATCAAATGAATATTTTAATGAGTTAATAATCAATTTAAAATCAATGAATTACTTATCAAATGGATACTTTAATGAGTTTACTTTAATCCATAATGAAACTAAAAATCAGTGAATTATCTATTAAATGATCTCTATCAATTTATTTGATTCGTAAATTTAATTGTGTTTGAAATATTAATTTGAATTATAACAACGATTTCCATTTTATTTAACCCCAGTTCCAATCCCTTTTAATAAGCCTTAAGCGCACGTTGTGTTTACATTATATTTACTGAGTGCCCACTGGACTACTCGGTGTGATGATTTTTAGCCATGTGTAGTATGAGTTAAGTCGATTTTACAGAAACGAGGAACGAGGAAGTAATCAAATGACTTCTTCCTTATTCCTCCTTTCATCTATAGGGATAATATTGACGATCCAACTCTGCGTTCCGCACGCCGGGTCTTCACGGGCACAGATCATTGGCGATATTCCACGCGCTTACACGAATCTGAATTGTGTGTAGATTTTATTTACTTGCATTAGGTTTCGGCTGTGGGCCGGAAAAATTTCGACAGATTTAATTAACAAATTATATATATATATGAAACAATTTATGCATAATAATGTTTATTAATCATAAGAAAAAATAACAAGTTACCATTCCAATTCATAAAAATAGCATAAATTCATACAATAAACCAAATGCCTCTCTCCCCACGCCAACGTCCGAGCAGAGCTCTATAGAGATGCAAGGTACGGGGCGTGGAAAGAGGGTTCCAAAATCAATGATCCTCACCTAAAATTCTGAAAATTCAAAAGTACGATCTCAAATAGATTTAAAATATTTAAACAAGATTCAAATAATTTGAAATGTTTCGACACACGGTGTGTTTTTCAAAAAATGGTTAACTTTAATGTGAAAATGGATCAGTATATATACCTAAATTTTTAGTGTGTAAAATTTGATGTAGTAAAACAAAATTCGACCTTGTTGTTTTCTAGCAAATTCTAATATTTATTTTTATTATTTTTCGATTTATTTTTATAATTTTTTATTTAGAATTTTTATTGAATTATTGCTAATTCAACTTTTTCGATTTAAATCTTGCTTTAATGAACTTTAACTGATTTTTCCAATTTCGTCGAATTTGTCGTGTTTTCTTGCTATATTTGTGTAGGTATCGTGCGGATCTTGGTGCATTTTGTTATTATTTTAATTTATTTTTATGTTTCTTAATTTATTTTTAATTCTTTTATTTCTCAGATTTTATATGGTTTAATTGGTGTTTTGGGGTTTATTTAAATTGCGTGTTGTATCTGCGTGTGTGTTTCTGATCCATTTAAACATTTTGAAGGCCGTTTGCGTTCTGGCCCAACAAATGCCAAATATCTGATTAGCCATTCCGAATCTCTGATAGTGGATACTGTGTAGCCAACGTCCCACAGGGTCTGACGATATCGAGCCACTGAACTGGTTGAGAATCATATAAGCTTCTCATTCATGATTTTACCGGATTTAACGACTCTGCCTTAATTGATGTTTTGTTATTCACGGAACTGATTGATAATTTCGTTACTCCTCTCATGCTAGTGAAGTTTCTCTTTTATGAGTTGGTAAGTTAGCACTTACATGAACAATCTTTTAGTTGATTTGCTGTGCTAGGTTATTATTTCACTCCTTATTCCAATCCTAATGGTGAAGGCCCAATCTTCCAAACAATTATTTCGTGGATATTTTGCTCCGAGAGCCTCCTCCGTCATTACTTTGACTTTCCTTCAACTTGGAACGCATTCATACTCGCATTCGACTAGACTCTTAAAATATCCTATTCTAACCTTATGCCTCGTGTTGGGTAAGAACAGCTTATACCTCCTCAACCCTTTTCATGATTATTGTTACTAATTTTATGATGATTGATGATTTAGTCGTCCTGCTTGTTGCCTTTGATATAATCTCCTTTTTATTAGAAGTACGATTATTCCAACTTTCGATTTCTCTTTCTGAAATGTAATGTCTTGAATTTGATTGTAATCGTTAATAGTATTGATTCTATAGGACTTAGTAGGGTACATAATCAATTCAAGAAAAAATATTATTTAACTCATTAGTTATTTCAAGGAGTATTCTTACAGACTCATTTCTTAACTAATTATGAAAATTCTTAGTTATCCTTTAACAATTTTCCGCAGTGCTCCACCCATATTTTCTATTGGAAGTTTCCCAAATTTATTGATTCTACGCTGTATTAATAAATTTATAGTTAATTTATTTAAAATTTACATTTTAAGGTTCGGAAAATTCTTCCGACGACTTTCTCTTAAATTTTTATTTTTGTGGTTGTAACGATTTAACTTCTTTCTCCTCTCCCGATATCATTCATTTTGATCCTAAGAGACTGTGTATGTTTATATTGTATTAATTGAGATACCCGGTGTGAGTAATTTAAGTCGTTGTGTTATAGCTGATTTTTCTGGTACTGGGCAAGAGTGACGAGTTAAAAAATTAACCCCGAAACTTCCCTATACCTCTATGTGATTATTCAGTTTACTCACGATTCGGCCATCACGGTCATAGAACCATTGTGGTGGAACTGCGCTTATACAGTCCCATTTTAATATGCTGAATTTAAAAAACAATTATATTCATCACAGTTAAGGTATAATTCATAATACATATACATCATGGCACATTCAGCATCATTCATAAAAACTTTCGTACTTATAACGTATTCTAAAAATTTATTCGAAGTAGTCTTCACAAAATATGTTGTTGATTTCCACAAGAAAAAGGTGATTGTACACTCAACCATAGTGGCTTTCACACATAAAGCGATTTTTCACCCCAAAAAGTGAGTTTTCAATTTGAAAATCGATCGATATAAATAGCTCTGGTAGCTTGTGTCTCAGTGTGTGTAAATTACTGCAACTAAACCAAATTTGACTTTCTCAAATTTTCTATTATACTTTTTATTTCATTTTTATTCAGCCAATTTATTCGTTTTATATTTTAATTAGAATTTTTAAGAAATAAATCAAATTTTTGACCAAATCAGTTTTTTATAAACATTCAGTAATGTGGGAAGAAAACTATCCACTATTATGGGACATATGGAGTAATAATAATCGCAAAAAACAAACATATCACATACCATCAGGGCCGGATTTAAGCATTTGTTGGCCCTAGGCAAAGGAGCTTTTTGGGGCTCTCAAAATTAATTAGTATATTTCAAGTAAATTATGTAGATTATTTTATTTGCTAAAAGTATTTAAGAAATAATTATTTACTACCTATTTATATTTTGAAATATATTTATTAAATAATTCCGCTTAAAAATAAGATACATATGTCATGTCAAAAATATAATTTTACAAAACTTTCTTTCTAAATTTTTCTAGAGCATATTGATTAATCAATGAATCAAAATCAATAGCTTTCAATTTATCAATGTTACAAGATAATAAGGCCAAATTATTCAAAATTTTTTGACTCATCGTTGACCTCAAAAAATTTTTAATCAGCTTCAATTTTGAGAAACTTCTTTCGCCAGTGCAATTAGCAATCATTAGACACAAAAAAATTCTTAAAATTGTTTCCAAATTTGGAAAAGCAATTTCCAAATTCTTTTCTTTAATTATCTCGTAGAAACTCAAATGATTTGGATGATCATTTGGCCAATCGTTCCTGATATATTCGTGAAATTGTAGTAACTCGAAAAAAAGTGAATCGACTATATCATCTGGATATTTTTCAACAACGTTATTCACATGTTGTTTCAAACCTTCTTGCGACAATTCAATATTTGTCAAAAAACCAAACACTTTAGAAATTTCCAAGTAACAATCAGAGCGCTGAATCAAATTACTTTCGATGTTTTCTAAAATTTTCATGAAGACGTTGTTTCGAAAGTTCTCTTTAGCACTAATTTCTGGTTCTGTGGTAGTTTGATCTTCATCTGGAAATTTCTTTTTAAATCTCTTTCTCTTGACAGTGTAGTCAGTGTTTGGTAACAATTTTTTAGCTTCAATTTTAATTTCATCAAAGCTATTTTTCAAATTTGTAATATATGAAGCTAGAGATGCATGTAACAAAGAACAAACGTCTAATGTGACTTTAGGACTTTGCAAATTTTTTGAAACTGCATTCATTCTCTCTAGAACCTGATCCCAAAATATAACGAGAAGTGCGAATTCAAACTCCTCCATTTTATTCAATAAATTATTTGCTTCATTTCTAGTGTTTCCATAAAAATTTGCATCTTCAATGATGGCATTTAGTGCTTCCATTACATTTTCATAGTTTTCGTGAATAACCTTAACTGACTCAGAACGAGCACTCCATCTAGTCTTTGATAACGATTTTACCGTTCTATTTGAAAATTCAACTAACTTGTTCCATCTCTCAGTAGACGATGAAAAAAAATTGTAAACTTCATGAATTAATCCGAAAAAATTGATTGATTCTATGCAACAGTCCGCACCTGAATTTCCAACCAAGTTCAAAGAATGAGCACTGCACGGTAAAAAAATTGCTTTATCATTTTTTTCAAGAACTTTTGCCCTCATTCCTTTGTATTTTCCGGCCATATTCATAGCGTTGTCATACGATTGTGATCGGCAATCTTGAAAATTCCAAACAGCTCTATAATGACAATACTGTTCGATATTGCTCTAAGACTTTATTCTTTGATGAAAAAACAAATGGAGAAAAGTACACTCGCGAATGGCTTGTATATTCGCCTAAAATTGGAAATGTTTTTTGTTTTGTTTGCAAATTACTCACTGCTTCAAATTTCAATTTAGCAACCAATGGCCTGCGAGATTGGAAAAATGCTGGTTCCTCAATCAAAAGCCATCAAAACTCTTCAGAACATCGTAATGCTTTAGTTACATATTTAACTAGAAAAAGTAACTATTCTGTGTCGGATCAATTGCAAAAAGAAATACAACAAGAAAGGATTTACTGGAGAAAAGTCTTAGAACGAGTTGTAGCTGTTATTTGCACCATTGTTGAACGAAATTTACCATTTCGAGGATCAAATAAAATTTTTGGAATGGAAGGAAGTGGCAATTTCATTGGACTCTTGGAACTTATTGCAAAATTTGATCCATTTTTAGCAGAGCACATTAGAAAGTTTGGTAATCCAGGATCTGGAAAAACTTCTTATCTCTCAAAAACAATTTTTGAGGAATTGCTCGATCTGATGGCAAAAACAGTATTGAAGTCGATTTCTGATGACATCAAACAATCAAAATATTTTGGAATGTCTGTGGATTCCACCCCTGATATATCACACAAAGATCAATTGTGCATGATTATCAGATACGTTGATCAAATCAATTCTAAACCAATCGAGCGATTCTTAAACTTTATTGAGATAGAGAATCACACTGGAGAATATTTAGCTGACATTTCATTGGAATTTTTTGAAAAGGATATTGGGTTAAATTTTCAAGATTGCCGATCACAATCGTATGACAACGCTATGAATATGGCCGGAAAATACAAAGGAATGAGGGCAAAAGTTCTTGAAAAAAATGATAAAGCAATTTTTTTACCGTGCAGTGCTCATTCTTTGAACTTGGTTGGAAATTCAGGTGCGGACTGTTGCATAGAATCAATCAATTTTTTCGGATTAATTCATGAAGTTTACAATTTTTTTTCATCGTCTACTGAGAGATGGAACAAGTTAGTTGAATTTTCAAATAGAACGGTAAAATCGTTATCAAAGACTAGATGGAGTGCTCGTTCTGAGTCAGTTAAGGTTATTCACGAAAACTATGAAAATGTAATGGAAGCACTAAATGCCATCATTGAAGATGCAAATTTTTATGGAAACACTAGAAATGAAGCAAATAATTTATTGAATAAAATGGAGGAGTTTGAATTCGCACTTCTCGTTATATTTTGGGATCAGGTTCTAGAGAGAATGAATGCAGTTTCAAAAAATTTGCAAAGTCCTAAAGTCACATTAGACGTTTGTTCTTTGTTACATGCATCTCTAGCTTCATATATTACAAATTTGAAAAATAGCTTTGATGAAATTAAAATTGAAGCTAAAAAATTGTTACCAAACACTGACTACACTGTCAAGAGAAAGAGATTTAAAAAGAAATTTCCAGATGAAGATCAAACTACCACAGAACCAGAAATTAGTGCTAAAGAGAACTTTCGAAACAACGTCTTCATGAAAATTTTAGAAAACATCGAAAGTAATTTGATTCAGCGCTCTGATTGTTACTTGGAAATTTCTAAAGTGTTTGGTTTTTTGACAAATATTGAATTGTCGCAAGAAGATTTGAAACAACATGTGAATAACGTTGTTGAAAAATATCCAGATGATATAGTCGATTCACTTTTTTTCGAGTTACTACAATTTCACGAATATATCAGGAACGATTGGCCAAATGATCATCCAAATCATTTGAGTTTCTACGAGATAATTAAAGAAAAGAATTTGGAAATTGCTTTTCCAAATTTGGAAACAATTTTAAGAATTTTTTTGTGTCTAATGATTGCTAATTGCACTGGCGAAAGAAGTTTCTCAAAATTGAAGCTGATTAAAAATTTTTTGAGGTCAACGATGAGTCAAAAAATTTTGAATAATTTGGCCTTATTATCTTGTAACATTGATAAATTGAAAGCTATTGATTTTGATTCATTGATTAATCAATATGCTCTAGAAAAATTTAGAAAGAAAGTTTTGTAAAATTATATTTTTGACATGACATATGTATCTTATTTTTAAGCGGAATTATTTAATAAATATATTTCAAAATATAAATAGGTAGTAAATAATTATTTCTTAAATACTTTTAGCAAATAAAATAATCTACATAATTTCCTTGAAATATACTAATTAATTTTGAGGGCCCCAAAAAGCTCCTTTGCCTAGGGCCAACAAATGCTTAAATCCGGCCCTGCATCTAGGGCACATTGAATATACTCTAAAATAAAAAATCACAATTTATGGTTGAGAAAATTCACAAAATATCAATTAGAAAATATATTTATATATCTTAAAATTAAATCATCATTCCAAACGAATTTTCGAAGAGATTCAAAAAAGATATCTGAAGTCATTGGTTTTCTATGACCACTAGAAATTCCAACGCAAAGAGATTTTAGTATTTTCTTAAGTTGACGATCTGTGTTATAGAAATATGCACAGCTTCGTGACTCCAAATCACTGAATATTTCCGGATAAGATAATTTTTTAGGACAAACCGGAATACAACCACGTAAAGCTGCTTCAATCATTGCAACACCGTAAAATTCATGTTCCGCAGTAGAAATAACTACATCTGAGTATTGTAAAATTTTATAATAATCAATGCGTTCATCTATGAAGCCCCAATCAGATATGTTATCCTTCAAAATTGCTCTAGCTCTTTCAAAAATATCAGGGATTTCAGAAAACTGTTCTCCAATAACAGACAGGCGGAAAGGAATGTTTTCTTCTTTCAACTCACATAAAACCTTAAATAATAATTCTGGATTTTTATCATGCTCCCATCGATGAGGCCAAACCAAATGGCAAATATTAGATTTATTACTGACATTCTCCAACTGTATCGGCTTATCAATAGGGAAATATAATACACTACATTTATGTCGTAAAAGAGATTGAACATCTTTAACTTTGAAGTCAGGCATTAAATTAAGAAATGAAGTAATAGAAGAAAGAAACGAATTCATATTGAATTCTGAATTGAATAATATAACATCTGCAACTAAGCAACTTGTTATTTGGTTGTAACCATATTGAAAATCTCGACTTTTCACATTTTGAATTGGATAAATTAATTGGTTTTCGTGAAAATACAAAATTTTCTTTTTTATCTGACTTATATCAGGACGAAGTCCACATAATTCAGCCAGATTAAGAACCGAACTACAAAACAAAATCTAAACATTAAGACAAATGTAAAACGAAGTAAGTTTTACTTCATAAGAAACATTTGACGGAATCAAAAATGAAAACTGAAAACTTGAAACTCTGGATCGCCAATGCCACTTTTTAGCGGGCAACGAATATACAGATACATTTGAAAATTGAGATAAATTATTTTTCAAAAAATCGATCAAATGTTTATGTGAACCTCCGTAAAAAGGTTCAATTACAATAATTTTTGACATTTAAAAATCAAATTAGTGAATATTAAAACAAAGTTTATAACTAAATTTGAAACAGATTTATGTTAAATTTTAAAAAAAATATTTTCAATATTATTCTAGAGGAAGATTTAATTTTATCGTTACTTTTCACGAAGTTTGATTCAAAAATTGTTTTCTTGACATAAATATTTTCGTTCATTTACCCAGTATGACAAAATAACTTGATTTTATCTCTTGATATTTGTTGTTTTTGCAACGTCAACACTTAAAAATAAGCGGTTGTCTTGAAAATGATGAAATGTTTTCGAAACTGTTAATTCGCTAACAAATATCAGATTTATTGGTATCTACATAGTTAGTTTCTGAGTGTTTAAATTTTTGCGACTGCTGGGCACTGATGGGTAACAAAAGATTTTATAGGGGTCTAAGGGTTAACTAATCTTTACTCAGCTCCTGCATAAGAGTTTAACGCTAGCTACCAGTCAAAAATAAACATCGGTACTGTGTGCTAGTGGATGAATATTAGCAAAGGGTGAGCCTCTTTTCAAAGACTGCCAATGTCCTTATATTCGGTTGTGTTCATGAGCTGTCGTAGAAGACTTCATGCTCTGGCTTTAACGGTCCTTGCTCTCAATTATCTAACTGATTTAATTCTTTAACCATAAAATCAAAATTAAACACAAGTAACATTATTATTAAAATTTAAACACAAAAAAACAATATAATTTAAGTAACATTATTATTAATAATTTAAACTCAAAAAAACAATAAAAACAAATATCACAAATGTTAAGTCCTTTTTGTGGGTGCTCAAATCCCGTTGGACTTGAGAATTTGTCCCACATTGCGAGTAGTTTTAACCTTGTTCTGCCTCTTGCGCTTCTTTAAGACAGGCCTATTTCTTTGTCTATTTCTCTTCAGGTTTTCTTCTGGAGGGTACGAGGTTCGTGGAGTGATAATTTTTACTTCCATATCTTTTCCGATTACGTTTCTGATAACTATCGCCTCCTGCTCAGCAGATAGCTGGCTTCCGCATCGTACGAGTCCAGCCCGGATCTCGTCTTTCAATTTTAGCTATATTATCTCACTGTCTTATTTTCGAATCTTCTGTTCGGTTTGCATTAGAGCTTCCTCCTTTTGGGCCAGTTTTGAATTTAGAGATTTGATTTTGTCTCTTAATTTAGCACTTCCTCTGGTCTTAGGCAAGTTTGTTCGACGCGCCGGCATCGGCGTACCAGCGCTTCGGCCCTTTGATTTTGAATCATCGCTTCCTGATGGTATTTAGTGATATCTTTCCGGAATCTCTCAATGATTTGATTGTTTTGTTCCACTGGAATAGATAAATGAACAGGTAACATGTACATCTATTAATACTTGGTTAAAATTTAATTAAAGCAAAATTTATTTTATAAGTTTATTCTTGAATTTCTATCAAAACGTTCTTTTTCGGGATTTTATCATGTCGCCTGGATGAGGGGAGGGATGAGAAGTCTGCATTTTATTCCGCATTATAATTTTGCAAAAGGTCTCTACAACAGTGCTCGTATACACGACACTTGGCCAATGTAGTAGGAACACTGGTGGGGACACCCTGGGTCACATCCTATTTTTAATGAAGCCAATCATGCTGATGATAAAATAATAATAATGGCAATAATAATAACAAGAACAATAATAACCACGTAATAATAATAAAAATAATAATAATTATAAAATTAATAATAATAATAATTATAGAAATAATAATAATAATAATGATTTTAAAAATGATTCTAAATATGCCAATGTAGATCTCAACCTTAATCATAATGATCATATTATAATACCAATAGTGACGGTTACATTAATGTCTAAAAGTATATTAATCGATTTTTATTATCTATATAGTATGGAATAGGAAATTTAGTTTATATAATATAATTAATACCAGAACTTGTACGAATTTCCTATTTTATATTAAGGGTTCCCATCATATCTCTTTAAAATCAAAAATCTAAAAGATAAATTAATAAAACACTTTATATTTATACTTATTTTCAACTATGGCCTAGTTAATTTGTCTATTTGCTTGCCACTTATTTCCATGGCAACTTATTATAGTATTTCAATTTCATATAATAAAAGTAAGTGTGTATATTTTTAGCTCTTTTAATCTAATCTTCTTGCTGTTTTAGTATTTTCTTGGGGAACAAATCGACACAGTGGGATCTCATTTCAAAAGTTTTTCCTCCTCAACCCATAACAAGTCTTTCGATTTTAAATCAATCCTATTTGCTGTCGTACATCTCATGGTGATTTTTCTGAATTGTATTCGTCTTTCTTATTTCGCTGCGTAAAATTAGGATTTGTTGGTATACATAACACGGTAATTTTATTGATTTGATTTAAGTTAATTTAGGTGAATTTAATTGTAGATCTCCGTACCACTTCACTTGGAAGTAATTTATATATCATAGAACTTTTATTATATGATTTTTTGTGCATTAATAAAGGTGATTTAATTTTGCTGTAATCTATTTTTAAGTGAATAAATTTATGCTTCACTTTTTCATTAATTCCTTTAAATGCTAATAAAACTTGTCCTAATTTTATGATTATTTTTATTTTGAAATTGGTAAAATCTGATCGTAAGATTTATCGTATAGTTACTTTTGAAAAATTAGTTATTTTATGTTTAGATTGAAATATAACTGGGGTCATAGTTGGTTTCAGATCATAGGAATTTGATGGTGACTAAGTTAAATTTTACGAATAATAAAAATGAAACGCATTCAATAGTGATAAGCATAGTTGTATCAATAATATTCCCAAAAAAAATTAATATTTACAAAAGCAACTTTATAATTTTGAAAATATTAATAATAAAATCAAATAGGTGTAAATGTAAGAATAATGAAAATGAGACTAAATTTCATAAAATCATCACAGAAGGATTTAAAATAATAATAATAATAATAATGATACAGTAATTCAAATTAAATAGGTAACGAGTGAATACGTCTGAAGCCTACCCGAAAATAATTTTTGTGGGATTTTTAAGATAATAAAATCTAAACAAGTCTTTGAAATCCTTCTTTTATCAAATTTTCGACAATTGGTCATTTGCTTTCCTTCGGATTTGGATTCATTAATGTTTATTAGAAATGCATTCATTTAAGTATTTTCTGCAAAGTGTTGTCGTTTCATTCGGTTTTAAAGTAATAGTTCGTGATTTTCAAATTGGAGATGATTTTTGTGCCTTCATTTGTCCTAATATATATCTGAAATTTATTTTCGATTTACTTTTGCTTGCGTCGTCCATAATCACTAACTCTTCTACATGTTTTTCAAATTGTTATTTTTTATCCTTTATATTTAAGGGCCTCAACGCGCTCTTTCGAGAGCTAGGCGATAGGATTTAGGAAGGACGAATACAGGACGGTTCCAGCAAAGCCTTTACCGCGAGTTCCCCGCTAACCACCGGTTTAATCCTGGGTAAAAGAAATTCATTGTGCTTTCTTGTATGTTTGTTCGCTATTAAGTTTTTTTTAAAATTGGTAAATGAAATTTAATTCTCGCGATGGAGATTCGAATCAAAATGAAATTTTTAATCAATTTATGATAATATCCTGTCAAATATAAATAATAAAAAATTAGAAATAAGAGTTTTACAACAGTGCTTTAAACTTTAATCGTATGACAATTTATAAAATTTACATAATAATAAAATAAAAATAAAATAATAAAATAACAAATTTTACTTTATAATTTTCGATTATCGTGGCTTCCAAAAAAATACCACTGACAAATAGACAAAATATAATTTGATCGAGTACGTATAAGATTTCAAACAAGTTTCATACTTGGTCAAACGAGTATGGGCTCAAATTAGATTTTGCCCAACACGACTATATGGTTGCTACCCAGACAACCAAATACAAATATTTTTCGCTTACCACCGGCACCCGTTGCTAAGCAACGTTGGAACTGTGTTTGAGTGGGTGGATCGTCAGCATAACGTCAGTGATATAAGTAATGCTGTAATTGACCGAACGATCCATGGGTCCAACTAGCTGCCGATCGAAGCCTGTGCTCTATTTTAATGTTAAGGTCCCATTCTTCTCATATCTCATTGTAATGTTAACCCCTGCTGTTCTATCATTCATAATCATGATATATGTTCCCATAATCTTCATGGCTGCTGTTTGTATTACCGACTTTACTATGATCAGTACACTATTCGTGATATATCCTTACAGTATCGTCATTATCTCTATCACTAATATAACTACTATGTTCCTTATTATTGTTATTTGTATTATCATTGCTACTATTATATCTATTGTTCTTATCAATTGTTATTGCTATTATTATTATTATTATTACTATTATTATTATTATTATTATTATTATTATTATTATTATTATTATTATTATTATTATTATTATTAATATTATTATTATTAAAATTGTAATTATTATCATTAGCTGGAAAATAAAGATGGATACCTGCTCAAAATTTTGCAATATGTGAGGATAAGGATAATAAAGGAAATTCCTCAACAGAAACCAGACTAGATGATAATGTTTTCTTTATATCATTCTACTCTAAAAGTTGTTAATCGTTGTTGAGCTTTGTAGGTCAATGATAACACTTTTAATACAACTCTTGAGATAGGGAAACATATCGAAGATACCATTAGTTTAAATTGAAGACTGATAGAATAAAATATTAAAAATAATAACATTATCAAACATATTGAAATAAAAATTTTATAAAAAAGGTATCAAAATTAATAACTTCACAGATATTAAAAACAATTTATTTAAAAACAGAAAAAACTTTAAATTATATTTATTTGCATATTGCGTTGCTTTGAATTGATAGCCTGTTTTTAATTTGGAACTGCAACTTAATAACCCATGACCTATTACTGAATTGACGTTTCCTAAAATATTGGAATTGCTGAATGAATTGTTTCGACTGTTCGGCATTGTTTAAGTTCTATAAATGCTTGCTCAATAATGCAATTTGCTTCACAAATTGGTTTGTTTGTAGCTTAATATTTCTTGAATGCTCTTCTCTGTGTTGGTTATGTTCTAAGAATTCTTTGGAAAAATCATTATTACTGATCCATTATTAATTTGTTTATTCTCTTTCACTAGTTTATTATGATTGCTTGTCAGGAAAGTTTTTGAATCAACTTTCTTTTAAGGAGCAATTTTTTCTCTGTAGAAATAAGCATATGATAATAAGGCTTTGCTCGGAACACCAAATTTCATAACTTTTCGTTTACTAGATTCATATTTACTAGATTCACTAGATTCATATAATATCCCTTCGGATCAAATGTTCATGTTACTGCAATATAACGCCAATTTACCATTGTTCCGATTTTCAAATTAACTTTTTTGGCATAAACAATCGATAATCCAAGCTAAAATAATGCAATATTACCTATAGTGTTAAATAATAGCGTTTCTTACGGATTTTATGGGTCACTATAACTCGCTTAATTTACAATTACAAGGAAAAGGATAAAAATATTTTTGAGTTGGTCATTTCGGTAAATGATTTTAAATAAAAATTAAAACCTTTTGCTTAATAATTAAACAGGCAAAATTTTAAACATTTTACATATTTAGAAAAACATATTAAACTTGCTGATGAATGTTATATTGAAATATTTTGTTTAAACTGGAAAATTTTAATCAAGAATTTGAGAAATGATTTGCAAATCTCAATAATATTTAACCGATTTCTGAATTTATTTTATTTCCTTTTGGAGAAATCGATAACGAGTATATTTGCATTTTTTGGTTCCACCTATCTATGTGAGTCAGCGTTTTCTCTAAAGAAAAACATAAAATCGCAATTTAGGAGTTCTCTGACTGATGACAACTTAATGGCATCTATTCGATTGTGCATCAGTTATTACAGACCTAATTTTACAAGACTCGTTGATGAAATGAAATGTCACACATCTACATCAAAAAATTAATACATAAGTTTTATCAATAAAGTGTGTCTATATTCCACAAAATAGTAAACACAATGTATCTATATAATATATTATTATTAATAAAGATGTTAATTAAATTTTTATTTGTTTTTAATTTAATCCATTTTTGGAAGTCGATCGCGCATTAATAAAAAAATTAAAGTCGATTATACCAGTAATCAGTTTGCCCACTCCTGACCTACAGGATAATAGCTTTTGGCTCCTATTAGAAGATTTTCTAAAAAAATGAATTGACTTTCTGTCGATGGTGAAATTACCTACTGGTCTGATGGTTTAACGCTTCAGCACATTTGTGATTCTTTTTGTTGAATGCACATTAAGTTTTTTTGCACAGACCGTCAATATAGTGACAGCATTCCTGACTGTTATTTGGTCAGTGATTTTATGGTGGATCTTGAAAGATATATATTTATTGCTTGTCGATTAAAATATTTTCTTGTAATCTTATACCTAACTTTATGGATTGGATTTTGAATTCTGCTTAATAAACTAGGTTTGGTGAACGATGTTTCATTTAACGGGTTACAGAACGATGTTGGATATCATTAAATTTGTTCCCAACCCGATTTATTAAATAAAAAGTAATCTAACCATGTGGCCTGGCATAAATAAGGTCCCTATATGCTCACAACATCGGTATTTATTCGGTTGATCGATTTTTGGAGAATATTTTTATCGTGAAAGAGCCGGAAAATGTCTACTTTAAATTATCCAAATGAGTAACACAAACTAAAACAAAAAATAAATTTATTAAGCATTTCAAATAACCCAAATAAAAATAAAAAAAAGCAGAGTAATAATGATAAAACTATAAAACAGATAAAATAGAGAGTCCTAAATGTAATGTCTACTAAATCAAAACCCGTTGACAACAATAACCTGAGAATTCTTGTTTTTTAATCTTGACGAGCGTGTCCAACACTTCCTAAAATTATTGTCCGTATTTTTTCATAATTTTATAGCCCATGATTTGCATTATATTCAAAAGTTACCGCGTGAAGATTCTGAATAAGAATTCAACAATTTTGATAAAATACTTATCCTATGTAGGCAGAGATGAGCTCACGATGAGTCATAGTTTTTTCTTGAAATTTTTCTAAGTTATAAAAAAGTAGGTCAAAGTCATTGAGACAAAGACATTAAAACTCATAATTTTTTCGAAATTTTTTCTAGGTTAGTTTCAACAAAGACATATGGAAGGGTCTATGCCTCAATGGTTTTGACCTTCTTTTTTCTGCCTTAAAACAATTTCAAGAAAAAACGATGACTCCATTGCAAGCTCATTTATACCTAATATCGTAATTATTCTAATAGGAACTTGATCGCCAATCAAAAATAGAAAAAAGTGTACCAAATATGATCCAAATTGGAATTTTATAAATATCATTGATTCAGATAATAAAGTACGTCTAGCGCAGTATATTATTAAAGGTTAATAGAAGGGTGATAAAATATTAATAATTTAATTTTCTTGTGTCATAGAAGCAGATATCTGAGTATTATATATTGAATTATTTTTTCTTACATAAAACTGAATTTAAAATATATTCTGTTGATGACAGATTATTTTAGCCTTGTAAGTTAGATATTATTTATTGAAAAAATATAAATAAATAAACAAAGAAATATAATAAGTTTCAATAACTGCAATATAAGTTTGCAAAAATGCAATTTTTTACTACAGATATATAAAGTCACTGCCATATTAATAAAAGTAATCGAATTTAAAAATAGAAATAAAACATAAATTTTCTACAACTAGTATAATTCCCCTGGCGTCAAAATTCTGTCAATTATATTTATAATTAATGATGAAAAGAAACAAAACATTTTGCAACCTCTTGGATGAAATACTTCATTTGGCTGATAATTTTTTAGGATAAGTTCATCATATTTCAAGTAAAAAAATGACTTATTCATATTTAAAAAAACAATCAACGATAATTTAAGTAATGCTTTCTCAATAATTCAAAGATGAACTCTTCATATTTTTGAAAATTTGTCAAAATAATTTTATCAACTGTTAAAGAATTTAATTTCTGTTTTATTAAGGACACTTATTCGAATTTTAAAAACACTAAGACTTAAAAATTGAGTTTAAAATAATAGCAAAGCCAGTAAGATTAAAACAAAATATTATTTTAAATAACAATTTCAGTCTGTAAAACTCATGTTCGTACTTCATTTTTAATATACAATAAAGTCTTTGGACTAAAATGCAAATATATTGAGTGAATACCTGAGTCTATTAAAAATTGAAATTTATTGTATTGTTGCTCACCAGAAAAATTTGGAAGTATGTATATATTTTTAGACCAATTTTCCTCCAGAAGGGTTGAAATAAACACTAAATAATTATCATTAAAATATAGAATTTTTGGGATATTAAATATTCGTCGATGGATAAATCTCTCGACCCGACTCCTCGTGTTCAATAATCAATAAGACAAAATCCCAACAAAGAAATCTTTATTCACAAATATTCACAACAGGATACAATTATTTGATTATCAGTAGACACCCTATGAGTATAACTTAATAATTCACTGCAATCTGATTAAATTCTTTATCTGTTTATTAGTTTCACTTCGTTCTCAAAAATAGTCACTTTTTCTCTTCGACCAACTGGCAACTTATTTTATTGTCAGTTCCTTTTATAATTTTGGGTTGCCATTAATTTAGATTAATTTTTACTGATCGGACAATTTATTGCCCATTTTGTTAATTCTGGGAAACCCATTACGCTGACGTTTAGCTAGGTGGCCCTTGATTAATAGGTTCGTCGGCAAATTATTTAATCAATTAGTTTGTTTTTGGGCTCCGGACCCTTCAATATACCTCACATCAATTTAATAGTATTTTATTCGTCTTCAAAATCAAATTTGCCACCGGTTACCACTCCCCCCCGAAAAATATTGATTTTTACTTTTTTCAAAATTTTGATTAATTTTAATTGATTTTGATAATTTTAAAATTTGATTATTTTTATTCATGTTTTATTATAACCCCAACATAATCATTTTGTCGTTGATCGATTGTGCTTATAAATAAAAGTTGTCATTATTGTTGTCAACCAAAACACGTTTTAGAGTCAGGTCAATAATTATTAATTTCACGTTTCACCGACAACCCTTAAGAGTTTATCTTTGTAAAAAATGTTGCAAGCATTATTTTCGCTTATAAAATCTTCTTATACAGCATACATCAACAGTCTGATAAAATGATTTAGTTCGAAAGACCTTGACAACGAGCATGTATTGCTTCAATATGTTGATGGAATTGTTCTATTATAACAAAATTTTCATTTTCAATTGCACAATGCTCAACTAAAAGTGGATCCTTATACAAATATTTCGAGATAAAAATCTTTGAAATTCATTCAAATAAATTCCGCTTGGCATAATTGAAAAATAAGTTACAACTTAATTAAAGATTTAGCTGGTATACTACAAACTCAGCTACACTTCTGATATTTTAAAATATAAATTTTGGGTTGTTCGAAAAGTCATTTCGTTTTTTCACAACAGAGGACCAATTGTATTTTTTCACTGCCAACTTCACACTTAAGCCACATAATCTTTATATATGTTGACAGCTAATATAGTAAGGTTTGTTTGTTAAATATTTTGTTTGATTCTTTGCAATAGTTTTTGGAAAATCGATAGAAAATCGAAAGCAGCATTTTTGGCATATTTTTTTCTTTTACTATCGCAAAGGTAAAAATACAGTTCAATCAAAGCAAAAATTATGTGATGTGTATGGAGGAGATGTATTGACCGAACGACAATACCAAAATTGGTTTTCAAAATTTTGTTCTGGCAATTTCGATGTTGAAGACGCACCACGTTCTGGAAGATTCGTTAAAGCTTATGAAGACAAAATAAAGGTATTGATAGATGCAAACCACCGAATGACAACTTGTGAGATTGATGAGAAGTTAAATTTGTCAAATTGGACTGTTCATGATCACGTGAAACGTCTTGGTTTAATATCAAAACTTTACATATAGATTCCACACGCAAGAGTTCATGGAGTAAAATAAGATGAATTAGCTCAATCCACTTCGAAAACTGATATTCACCAAAAACATATTTTTCTATCTGTTTGGTGGGATTTCAAGGGGATTGTTTTTGTTGAGCTTACACCAGACAATACCACGATTAATTCTGAAGTGTACTGTGATCAACTATACAAATTGAATGATTCGCTCAAACAGAAAAGGTCAGAATTGATCAGTAGAAAAAGTTTAGTGTTCCATCACGATAATGCAAGACCTCATACAAGTTTGGTAACTCGACAAAAGCTTTTACAGCTTGAACGGGATGTACTAACACACCAACCATATTCTCCAGATTTAGCACCTTCGGACTATTACTATACTCTAAAAAATCGTGTTTCATTTTTACTAAAAAACCGAAATGACTTTACGAACTACCTGATACGTTTTCTTTACTTTTCTGAAAAATTGTGTAAAGTGTTTAAATAAAAATTGAAATTTTGTTCTAATTTGAATTTTTAATGGTATTTTACAATTTTTAGATTTTGTATTTATTTAGTTTTTAAATATATATTTTTATTCAAAAAAAAAGCTGAAAATTATAAAAGATTTGTTTACATTGTGAAATTAATTGAGTTAAAACAATTTAAAAATTTAATAATCAACTTTTTACAAATGGTCTCCTTTATGAAAAGAAATTTAAACTTTACAAAATTAAATAAATTTATTTGACTGTAAAATGAATTTTTTTTAATTTTAAATTATAAATGTTTACATTAATAAAGATTTGTTTAAAATTAAATTAAAAATTAAAAAATTTATCATTGAAATTATATTTTATTTTTTCAAATTGTTAATTTATAATAATTTTCCATCAATACAATAAAAATCCTGAAAATTATAATGCAATCTAATCTTATTAAATGTTTGAAAATTTGGATTAATTAGTAAATGTTGTTTTGTAAAATATTTTAAATGAGCAAAAGAGAAACAAAAAATAATAAAATAATTTGTTTGAAATTATTATTAAAATTACAAATAAAATGACTACTAAAATATCTAAGAAAATGGTACTTAATAACTTTTATATAACTTTACTCATTTAATATATTAATTATAGATATTGTCAAAAACTAATGTCATGCTCAATTTTATGTCAAAACATTGGACAATTGAACATAAGGATTTTCTAAAATCAAAGTATTCAGAAACGTTTGGAAAAATTATTTCTGTGGCAATAATGGACAAAAATACAGAAAAAGGTTATTTTTTAATTTTAAAATTAAAAAAATTAGTTTTGTTTTACAGAAACAAAATCAGTATTTTTGCTTTTTTCTAAACCAGAAGATGCGAGATCTTGTATAAAATATTTTAACGAAAATAAAATTTATGAAACAGATTCAAAATTTCCGATAAGAGCAAAATTTGCTTACGAAAAATCACCCACAACTATTTCAATAAATTCACCGGAGGAGTCGAATAATTCTAATTCTTCCAGAACTTTGATTGAAAATGACGATGCAAATAAAGTAGATTCAATTTTTTCCAAAGAGCCACTTGTTTTCAATACTGTCCCAAATGGATTGCAATACGAAATTATTGATAACTGTTATGGAGAATTGGCTTATTTTGATTATACACTTAAAAAAAACGTTTTCCGGATCTTTACTCCAGTTCGTGCCAAAATTGAGGAAAATTTCTATATTGGTTATATGACTGATTTCTATGTTGATGTCACTGATTCCATAATTATACAAGATTAAGATAGAAATGAACGTTTTTTTACTCCAGATAAACAAAGCATGATATATATTTGGTAGAATACTTTTTTTGAATAAATATTTTTTGATTTGTTTTATTTTTTATTTACGTTATTTTTAATATTCAACAATAATCGTTCACATATTTTCAAAAATATATTTTTGTAATAAAATTTCCTATAAAAAAAATATATAAAGAATAAACTTAAAAAATATAGAGATATAGTTTAATAAAATAAATATTGGAGAAGGAATATTAATGATACATATAAACAAAAGAATGAAATTACTAATATATTAAATGCATACAGTGGAAATATGTACAAAATACTTTATTAAAATTTTGACATTTATTGTTGTTAAAATTTCTTCAATTCTTCATCAATACATGAAAATGAAGAACCACTGGAACACGTCCCCGCTAGAACTGTAGCCCCCCTGGAAAACATTAGGTCAACTAAGAATTTTATGTAGTTCACGTAAACAATCCTGGTACGTCATGGGCGTCTGCTCTAATGAAATTACAAAAACACATAAAACTTTTGCAGGACATGGAAATGTACAATTTCTATGAGGGAGGAATACGAGGTGGGTTAAAATTTGTTAACAACCATTATGTAGCTGCTTCAAATGACACAGAATTATTATATATCGATATAAATGATCTGCATGGTTGGGCTTTTAGCCAAACTCTTACTCATGGTGATTTTATTTGGTTACATGAAAACTTGAATTGTGTTGAATGAATCTGTGAATGAGGATATTGAAATCCTTCCATATGTGTATACTATGGAAATGAATATTGATATTCTTGAAAATTTACATAACTTTTTGAATGACTTTCCGATTGGCCCGGAAAAGATGTGATGTTTTTATTTTTAAATTTTTATTTGTGAAAACTTGTCTTTATTGTTTTCACTTTTATTTGTTGGTTGTGAAACATGTGTTTAATAATAATAATAATAATAATAATAATAATAATAATAATAAGTGCTGAAATATTTTATGTAAAAAATCTATCGCGGTAAGACAGAATTAGATGTTTTATTTTTTAAATTGGAAACTTTTAAAAATAGTTGACATTTTTAATTAACATTTTAAAATTGGAATAAAAAAATCACTTATTTTATTTTAATTAAAATTCCATTATGATTTTGAAACATTTTGAGTAAAGTTTAATTGAATTTCCTTAACTTAAATTTGCTCTAAATATTAAAAATGCAGGCTCAACTATTTTGTAATATTAAAAATATTTTTGCTATTTTAGTTATGAAAAGTTTTCAAAGAAATCCAATCAAACCCAGAAATAAGAAAATTTATTATTTCATTTAATATACTTAATAACAATAAAGATTTTTTGTTAATAAATAAAATAAATCTTAGAAGGAAAAATAATAAAATAAAACGGCAAAATTAGTTTATATATTTTTAATTACGTAAAATCACAATTGTTAGCAACTTTCATTCATTTTCAATTTTCACTGCATTACCTTTTGTATTTATAACATCCATAACTAAATATGTATGAAATTTAAATCCAAAATTTATTCATAATATTTTAACAGAATTCATGAGAAATTATATTAAACGTAAAGTAATGTAAGCATTAGGAATTTACATATTACATTAATCCACAACATACATTCATTTAATTCTTTATTTAATTCTTATTTGTTTGTTTTTTTATTTATTTAATTAATTTAATTATATTCTCACATCCACATAGTTAAAATGGCTTTAGCCCCTCAACGTTTCTTATCAATCGCTTTCCATTATCAAGCTTTATTTCATAGCACCTTTCATGCATTTGTTTCACAAACAGTTTTAAATTCGTTCATTCTAAGATCTTACTTCATTTCATTATCTTCTACTGCATGGAAAATTTGTTTGGATAGTTATTCTACGTTTGTGAAGAATTCACGAACTAAATCATTTCCTTGGCGAATTTTGAGAGCTTCTTGAAGATCATCCTTAAAATTCATTCGATCTTTGAATACTCCTTGCAACTATCTAAATATTTGCTGTCCTCACGAGTTGCTTCCTATTTCTTTGTAGCATTTGCTGATAAAATGCTTTGACAAATTTCCGTTTTTATTCTTCTGAGATCCCCATAAGGTCAAAAGGTCTTTCAAATTCCTGCATTAAATCTTCTGTTGGCTCAAATTTCGTAATTCTCTGGAGGCTTAATAAAATTGGCCATCGTGGTTGCCATGTTAGATGTATTACTTTTTGTTTTATAACATGCATAACTAAATATTTATCAAATTCAAATCGTAACAATTTGTTTCTAATCTTCAAACAAAACTCTTGAGGAATTTTATTAAACGTAAAGTAATGTAAACATAAGGAATTTACAGACCACATCAATCCCCTACATACATTCATTTAATCATTTATTTAATTATTTTTTATTTGGTTATTATTTATTTAACTTTTTATTTATTAACTTTTAAATTACTATTTTACTTATAAATTACATTTTTAAAGCTTTTTTCTACATTTCCCATAATTTCCTGTCATATTTCAATGATTTATAATCATTTTTCGAATTTCTAAAAAGATTTTAAATTAGAATTTTATTAAATAAATTATATTTTACATTGCTCCTTTGTGCTTCACTTATACTAGGTGGGGTTAGAAAGGGCTTGGTGTATAGAAATTGAATAATTTTATTGCGTTTTTGATCTTTATAAGAATAACGTTTTTGAAAAAATACTTGAATTAATAAAAAATTTATTAATTCAAATAAGTTAATTAATCTTTTTTGTTTAATATTTCTTTTAAGTAACTTTTTAAGAAAAGAATAATTAATTAATAATTTGTCGGAGCGTAGAAAGAACGTGATCCAAAATTTAAAATATAATTATTTATTTCAGATTATCTAGTTTTAAAAAAGCACAAAAGTAATTTAATAACTTAAAAAAACTTTTAAAAAAGAAAATTTTAAAATTCTAATTTATTAATTATTAAGTTCAAACAATTATGAAGAATATTTTAAATATATTATATAAATATAATTCTAGATTTAGTTATTGCATTAATTATAACGAGATATATGGTTTCCATTTTGCATTTCAATTAAAACAATGATACTGATGAACAATTAATTGGTTTTTGTGTTTAAATTCACGAAAGAGACATCTCTATAAGATTTTAATTTGATTTCATTAAAATTAATTTCCACTAATTATATTTAAAGTAATTTATGCATTTAGACTTGTGAATATCGATTTTATAAAATTGTGAGAATTGCAAATATAAAAATATTTAATATGTTATTAAAATATTTATTTATTGCTTAATTCTCATTTACCAATAAGCATTATTTTTCTCTCTCAAAAATGTGCTTCATGGATCTAGAGATTTATTTTATTTACTGTTACTATTTTTATAAGTGGTGCTATTTTAAATAAAACACTTGCTAAATAAAAACAAAGTAAAAAAATAAAACAAAATAATTCATTTAACTTTTTGTTTTAATGAGGTATTAGAAGATTAATTTATAATCAAAATACTAGATTATCTTATATATAAACACTGGCAGAGTACAAATAAAAAATAGAAAATTAATTAAATATAAAAGTTGTTTAATTTGATCAAATATACTTTATCAAAATCAATTTAATTTTCATATAAATTTCACACGGAAGAAAAATATCATCTTAATTTCTTTATTAAGGAACAAACAATTAAAAATAGATGTCGTTGAAATGCAAAACTGCAGAACTGAAAGCAAATGAAAGAGAGAAAACGGAAAATTTATACAAAGTTTTTTTAAAAAAAATTTGAAAAAATTTTAATTTTATGTATAACTAAATATTCAAATGAAATCACATTTTTTTATTTATACGTTTTATATATAAAATTTTAATGATCCACTCATTATATCTGTTACAATGAAAAATTGAGAATAACATAAATTATTAATTATTAATAACTTTTAGTATTAAATGAATGTCTCTTATATAATTAGTAATAAAAATAGTCTTACACCCAACTGTTGACATCTTTGAATGAATGAAGTTTTACTCGACAAATAATCCTACATAAAAAATAAATAAATAATATTCAGTTGGAGCAATATCTGAACTATAAGGTAAAACATTTCCCTTAACTCCACTATTTACTGTTGTTCTTTCTTTGGAGTATAGTATTGCTATATTGTATCATTTTCCTGCTTCTATTTATAATGGCTGGAAGTTTAAGTGGTTTAAATGCTGCAAATTATAATGAACATAAATTGTTAATCTAGATATATTTAGAAAACAAATTAAAATTAAATAATAAATGCATTTCAAACATTTTAATTATATAATTTGGTTTATTTTAATATATTTTATAAACATTTTTTGATGATTATATAATGTTACTTATCGAAATATGAAGTATAAACTGTAATCTACATTATTTTCGGCATGTTAAAATTAAAAAAAAACTGAAAATATTAATATCAATTTTAAAAATATTTCCTCTATCAAATAAAATAGTATAATTTTCACGAGTTTTATTATTTTGAAAAAATAAGTATCAGAATTTTTAAACTTTATTGTTACAAGAACTTTATAAAAATCAATATGTTTTTTGAAAATATCAAGTGAAATTAAAAAAGACATAAAGCACATAAAGCACATAAAGCACACATATTATCAGCATATTTCAAAGCATATCGATGTTCCTAGAACAAAGAACCCCATAACTCCAAGCCAGCGATATGTATGATAGAAGAGTGAGACGTACGGTAGCATGTTTATGTCACGTGGTTCGTACCAATACGTACCGTAAGTACAAAAAATATATTTACCATATCATTTAATTCGTATCTGAAAATAATAAAGAATAATTGTAGAATAAAAATAGAAATATTTAACAATTAATTAATCCTTGTTGAATAGTAAAAAAATAACAATATTAATTAATGATTAATTAATAACATAATATATTTAACTGGTATTTGTTTCATACTAATAAACTTAAATAATAATCATAATAAATTATTTATTGGTAATATGTAATATGTAATTATAAACTGTATTCTTATTTTAAATATATATATATATATATATATTAATTTTTTAATTATACAATTTCTTTTATTTAACCTTCAACAAAGTTTTAATTTTGTTTTTAAATATACTTTTACCCCGAAGGGGGGCGCGCCCCAGAGGTTGAGAATCGCTGTGCTAAAGACTTAAATGAATGCTGTTTATTATGATTATTAGTAAAATTTCTAAATTACAACAGAACTGGATATACCGGAAAAAAGCCAATTAAACGTTATAGTTTATTTGCTCAATCTATACTCAAAAATGGTTTGTTTGAAGTATGTTCAAATTTAATTTGGATGTATTAAATATAAAATAAATATATTATTATATCTTCTTGGAGTCAGTCATAACATCAAATTTGATCAACCATCTGTGTAAGCAATAGTAATATAAGTAATAGGTATGAAAATTTGTCAACTTAATTTAAATTTTAATTTGCAAAAATCATTTAACCATTTTAATATACTTTTTTATGGTTTTGCTTAACTTAAATATTCATTAAATGAATTTATAATTGTGATATTATCTGATTTGTTTTTGGCTTTTTTTCCGTGGATATTTTCACTTGGATTCACTTATACTAGTAATAAAATAATCATAAGAAGCTTAAATGTAATATATTACTAAATCATTTTTATACTAAACGATAGTTATTAAATAATGTCTAAAATAAGAAATTATTGTTCTATTAAAATTGAAAAATGATATAAAAAACCCATAAAATTTAAAATAATCATCAATTGTGAAGACGATAAAATATTTTCAATTTATAATATTTATTTTCGAGTTATTTTAATTTTTTCAAATGTTTAAAATAAATTGAAAATACGAAATAATTTTGTTAATATTCGTCTCAAATAAATTTTACTGTAATTTATAACTTGATTATAGTTCAATCTGTCATTTTCACATTTCCATCTCCATTATCGAAAGAGTTGAAAATGAAACTTTCATAAAGTATGTCTCATCTCATAAATTTAACTTAAAATTAGGAAATTACATTTACAGGCAATCAAAGTCAAACAAGAGAACATAAATTACATTTTAAATTTCCACAATTTTAATTTTTATAAGCAAAACAAATTTGATTCTAATATAAAATTTCTAATATCTAGCATTTATGATCTAATGGTTTTTGATTAAATTTTTTTTAATTAAAAATGTATCAATTTATATAATGTTGACATTTTCTCTGAGCGATCATTATAATATTTAAAATAATATGTAATATATATCTTTAACTGTATCATTGCTAATTTATGAATATTAATTGAAGACCATAATAATGATTTATCCTGTTTTACATTTTTACACCCACAAAATTACACAAACACAGATACAAGTTGATCTATGTATCAACTTGAATTATAGCGGAATTTATCTCAATGGGGCTTGGTGTATATATATTGCATTTCCAGAGTGGCATTCAAGATCATTTAAGTTGGCCAGGCCTGGTGTAGAAGGATGAAAACAATACACACATGTCAATAAAAACGTAAACAAAATTTTTCGATGAAAATCTTCAAAATTTTCAAAGTTTTATAAGTTCTTTGTGATATTTCACAGATAATTTGAAAATAATTTCATTGAAATCGGTGAATTTGAATGTAGTAGTCCAATTTTAAGGGAGAAAACTATAAAAAAATCAGTTTTTATAAGTTGTGTCAGTGATTTTTCTCCTGAAATATATATTTTCTGTTAAACTATATATATGAGAATGTATATTTGTACACAATAAGAAGGCGAACACAAATAAATACATTCGGTTTTTGTCCATATTGTTTTTAATAATTTCGGCGAATTATTATCGTTGTTTGATAATAGACGGATTATAACTTGAAAATGCAAAACTCAGCACAATTTTTTAATTTTTATCACTATTTTTATCACAAACTAAAACAAATTAATAAATCTTGTTTGACTTAAATATTATCCCTCTGAATATTCTTTCTCTGAATATTTTGATTAGTAGTTTCGATGGAAAACACGTCATTTTTTGTCAAATAAATTTCTTCGACCAATATGACGAATTTCTAAATTTTCCTCCTCATTTAGAAGCTAACATAATCAATTTCCTTTTAAATATAATTTAAAAAGAAAAGAGAAAAAATAAAATTATTTTATCACAGATTGATAGGTTGCCACCATGTCTGTCAATATTTATTTTACTAATATAATTGATTGGTTTATATTAAATAATTAATTAATTAATTATTTTCTATTTCTCAATTAAAAATGAATAGTTATGAATACATGCATGTTATTCCAAAATGCAATATTTATTAAATGTATTGTATACGTTTGTTTTAAAAAAAATCATACTATGAAATCAGTAAGTATTGCATTATGGAGAACAATATCAAAAGTATTATATGTATGAATAATTATTCTGTATAGTAATTAAAAATAAATAATTAATTAATAAAATATTTAACAAGCACATCTTTTATTTACATATCTTTAAATTTTCATTGGAAAAAATGTTGCTTAAATTATTTTGTTTAAATCTAAATTTTGTTTAATAAATTAATTGAGACATTGTTAAAAGAAAATTGAAAACCAAATTTTTAATTATTCAAATTTATTTGAATTTCCCCGATACCAAAGTTTTCCTGATACCAATCCAAATTAATTAAAAATCTTCTAAGTAGATAATACGATTATAAAAATGAACATTATAATAATTCTTATTAAACAATCACAATTTCAGTTCATTCTACACTTAATGGCAACGAAATAAAAGCTTTGATGTACAGAATTTGTTTGAGTTATAAATCTATTCAGACAGCAAAAGGGTGAAAATTCACTGAAAGTGATAATTTTTAAAAGTAATTTTCAAAATTAATTTTAAATATAACATTACTGTTGAAAAATGTTATTAAGTTAGTTAATAAAATTAATTAAAATTAATAACAATTTAATTAAAGATTATGCAGATATGTTGTTGATTGCCACTGTTTATATATACATATATAGATATGATAAATCATTTATCAGGTGGCCATGTAATAACAACAGACAATATTTCCACTTCGCTTTTATTTTTATTTGTATTCACAGCTACTCAAACTTTAAATTCTTACTCAAAAGATAAAATAAAAGCTGTGATCCTACTCTCTTCTAAACATCACGCCGACACAACAAGTGAAGACTGTGAAAAAACCCCTTAAATTATACTACACTTAACGGCTATGTTCATAGAGTCCATTATAACAATTAAAAAGCAGCCGTAGACACTACAGACTAAATGGCGAAAGAATATACCGCTAGATGAATAACTAACAGAAGGCCTATGTTTTTATTTGGACACATGCTTGAAATAACTGATAGAAACTCTTTTAGCGTTAAGGAAAAAATCGAATTCTCAAACTGGAAAAATCGCCATTTTGATGAGCAAAGAATGTACTTTTTGGATCTATCAAAAGAATTAGTTGTTTATTGCATAACTAGAAAGTATTAAAGTAGTTTGCGATTATCGGATCGTGTTAGAACCAACATGAAAACAGTTGTACCCAACTTAACAAATTTTGATAAACTACCTATAGGTGCGGCTGGTACAAGTGGTAGGTGTTCACTTTTAACTAATAAACCAGATTGCAAATGTTGAAAAATATATAATAAATGTTTAGCATTTGTATGTACAGAATATTCCACAGCATTATAATGTGTAAACTTGTGATAAGTAATATGCTACTATATGTAAGAATATAAGCAATGTCTATTTTGTAAACACTTGTTTCTGTAATATATTTGTTTTTCATAGAATACTTTTTATTTTTATGCGTTAAAAATCATATAAAACCTTTAAACTAGCAATAGCACAGTGAAAATGTTTTGAGGTACAAATTTACCACAGGTGGTCTTCCATATAAGAAATTTGAGCCGACCTTAGGAAAGTTATATTTAGTCTTTGTTCAATGTTATTTTATATTTTAATATCTGCTTCAATCTTTTGTCACTTTAAAAGTTTTCAGCACAGCATGAACCACCTCAAAAATAATTTTTTTTGCAAAGAATTTTAAAAAAATTTTAAAATTTTATTTAAAAATATATACTTTTTGAAGGAAAAAATATTTTTTTAACATCTTTGACATCTTTAATATCTTTGATTGAGGGACTTTATTTTGTTCAACTATGAAAAATAGTTTTGCTTGCGATTCTTCTTTTACATCAAAAAATAACGACAGAAAATTGACTTCTTTTATTGTCTTGCCTTTACCAAAGTAGTCATTTTGAAGATGATTCGGAAAGAAAATCAAAAGAATAATGACCATAAAATAAGCATAATGACTATATAGTTATTATATAAAATATTTCTCAAGACATCACAATTGAAATTGACAAAATATTTATTATTATTTTATTTATTTGTTTGAATCTATTATAGTTATTGAAAGACATTTCAATTTTTATAGAAACTTATTGACTACTAAATTGAATAAATGCTTAATTAAATTCCAAGTTTTTTATACTAATAACAAATAATATTTAATTATTTTATAAACTTTTTAGTCAAGTGTCAAATTTTATTAAAAATCATTAAAAATGTTGAAAGGAAAATACAAAATTTTAAAAATGAAAATCTCTCAATAAAAATTTAAAAAGATTTAACTCAATTTCAAATTTGTAGATGATGTTTTGCAATAAGTATTTTGATAATTTCATTAATAATTAGAAATAAATTGATACAAATTAAATTTCTGGGACGATGAAATTAAAGAAAATGAAAACAGTTGAATAAATAGTCCGAGTTTCCTGGAGATTTTATTTAAAGTGTACAGTCGAAAAAATAAACAAAACAAATAAAATAGAAATACAGAATTGCAACTTTAGTTACAACTAATCAGTTTTTAATTAGAACTATTATAATAAATTAAAAAACATATAATTGGAATAAAGTTACTTTTAAAACGTTAAAGAAAAGATAAAACAAGAATACAAAATAAATGACAAAAATACAGAATAAAAATTCAAAATTAATTACAATAAAATAGTTTTTTATCTTTTGGTTTTATTTTCAGATCACGTATTTTAAATTCAACGATCCTTTGGGAGCAATGTTTAAAAAATGAGTCTCAGCAGCTGAAACATTGCTTGTCCATAAAACACTTCGGAAAGACTGGCGAAATCTTTTGATAGTCATTTAAATTTAATAAATTTGATAATAAAAAATAAATTACCAAATACTATTGAACGTCCAACTGTGAATACTTTTCTCCGTTTTTATAACGAATAAAAAATTGAGAACTAAGTAATTTTGTTAATGTCCAACGCGGAACAAGATTTCAAAAAAGACAATCAACCAAATCAGAAAAAAATGAAATTTTGTAATAAAGTTTATATCTGATTTGGTAGCACAAAAGAAAAGATTTATGCAATCTAATCTTACCACAAACAAACAAAAATTTCATATTAAAAAAAAGGATATTTAGTTCGCGTAAAGTGTATTTTATGGCTTCAACACTGATAAAGTGAAATAAATTGTCTTTTCATTATTTCGGAGATTTATTTGTGAATTCAAATGTAGTGATCAATATATTTTATTTGTAATTGATCAAAAAAACAATTTTTTGAAGATTGTTGTATTTTTTTTTATAACTTTTAGGACTTGTGATTTTATCTTTATGGATCTTTAGTGTATACTAAATCTATTAAAAATTGCCAATAAAACTTTAATAATTATTGTGGAAATGATATTTCGGAGGAATCGGAGATTAAATAACAATTCTATATAATTAATATTCACCCAGTAACGCATTTATTGAGGTATTTGTTTTTGGCAGTTTGTTTATTTATTGAAATTTATTTAACTTTACAAATTAGTTAATTTTAATTAAAATCTTTAAAATATTTTTTTATTGTTGATAGCGGACTCTATATAAATCAAATTCAAAACTATCTAAGCTACTTTTCTTAATGTTTTTTCATAAAATATGAAATAGTTTGACCTAAAACGAAATTTAATAATTCTTTCGCTTTCGCTTTCTCCTTTTTCTTCTCTGATTGATCTTTTCTTTAAACTGTTTTCAAAATAAATACATATTTCAACAAATTTCTCATTTTTAATTTGCCGACATTATAAAAAAATTGAATAGATCCGAATAAAATTTTTTTATATAGATTTAGACAAAATTCTTTTAAATATTTTAAAATTCAATTTGCATATTTATAACAAAATTTAATAAATGTATAGTTTTAAAATTATTCTTTTGAACTTTAGTTTTTGAACCTTTTGTCTGACTGGGGCTAATTTAGATAAACTTTAAAATCTTTTTTTTTAAAATTATTTTTAAATATGTATATATTTAAAAAAAGGTAAAAGAACAAATAAATCAAAAAAGTAAAAAGCGAAAGATTTAATACATTCTGTTTTTGTTTTGAGTGATCAGAACTTATTTTAGATCAAAATATTTTATATTTTATGAAGAAATATTTCCGAAATCGGCTTACATAGTTATTTATTTAAATTAAATTAGTTTATTATTATGTTATTTTAAAATAAAATCTAAAAAGACATCAAAATAGTTATTTAGAATATAAAAATTTAAACAACTGCAACTGTGATAAATGGCATTCATATATATATACTAGTAATTTTTGACAAATTTTTAAAATAACTGATGTCTAAAAATTTTAAATTATTTTTATAAATTGTTATATGTAAATTAAAATTAAAATTTAATTGTTATATTATTAATTATATTTGAATTAAATTTATTGAACATTGATAAAAATATGTTAATTTATAATCTACATTTCATAATTATTGCCTAGCTCACCTGTGCTACAAAAATAGTTTCGGCGTTGAAAAATCTTTTCCGGAAACTTCGTGATATTCACGAAACTAAAAGATATCGATATTTTGTTTTTAAATTTTTACATTTGTATATCGTATAATAATTGCCATTTAAATATTTTATAAATTTACCTTAATAATAAAACATTTTTTATAAAAATCATATTTTGTTACTGCTTCTAACGATTTAATTTTAAACGGTTTAATTTATTTTATGATTAATAATTATTCAAATTAATTTTATATAGACATTTATGATTAGCAAAGATATAATAACATATAAAAACATTTATTATAATAAATTATTTATTATAAACAATTTCATTCATATAAACAGAAACGAACCATCTGTTTACTGTAACATTAATTATATATGACTGAAAAACAAGCAATTTAATTACTTATAAATATTAATCAGTTATTTAAACAAAAAGAACTTACTTTTTATTTTTATTTTAATTGAAAAATAGAGAATAACAATTGTTTGTAATTTCAACACAAATAAAAAATGAATATTTTGAAATGAAACTAACAGATTTTTAAACAAAATTTAATAAATTTAATTCAATTTAATTAAAAACATGTATAGGGCAATTTGTAAAATATTAAATAAATAAAATGTATTTACTATTTTTATAAGATTTTTAATTTTCTAATTTTATTTTAAATTCACTATTGATTTATAAACAGAAAAAAACAATTATGGTAAATTATTCGGAGACACAATAATTTAATTTAATTATTAAATTATAAATTATTTATTATCAAAAATATTTGATAGACTGTTTTTTGAAAAATGGGATGCTTTATTTTTGAAAGCTATCCAAGCCATTGATTCTTCTGATTATAAAGCGTCTTTCGATGTAACTAGTTTGTTTACAAATGTCCCATTAAATGAGACTATTGATCTTTGTTGTAATTTAAGGAGAGATGTTGGATTATCGGACATTAGACGAAGTTGCATTTCCTGAATTGTTGAGTTTTGCCACTTCTAATGTTGCTTTTCTTTTTAATGATAAGTGGTATCAACAAGTTGATGGAGTATCTATGGGTTCCCCTTTATGTCAAACTCTTACATCAATCTTTCTTTCAAAATTAGAGAAACAGATTTCTGAATTCATTTTGTTAAGCCTAAAATTTATAAACGTTACGTTGATGATATCTTTTTAGTATTTTCTAGTTCTGATGATGTTGTTCCCTTTTTAAATTATTTGAATAGGCTTCATTCTAGTGTTAAGTTCACAGTAGAAGAAGAAGTCAATTCATTTCTACCATCTTTAGATTAATTTGTCAAAAAAACGGCTAAGGGTTTTGAAACCAAAATATATAAATAGACAACAGATACAGGCCTATATGATACTTTGAATATCTTTTGTGACTATAAATATAATAGAAATATGATTAAAGGTTTAATTTTTAAATCTAGGTCATTATGATGGTGAACCCATAAAATCAAAAAGGATATAGCTCAAGGGGCGTGTTGGAAATATATGTTGAAAGGTGGGATGGTAATGACAATAGAAGGAAAACTATGGGTGCCAAAGAAAAATAAACGAGAAATAATAAAAGAGATGCACCCATTACTATACACGCAGGAGCTGAGAAAGTTACAAAACATATAACTGACTATTGTGATATGAAGGATATAAAATAATTGGTGAAAGAAACAATTAGAGCTTGTGAATCATGTCAAAGGACAAAGATAGTTACGACAAAAACGAAGGACGAGACAATCAAACTTACTGCAGATGAACCATGGGAGAAAGTATACATAGACATACGCCGACCATTTCCAGAGACGTTTAGAACGAAAAAGTAATTATTGTAATAATTGATCAATATTGCAGGTAAGTTTCATTATCAGCAGTGAATATACAAGATGAGAACACGATAAAAGAAACGATAAATAACAAATGAATTTTAAAGTTTGGAGCACCAACAGAGATTCATGTAGATAGTGGAAAAGAATTTGAGTCAAAAGTTATAAAGGATTTCACAGAATCAATGGGAATCACAATTTGTTTTTTGAGTCCGTATCACCATAATACAAATGGAAGTGTTGAAAGTCTATTTAGAACAATAAGAAATTATGTAAACGCATCAATAAAAGGATGTACTAGGACTAGTTGGTCAGATATACTGCCAGAAATTGAATTCACGCTGAACGCAACGTTTCAAAAAACAATTGGGAAAAATCCAGCTGAGGTGGTATTCGGAAGGAAAATATACAGAAAACGATGGTACAGTAATAAACCCGTAGATCAAGCCATGAAAAAACCATATGAGAAAATTATAACTAGAAAAGAGTTCAAAGTAGGAGATTCGGTACTAGTAAAAGTAGAAGCAAGATCAAAAGATAAAGACAGATACGAATGACCATACGAAGTGATTCAAAAGATATATGATAGACGATATTCATTACAAGACGCCAATGGAAGATTGATTCAAAGAAACGTAGAGAAGATGAAAGGATTTTTTAAAGAAAGGGGATGTGAGGATATTTAAACATAATTATCAACGGACATAAAATTAGGTTTTAAAATGATTAAAATTAAAAATAAGATTTAAATAAAATTTTGATAAATAAGATAAAATTATTTAAATATCTGATTATAAATTATAATATGAATTATTAAATAATAATTATTAAAATATTAAATAAAATGAAATTTAAATAAATAAATTATAAAACAAAATTTAAATTCCGTTGTTAATTTTGTTTTAATACTCGGAAACATGAAAGATATAATTTTGATTTGAATAAATTTTGAACTTTTAATGAATACAAATTTTGAATTAAACGAAGATGTTTTCACAGCATCTAACAAATATAAACTTGTAAAAATATTATAAGGACTTTTTTTGTTTTTCACCTCTGATTTTTTTATAAGTGACATAATATTTTCTACAAAATTTGACTATGAATCAAATTTCTTTAAGGTATTCATAGTCAAATTTTGTAGAAAATATTATGGAACTTGAAAAAACTTAATAATAATTTTTTAAAAAATTTATAAAACTTGTAATTATTAAATGCAAACAAAACAAATGAATATATATACAATTCAAACTATTGACTTTATAAATTTTAAAATCTAATTTTAAAAGTCAAAAACTTTCAAAAAAACAGAAAAAGTAAACAAAAAAATATGAACTTATTTGGATCATTAAATTTGTAATTAGTCACCATGAAATTTCATTAAGGAAGAAACACAATTTTAGTAACGATTCTTAAAATTTGGTCCAAGTATAATTTTATCTGAAAAAACAATTTAATAAAAACATTTAATTTTTTAGTATTATTAAAACAAGGTAAACATCACTGTGAAAAATAAAAAAACATTTCCATATGAAATATTTATTTACTAAAATTAACAGCAAATGAAGCCCTATATTATCAATGTATAATAAAAAAAATTGTTATTTTATTTATGCCAATTTAGTTTTTGGTGAAAGGAAATTATAAATATTTTATTAGTTTTATATTTCTAAGATTTTGGTAGGATTCAAAGACCAATCTGACTCTGCACAAACTTTACTTACTAGCTTTGTATAATAAAAACTTCAACAGTCTCTACACTGATTTTAACTTTTTGAATTCCTCTTTACCGTTTAATTTGTTATCTACTTTCGAAAAATATTTTTTAAATTAATTTTTGCACTCAAATTTCGATTTGCCACTTTTGAATTTCATTTAATTCTGCATTGGAATTTTTAATTAATTCTTCAATTAAATTCTTTTAAATTATATTTCTGCACTTTAGAGCACAACTTCATAATACTAATATATATTAATATAGTAAAACAAGTGAGAAAAACTTTTTTCATTAATTAAATTTTGATTAATTAAAATTTAACAAATCTATTTTTTTGTATTTTTTCAAGGATTTATTAATTATATTTCATAGATTTGAATTTTTCTAACATTTTCCATATAACTAATTTAATTGTAATTTTCATAATTGCTTCCAAAAAAGGTGCATTGTGATTGGTTCTTTGATTATTTTGACCCGTTTCTTAACATTTGGCAAATGTTAATTTGTCTGCTATGTGAAAAAATTAATTTGTATCTAATGTTTAATCGAGACTTGCATCGATGTCTAATTATTCAACAAGTGTTAAGAAATATTTTACTTTTTTTATTTTACACATCTCTAAGGTTACCAACAAACTAGTTGAAAATTTATTATTTTTAAACAAAATATTCAGTTTTGAAAATATAAATTTGTGCAGAGGATTTTTTTTACATTCAATCATTTAAGATAACATATAATGTAAATTAATCAAAATTAAAGTGTTACCCAAGAAGTGTCATTAAGTAAAGATAGATTAATTAAAAGTAATTAATTGAATTGCAGAGAAGGACAATTAACCTTTTAACGCACTCAACCATACAACCGAAATACTAGTTGAACTTTGATTTTACATACAATTAAAACCAAATGTATCCACTAGACAGTTTTGATGTTTAAATGTTCTTTTGTGTATATATAAAATACAAAGAAAAATTTTGACGGAAAACGATCGTTGTGCGTAAAAAGATTAAAAAAATTAATGTAAAATTATAAAAACTAATTAATTAAAAATTTATTTTTTCATCAATGATCGGAAAAAAGGAAAATACTAAAACTGTAAAAATGCAATGTGGTAGGTTTCGTGAATTTGAAACGGAATTATCCACTGGGAAATCATCTCAAACGGGATTTGTTATTAACAGAATGGTGAAGATGAGTGCCAACGGACAAAAACGGCTATATATATATTTATTTATTAATTTATTGGTTTTGATTCAAATAAAAGAAAACACAATATTTTATATAAATTCAATACTAAAAAAAAAGTTTTTCTTTTGGTTCAAAATATACTCATGAAGGTTAAATTTTTGTTTGTTTAAAATATTTCATTTATTTCCATTTAAACAATTGATCAAAATTTATTCTTTTTAATGCACAACAAATTTTTGGTACTACTTTATCAAGAGATTTTTAAATCATATATAAATTTTAATAAAATTAAATACAATTCTTTAATTTTTTAAAACTTAATGAAGTATTTGTACACCTGCTTGATATAATTATTTTCTTTTTTCTTTATTATTTTTCTCAATGATCATTGTGAATGAATATTTTCATTTCTTTGAAAGAATTTATATTAAGAAAATGAAATATTTTTTTCAATTCTGAAGTTTTTATATTTTTTTCGCAAATCAATATCAAAATTTTATTGACCAATCAAATATGAGATTAAATATTTCAAAACCGAAAGACAAAAATTCAAATTTTGTAGAATTTTTTTTAAAAAAATATTTCAATTATAATGTTTTTGAAGTAATTTTTCGGTTTCAAAATAATTATAAAAATTACTGTAATAATGTGTTGCAATGAAACTTTTCATAAATTAAACCGACTAAATGATTCTCTGAGATTTACACTAATTTTGGTGTGTGGAATGCCATTAATTGCAGTTGGAATATTTTCTAGTTTGTTGTCGTTTGGAATGTTTCTCAAAGACAACATGACTCCAAAAACGACTAAAACAATGTTGATGGTGACGGCAATGTTGGATTTAATATTTCTTATTTTGGCTTTTTTCTATCTTGAATTAAAGGTCCTGTCTGTTACGTTTAATTTAACTGACATTGATCAGTTCTATAATCAAACAAAAGTACCAGTTTCAATTTTGTTGAATTGGTGTGAAATGTTTCGAAATTGGATAACAGTTATGATAGGACTCGAAAGATATTTGATAATTTGTCATGCTCTTGATTTCAAAAAGTGGTGGAACCTCAAAGTGACTCGTCTAGGGATATTAATCTGTTCTCTCATATCTGTAATATTGAGAATTCCCCATTTGATCGGTGTGACGACCAAAGATAAATATCAAAATATTTCATTATTATTAATGGCTACGCATGACTGGATTGATGCAATCTTTATGACTATAACTCCCATTTTTATATTGTTAGTTTGTAGTTTTGCTATTGCAAAACAAATTCGAAACTTATCAGCAAATCTTTCAATGTCTTCAAAAACTAAAGAGACCCATGATAATGTTCGAGCATCTTCAATAAGTATTTCTCGCTCACAATTTAACAACACATCGAGAATTGATAGAGTAAGAACAAGAGTGCATAAAATGTTAATGGTCGTTTTAATTATTTTCACGGTTTGCGGAACTCCGTTTATAATAAATGCTGTTGTTCGAATAATTGCCGGAGATCTCTCTCTATTCAACCAAAATATCACATCTAATCCAAATCCAATAGATCAGGAATGCTCAAAAGTGGTTTCAAAGATTTTGAGTGTATTATGTTGGTTTTGTAGTATTATTTATTCAACGACAAACTTTTTTGTCTATGTTTGCTACTTTAAAAAGTATCGTCAAATTATTCATAGAATGCTCGTGTGCCAGTGGAATAATAATGACGAATATATGGACTACCAACTGGTAAATCCTTCAATGGTTTCAGTTAGAGGTCGACTAATGTCATCATCAGACTGTTACAGCAGCCGATTATCAATATGTTCACCTAAAAATGTTCATTCATATTTTGAGGAAAAAGGCTGCTCAATTAAGTCAAATTTTTTAACTTTACCAACTCAAAGATACCATTTCAGAAATTCCGTATCATGAATAAATTTTATTCTCGATTTATTTTCTTGTCTAGTAATTAATTTTTTTACGGAATTTTCATTTCGTTTTTTGATTATAAACAATAAAACTATTCAATTATTAAGTTATTTTCAATGAATTGATTAAAACAATAAATAAACTTTTTTATTGTCATTTAAAACAAATTTGAAATATTTAATTATGTACAGGACTTTATTTTAAATTTAAATAATAAAAAATTAATAGTAATAATAATGATAATAATAATAATAATAGAAATAATAAGATAATAATAATAATAATAGTAATAATAAGATAATAATAATAATAATAGTAATAATAGTAATAATAATAATAATGATAATAATAATATTTATAATAATAATAATAATAATAATAGTAATAATAATAATAATAATAATAATAATAATAATAATAATAATAATAATAATAATAATAATAATAATAATAATAATAATAATAATAATAATAATAATAATAATAATAATAATAATAAAAATAATGATAATAAAATAATAATAATAATAATAATAATAATAATAATAATAATAATAATAATAATAATAATAATAATAATAATAATAATAATAATAATGAAAATTTTTATACAAATGTATTATAACAAGTAAATGAGCCAATTCAAATATAGATGATTTTCTTCATATTAAAAAGATCTTTTTTGTAGATTGCTACATTTTATAAATTGACTTTTCTGAACATCTACGACAAGCAAAAGTGTAATTACTAGACAACGTTCTTTGTAAAAATGAAATACTCATGAATAAAACATTAAGGAAATTTATGAATATCATGATAATATATGCATGCAATCAGGATAATGAGGAAATAATAATTATTAGATATTTTGATATTTTCCCTGTATGAAATTCTAAATTTCCAAATTATATTCTTTAAGAAATAAATAATGTCCACAAACAAGTTAAACATAGTAAAATCAGTAAAATATTTTTTTACAAATTTAATAATTTCCATAAATTTGATAAAGAATATTTTTATATTTTATAAGCGTAACAAATTTAAAACAATGTAAAATCTTTCAAAGAAATTATTATTATTATTATTAATAATAATAATAATAATAATAATAATAATAATAATAATAATAATAATAATAATAATAATAATAATAAAAATATCATTACATTTTAAACTAAAATTGTGGTTTTGAAAATTAGCTGCAATATGGACTGCTGCATGATTATTTGAAAAAAGGATGCCTAGAACATAAAGGCTTATACTCTTCAGTCGTCTTAACATGTTATACCGCATTTTTAATTAAAACTCTTGGAAAAGTTAATCAAACGACTTGAAGAAATCTTTGATATTTAAACCAAAGAGCAGATTGAAGAAAAGCTTAAAAATGTTATAAATTATGATTACTGAAATTATAATTAGAACGCATGACGTCATATTTCGGCTTACCCCTTTTGTATTTTGCACTAATTGGTATATGCATTGCAGCATGTGGATGTACGACGGATAGCCAAGTCGATTACATGCTTGGAGATATATTTTTTTTAAAAGATTTGATTATGTACAATTTCCTTCTTGCCATTTGATAGTTTCTTTCGGTAGACTATCAATCAAAACACCAAAAACCTTTTCTTAAATTGTTTAAATGTATTCCAATTCATTTTTTTGCATTTTAAATTTGTTCATCTGATATCTTTATTTCTTTATCGGGTAAAGAATAATACTCGATTAAATTTTTAAGTAACTTTATTATTTTTTACCCGTTGATCATTTTTTAGTTCGATAGTTAGTACTCAATAAATATTTTTTCATTGGTTTCTTACTAACTTGAGTATTTTTCTGTATAATCAAGTCACACATGCAAAAACCTTGCTAATAGTAATTTTTCTCTTTATTTTGCTTTATTACACCTACAATAAATCTTTATCACCAAAAGTAGTACTGTTTGTATAACTGTGGCTCTGCGTATCTTCAGTGTTGATAAAATCTATTACATCGCTTTTCTTTTTTTCTTTTCACTTTCCGCCTACCTTATTTTTCATTCAATAGGTCTACATGTCTCTAATACATTATCGTTATCGGAGTCTAAAATGTAGTTTTTAATAGTGTTTTCAATTTAATATATATTTTTGCTATTTCATTTATTTAAAATTAAAATGATTAAAATAATATTATATATGCTAAAAACAAATTAGTCATTTATTTAAATCATTGAATGAAAATATTTTCGATTATAAAATAATCCTTGAAATTGAAAACGATTATTTTATATTAAAAAAACTTTACATTCATTTAATATATTCTTTGCAGTAAGGGCTTGTCATATTGATTACTTGTTTAAAACATTATGAAAATGTTAATTAGATTTTTATTTTATGAAAAATAAATTTAAATAAACAGGTACATTAATACTTTTTTTGATTCACAAAGTTAAACAAAATTATAGTTAATGGAGATTTAATGTAAAAATTGATATTGTTGTAAATTATTTTCAAAATTGTAAATAGTATAAAGATTTTCGAGTTTCAAATAAATATTCATGACTTCAAAGTACAGCTTAGGTTACAAAAAGAAGATCAAATAAAAACGAAGATTACAACAATTTAATTCGAAAATAACAAAGTAAAATTAAATTACAGAATTAACATTTGGGACCTTTTTGCGAATGAGATATTGTCGTTTATACAATTAGATTTCATAAAACGATAGTTTCTTAGTAGCACCATCAATTCACAAAAATAAGTATTAAGAGATATGATAGGCTTTTGATGCAAGTTTAAAGTTTTTTCAAAACAACAAATGATATTTTTCAAAATTTCATAGTCACAAATTTTCATTTTTATTTTGAATAAACTTGAAAGACTTATTATAACAACTAGGTCTATCTAAACATATTGAATCTCTACCACTACATTTTTATTATGCACTCTTAGATAGACTGAAGTTGTCAAAGTAGACTTTATTTTATTTAATATAATAAACTTTCTACAATATATTTATAAACATTTTAGCACTTTAATTAAACTAGTAAAATAGTCTTTTGGTAATACACATTTAATATATAATGTGATGTTTCCTTCTTTGATCTTTCCATGAACTCATTTGCTTACAAACAATATTTGAGAATTACCCACAACAAATTGTGAAATATTGATATATAAAATATTATTATTTGTTGTTTAAATTAGTAGTTCAATGGAAGAATATTTACATTTATACATTTTGTACTGATTCATAGTCAAATAATAAAAATGAGTCAACGAAATTGTATTTATTATTTTGTTGTCGAGTGTGTGTTTGTTGTGTTTATATTTGTTTTTATCCAGTCTTTATAGTATATTTAGGAACTTTATGTGAGTTGGATGGAGTTGAAGTTTCTTTCAATTAGATTTTCATGTTTCTGTTTTCTGATTTGGAAGTCAACAAAAGATTATACTTAAAAATTTGTGTTTTTTCTCTTTAAATTAATCAACTTACAATAATGAATTTACAATACAATTTCTGAATAATCTTGGCCTCAAAAAATCAAATTAAATTTCTCCAGCAACAGCGGTTCAAATTAGTCGTTTAAATTAAATGACGAAAAGGATGAAACTGATTTGAATTTATTAGTTTGCCAAGAACGAAATATCCGCTAAATGGATTATAATTAAAAAGACATATAAATATATTTATTATTTAATAAAAATCTGATCGATCAACATTAATAAACTTTTGCCATCGTTGCGGGAGCTTTTCTGTACCTTCTTTAAAAGAAGTCTCATGTCTAAAGTCCAAGAAAGCGATAATTGCCAATTTTAACTCCTTCAAATCTTTAAACTTCCTGCCCTTGATATAAAGACTTAAGTGTTTGAATAAAAACCAAATTAGTTGGTCTCAAATTGGGTGAGTAAGAGGGATACGGTAAAACTTCAAATCGTGGAATTTTTTATAGTGACTTTCGATACGTGAGGCCTAGGATAATAGGACCTTTTCTATTAACAATCGCAGGGTAACTAATGGTGAGTTTTTCATGCATCTTTTCTAGTTGTACACAGTATTGTTCAGAATTGACTGTTGTACCAATTTTTAGAAAAAACTAATAATGTATTACATCATACTTAGACAACCATACTCAGAGCATTACTTTCTTTTGGTGAAGTTCAAGTTTTTGAAACTGATTCTGGCCTTGAAGTTTATCTTGAGCACTTACGATTATCATATTGAATCCATTTTTCTTTGGCAGTAATAATATTATTAATAAAAGATGAATTTCGATGTTGTGCTTGAAGAGATATGCAAATTTGTAGTTTGTTTATTTTTGCAATTCAGTCAATTCATTTGAGATTCATTTTTGCAACTTTTTACCATAGCAATTGTCTTTAAATTGTCATGAACGGTTGTTTATGAGACAGACAAATCAACAGCAAGTTCTCAAATAGATTTAGTTGATTTTGAGCAACAACTTCACTCAAATCTTCCTCCGACATCTTGATTTTGGGTGTACTTCGACTCATATTTTCGAGATAAGTTTCAAAATTTTTAAACCAACGCCTAATAGTTATTTCATTAACTGCATCGCTCCTTAATGTATTATTAATATTCCATTCCACCTCAACTGGATTGTTATTCAATTTCCACTAATATAAATAAAAAAAGTTTTAAATCATGATTTTCTAACTTGTACATATCTATTTGAAAATGAAATTTATAATAATTAAATTATTATAAATCTAACTTAATATTTGAATTTGAAAAAAGCGCTTTCTAATGAACTTTAAAATAATGAAATACGTTTTATATAAAAAATTTATGATGATATTTTATGATAATTTATATTATTCGAAAATTTCATTACCGACAACCCAATAATTATATTTTTACGCGAGATTTGTCTCTATCAAATCCAGCATACAAGAAATTTAAAAATCCTTTTGTGTTTCACGGAGGTAATGTCAAGAAGATCTCAAAAAAAGATTCCGATATCGAAATTAAAATGCTTTTAAAAAACTTAATAAAATCTTTGAAATATTGAAAATTATTAATGTATCGTATTAGTCTCTCACAACTAAAAATAATTGAATCCTAATATTTTTACAGTATCAATATATGTTAAAATTTAAATTTTATGAATAATAATAAAAATAAAATAAAAACGACTACTGCGATAGGTTAATAATATATAATAAGGATTAAGAAAGATAAAAAATAATTTGACTTCATCAGCAAAGATTTTACCCATAAAGTTGTTTAAATGTTTCATATAAAAGTTTTGTTGACGCAACATAATCCTATTATCTAATTTTGTTATTTTTTAAAATTTATTCTACCATGCATTTTTTATCCATGATTTGTCTGTTTGCACTGAGATGGTATTAATGATGTTGATTATAAACAATTTTCTATTTATCCATTGTTCATTTGACTAAAAAATTATTTTGTTGAATGAATTTATCTTAGTAAAATAAATTGATATTTGAAAAAAAATATTTCCTTAAATAAATTATTAATTATAAAGGCAACAGAAACTTTTTTAAATAAAGAATAAGTTAAAAAATGCTTTATATTAATATTTTGGTATTAAAATATTTAATTTAATCAGCCAAAATTTTGATTTATATTATTAATTTAATGCCCAATTGATGGTCTTATTCTTATTGTAATTAAATCAAGAATAAAAGAAAAATTAACTTGAGAAAGACTCTCAATGTCTTTTTTTATAATTCCATGTAAGAATTTTATTTAAATTAAATTTATCTTCAAATCACAAAAGACCAAAATTTAATTTGCATTGCAAAGAAAATAAAATTGTGAACTTTTATAATAATGAAAATTAATGAAATATAAGAAGAATAATTAAAATTTAAATAAAACATCAAAAACAGATAAATACATTTAATAAGAATTTGCCATTATTTTGTTATTAAATCCTTAAAAAATAGTTTTCTATTTTTTCCATGAATGTTTATTTACTTGAACGGAGAGCAAAAATAAAAATAAAACCTTTTAATTAACATTTATATTCTTGTATATATTCTTGTATGAATAAAAGCATTTTAAAATATCAGTAATCGAGACCGAAAATTTTTAATTCTTTAATTCGTGAAAAATTTCAAGTATATTTGCCTTTTTCTAATGAGTTGTCTTTGTATTTTTAAATTTATTTTTTCTATCATTTTCTTTCTTTATTAAATGCAATTCGTTAAAACATTAAAACTTAACACATAGGTAATGTAGTGCTCCAACATTTAAATTTTAATTAATTTTATTAAATATATATAAATATATATATATATATATATATATATATATATATATATATATATATATATATAATAAATATTGGCACTTTTAATGATCGCCACTTTTTTGAATTCAAATCTTTACAAACAATCAACGAAGCTCATCAACCATTTGTCAATGATTTCTCAATCGGTGAAATTAATGTTTCGGTTAATTCTTGTTTCCATTTATTTAACTCAGCTCGAAACTCAACAAACTCATTTCAAAATCCAAACTGTTAAAACTTTTTCAAATATAAAAATATTGGTTTTTCTTAACATTTTTTACATCCTCATTTCTTAAATCAATCCTATTAACAACACTATGATACTCACAGAAACGCAAAAACTTGAAATCGCATGCTCCGTGATCAACTGGCCAACAATCGAATACAAAGTTCAACTGATCAAATCAACATATTGAATTTATTTTAAATACATTTTTGATGTTATTATTGTGTCTCTAAAGGTAATTTTGCGTTTCTATTATTAAGGTTAACGATTTACTTTTATATTAAACAAGTGTTTATTCGTTGCAAATAGGTGTAAAATAAAATGTTATTGTCATTCATTATCAGTGCTAAGCAAAATTCTCGACTATTTAAAATTGCTACATTAAAATAAAAGTTTAAACAAGTATGCAAAATCATTATATTAAAATAATATTTCAAATTTTAAAACTTTTGAAAAAAATTGAGGATTGATGGCGAAGTCTGTTCATAAAATAGTTCTTCCATTTTGTCTAATTAATCCAAAACCGCTAACATTTATTTACTATTTTGCTTGGAGGTTTGTAGAATATTTATAGAATTCATAATAATTTCATTTAATTATGAGTTTTAATCTCTAGAAAATTTAAAATATCATCCAAAAATTATAGTCTGAAAATTCAATTTTATTTTCAGTACTTAAATGTTTCTTATCATTCAGTTTTTTGAAATTTTAAATAAAAAATATCATTGAAATTATACTTTAAGTAACATGTTGCCAAAAATGACAAAAACTATTTTCTCATTAAATAGAAAAGATTGATGTCACGCAAGAAAGTTAGTAATTGCAAAAGATTTTATTATTATTCAAAATAACATTTTCTGTCAAAAAGTTGTTTAAATAATATCAAACAAAAATTGAATTCTATAAGAATTTGATTTTTTCTTTTAATTGATATATTAAAAATTGTTTTAATTTGAGAAATAAAAATTTATTGATTTATTGATTTTGCATTTAAATTTCCAAATTTGTTAACGAGATTATTTTGTTTAGAGAAATCTATCTATAAATATTAAATTGCAATTTAAAAAAATAATATTAATCTTATTAAAAAGAATTTAGATTCGTCTATCAAGTGATCGTGACTTGTGTAGAATTTATCTATAATTAAAAGATTGACTTTGATTTAATTACGGATAAAAGAATCAGTAAACAGAATGCCATTAAATTAATGTAGTGATCTAAATTTAAAACATATTTTGATCTATATTATTTTTGTAATTTTTTTGGTATAAATAAATAACTGTAGTAATTTATTCATATAAATAAACGAAAATCCTTTTTTAAAATATATTATTAAGCAGTCTTATTAATAAATAAAATACATTTTTGCAATATAGTTCGACAACTCAGCTGCTACAATCAGTCACTGAACAACTTCAATATAAATGATTATACTTATAGGCTCATTATTAATTACATAAATATATGTACATAATGTATTTTGTTTAATGTATTTGCGCTAAATGATTTTATCACCAGACTTCACAAGTAATACACTACCAATAGTTAAAGAAACCTTTAAATAACTCTGTATATTAGAAATATTCATTTATTACGTGTCTTTTGTGCTTAATAATATTACAGTTTCCACTCAGTTTGGAATGATCTCGAACTCGTGCACAGAGATGACGGGTTTGCACTACCTTATTATAATTATTTTAAGATCTGAACATAGGCCAATCGGCATTAGAGATTTATTAATGAACATATCAAAAACTTTGCAAGACTTGACATTGACATTTCCAATAGTTAATAATTATTGAATAGTTAATTTCTTAATAAATCTTCTCAATTTAATAATTTCGTTAATATCTTTTCCTTTCCAGAAAAATTCGGTAAATTTTTTATAAAAATTATTTGGCTGATAAGAAATTACTTCCGTTATCAAATCGCATTCATTTCCAAAATTCAAAAACCAAAGAACCGACATGGAAAAGATGATTATTAAAATCAGTGGCAAGAAAATAGTTTTGTTAACTGTATAATAAATGCGTGACAGTTTTTAAAAGGATTTTTCATTATTATTAGCTATTTAATTAAGTTATAAAATTATCTCCCTATTTAAAATACTGAGACCAAAATTCATTGTACTAAAACCTAAAAAACCAATACTATAGTGTGACTATGCTACGGTGTTTCATTTACCGAAACCCCAAAACCCTTTCTAAATCTCATTCAACCATAAAATGATATTCAATTAAAATAATTAAAAAAATTGAAATTAGATAATTTGTTAATCATGGAATACCAAGTTTTTAATTCTACAAATAAATCAGGTCTGCAAAAACAAATCTAGTTAAAAATTTGAATGCAAATAATTTTCAGCTTTGAATTATTTACAGTTAAATGAAAAGAAAATATATTTTTTCAAAAGTTTTAACAGCTTGCAATTAACTAATTAAAATTATTTAAAATACGTAAAATTGAATTAATTACAAATATTATTATTATAATCTATATTATTGTTATTATTAGTATAAACAGTGATTCCTTGGTAGCAGCATAAATTAATATATCAGATAGGCGAATAACAAAATAAGCCCTTGCAGAATAGAAGCAGAAAAAGATTATTTAATAATCGAAACTTTTTTCAACAACATAATTATTACTTCACAACAAGGGATTATTTTATTTTACACATAATAAATTTTAAATAAATATATATATATATATTAAATTAATCAACTTCATTAAAACAAAATTTCAAAAAGGCAACTATTTCATTTAAAGAAAGTGAGTTTGGAGTGTTACATAATGATATATGCAATTAGTTAATTATAAGAGCTACTTAAAACTCTTAAATTGGTTAATCAAGTGGATGATTATGCTATCCATAGTCATCCGAGTATTATGTAATATAATATTATAATATTACCAATATTCCAAAGGATGTTGCGCCAGTTATATTAATAATTTATAAAAAACTAACATGTCTATTTTAAATGATTTTAGTAATTTTAAATTTGAATTAAAATGTGTTAATGTAAATCGCAATGAATGACAACTGATTAAAACAAATCTTACATAAGTTGCTTTTTTATCTACTTTTTTGTGATGAAACATAACTGGTGATATTCTATTTGGTAAGAAATTAAAAAAGATAATTAATTAAAAAATAATTAATTTATTATCATCTTAAGACAATTTTCATTATTTACAATTTAACAAAATACAATTATAAAAAGCAATGATAATAAAACACAAAGTTAAATGTTTTAATGTTTGTATAATAACATTGATACATAAATCTGATACATTTTTTGATATATTCTTTTGATAGAAATATACACATCGAAATATTGCTTCTTCGATGACAAGTAGTGAACTGAATAATTTTTAGAAATGTTATTTTTTTTCGATTAAGAACATTATTCTTTATACACATAACCAATTTAATGACAAAATATAAATTATATAATGGAAAACGGTAAAAAACCTTATTCATAATTTAATATATTATTGGCAGATTCTAAATGCCACTCAAAACTTAAACTAAGCCGACATAACTCGTATACTAATATATAATATTTGTTTTCTTTTCATTAACCAACGGGAAATTGCTTTTTATGCTAAATGTTTGCAAACAAATGATAAAATTTGTGACATGAAACGTTAGTAGGATAAATTATTTATTTTCGAATTTTAAATATTCATTAAAATTATAAAATAATTTTTAAATATAAAATTTTAAACATGTTTGAAATAGAAAATGTTAAAACTAAAAATTATGAAAATTTTAAAACTAACATTTATAGAAAATATTTTAATTAAAAAAAATCGATTTGTTTAAGAACGAAAATATTTGATTAAATAGATTTCTTTGACAGAAAAATTAAACTCTTAAAAATTATTTTTAAATTTTTAGTAAAACTCAAAGCTGAAAATTTCATTGCAGCTAAAATTAAAAATAACAGTAAACTAATTAAATATATAAAATTATCAAGCAGACGACGTCTTACATTTTTCGATAAAAGATCTTGTTTGGTTAATTTAATTAAAAACATCTTATCTCTTTATTTATTTTGAGGAAATGTTAATTTAATTAAATTTACATTTATCACTTTGATTTTCCACACCGCTCGGGTTTCTTATAAGCTCCTTGTTTTTCACGTAGGTAATAAATTATTTATTTATTTATAATTTGTTTGAATTCTTTGCATGTCTTTTTCTAAGGACCCCAATTTTATTTTTATCATTGCATTTGTACATATATGTTTCCCCTCAAATTATCAATTTTTAATTAATTTATTAATTCTTAATTTTTCTGAACTTGAAAATTTATCAATTTGCACTCGATTTCCTGAAAATATGAATTTATTTGGCACCACTTTAGACAAACGTCAACATTATGGTCTATTTATTTTATCTACTACATAATAAATGTTTTATATTTTGAAATGAACTTTGCAAAGTACTTATTTTTTTGGTATTTTTTATGATGTAATTCTTATATATTATACAAACTCCTCAATTTTAAAATAAAGTGAAATATACGCAGATAGATTGTTAGATTTATACATAAAAATACAGTTCGCAAACTTTTTATCATAACATTTTACACAAAAGTACTTTGAATGAAATCTTTTGACAAGAACTAAAACTCACATTTTAAATTTAAAAAGAAAATTAAAATATTTGTGAAAGTATTTACACAATACATAGATAAGAAATCCGTGTTATTAAATAATTGAAATTGTATGAATGTGTTCCTTTAAAATTTACTTTAATTTGAAGTAATATGAAAGTAATTTAATAATTAATACTAAACTAAAATAAATTAATATAATATAGTAAAGTGTACGCGAAATTTTTGAGTTCGGTAAAAAACTTAGCTTCATTCTGTTGCTATGCTAAATAATTCTTTACATTAGTGACTTGGCGGTGACTGTATTTTTTATACAATATTCTGATCATATAATAAACAAATAAAATCTAGAATATTTAATACAAATTAAAATATAATCTATTTCAATATTAAAGTTAAACCTATTTTTTTTTAACAAAATATATTATTAACATATTTAATTGCTCATCAAAAACATTTAATTAAATGAAAATTATCAAAATTAATGAGTAAAACTTTCAGTTCTGTACTAATTAACTTCTAAAATCTTTTCGTCAAATTGAAGCAAAACAAACAAATTATTTAATAAAGAAAAAATTAAAACTTGATATTTTGTTTAAATTAATGATACATCTTATTAGTTAAAAATCATTGTTATGTTGCAAATATAATTCTTATTTGAAAGTGTATAATATTATCATAAATAACTGAACGAGGATCATTTCATGGGGAGTTATATTTATGCAAAATGAATAGTTCTGAATTTGCTAAAAGCGATATCTCTCTCTCCCTTAATATATATATATATATATATTTCTATATTTTTATATGCATCTCTAGTTTACGAGCGGTACATCTGTTATTGAAAATACTTTCCCAACAGCAAATATCAGAATTGTTAATGCTCAAAATAATTACTGTTCATCAATAATTGTACAAATAATTCCGTGATATATTCTCATTTTATTTTATTTATGCATATCTTTATTGACTTTATTATCACAATAAATAAAACAAATAATTCTTTACACATATATTGTAAGAATAAAACGTTTCTCAAATATGAAATGTCAATAAATTTTATTTTATCATATATTTTTACTTCAATTATTATAATTATTATATTATTATTGTTTACACATTTATTTATTTTTATTTGTTTATATAAATAGATGGTAAAATTAAGAGATTATCAATCGGTGAATTCTAATAGATAAAATCTCACTCTATAGCTAGAATTTATACTCAAAAATAGGAAATTGCATGAATCTTTTTAGTTTCCGAGATAAAATTATCTTTCGTATGGAAATCTTTTAATTTAAAACTAAACGCAAAGAGAATGTTTTTCAAAATCTGAAAACTGTTCGGAAAATACCCTTAACAATATCACTATCAATGTCAGTTGCAGAAGATTCTTTGACAAGCTAAAGTTAATACTAAATTGTTTGAGATGTAATATTATTCAGAATTGAGATAAACGTTTGTCAGTTATAAGTTAAGAGAACAATTAAAATTATATTTTATCATTTTTGAATAGGTAGGCAAATAATACTTGAGAGAGGTTAGGCCACTGCCTAATGCAACATATTATTAATGAATATTATTGTTTACGCCGGTTAAATCGTAACATTGAAAAGATGACTAGCATAAAATAAACAGTTACTAAGAGACTGAAAAAAGCAAAAATGTATTTCTTTTTAATATTTTATTTAGTAAAATATTTTCGGATGTTATATATAAGGAAAAGTCTGGATAAGGAGAAATAATTAACTTTTATTTGCAAAACAATATTTATTCATGATGCTGTTTCTGGCGTTTGAACTAATGCCTTTAGAAGGATAAACAAAATAGCGGAAGGACTTTCAAATCAAGAATGTCCAACAGACGGGAACTGGAATATCAACGATCACAAATAATACTATTTTTGATGCTTCATGTTAATTCTTGAAAGATATATACCGAGTGCTTGAAAAGGTGATAAAGAATTTTAATATTTTGCAAATCATTTCAAATAATGTAATTATTTTAGTTTGTTTTATTACATCATTATCACTAATTTTATTTTATAAGAAATGGCTGAATTTTCAATTGACGATAGAGTGTTTTGACTAAAAAGCTATTATAGGCTAAAATATCCAATTTTGGTACAGAGAGAATGGAAGAAAATCTCAATTCTTAAGAATATTTATTGTATATGGTGAGTATTATGACAATTTGGAAGAAAATAATAATTCATCCATTTGCTCAAATTCCATTACAAGATATATAGAATGCATATAACACTGTATTAAGAAGGTGCAAACTTTCTATTGATGTAGAAGGTGAACACTTTGAGCATTTATTGTAATTTGTGTTTTAAATAACATTTACATATCTTTAATCGTAAATTTCAATAAAAAATCACATTTATATTGTTTTAAAAATATTTATAAATAAATAGAATCATCTATTACCTTTTAAAATACTCGGTATTTGATTTGACATGTTTGAAAAATGGTTTCAAATTAAAAATAAAAACGAAGACACTACTATAAAAACGTTAGTAACATTTATCATTGCATTTAAGGACATAATAATGTAGAAAAAATATATTCCTATTATCGTTTCTTTTTCAATTTAAATAAACTGAATTTTTGTAAATTTTCTTTAATTAATGTAAAATTAATGGGGATATTAATATTAGTCCCCGTCACAATGTAATATTAAATATTAAATAATAAACTTAACTGGCCTTTTTTCAAAATTTGAGAGTAGTTAGGGAATCGAGAAATTTATTTCGAGATAAATTTAGCTATATAAAATTTATTATTATCATATTTAGAGACATGTAAAAGTAATTAGATTTACCAAATAATAACCCATACGAGTTAGCCTTTTAATTTGACAATATGAAGGACAAGAGGGATTTATAAAATCATATAAATTATTAAAGGATTAGATTTGTTTTAATAGGTATCTTCTACGAAAGGTTTTAACTAATAAAAATACCAATAATACGTTTCGGCTAGTTCTTTTGCAGTAATAAAAATTTTGTTAACCGTAAAAATATTTATAAATATTATATATTAAATACAGTTCGACTTTTGATTTTAATCAGAAATCCTTTCAAAAATTCAGAAAATAAATTTTCTGAGGTAATTATATATGGTGATATAAATCAAAGATTAGTTTTTATCTCAATTATCTAATTCCAGCATTCGTTTAATCGAACAATAAAGTATTTTATTATTTTCAATGAACCTTTATATTATTTTCAACATATTATTACCAAATTTTTAAATATCCTACATTATTATAATTATTAATATAATAATAATAATAATAATAATAATAATAATAATAATAATAATAATAATAATAATAATGATAATAATAATAATAAGAATAATAAGAATTATAATAATAATTATAATAATAATAATAATAATAATAATAATAATAATAATAATAATAATAATAATAATAATAATAATAATAATAATAATAATAATAATAATAATAATAATAATAATAATAATAATAATAATAATAATAGGTTGTTTGTCTGATTGATTTGGAATTGACTCGGGGAAATTCTTTGTATGAATGCTCATACAAAACTGCAGATTCCCGAGATTCCAAACGACATATCTGACAGACGAAGAGATATTGATTCGGAGGATACTTAGTTACGTGAAGATCACACAAAACAAGAGCTATAATATTAGTTTTACACTTACACGGACACAATCATCCCAAAACGCAATATTTATATTACACGAATAAATATAAGTTACCAAGGATTTTAGAAAACTTATTATTACATTGAGGACAGGACCATTGAGATGGTTTTGATTTCAGTGTCAATTTGATCAAGTTTCATATAAAAAGATTCGTCATTAGACAGTATTTCAGTAATATTTTCCATTTGGCTTTCAATAATCAATTCTTTATTCAATAATTCAAGATTGGGAGTTTGACTTGAGTTGTTCATCAGCATTTGGGTTTCCAATATTTAAAATGTTCAATAATCAGACAATTATAGACATTGAAGGATTTAAGAACGCGTCGTGCATCATTTGAGTATCAATAAAGGACGTGGGGATTTTTTCAAACGCATCAATTATATGTTCAATGAACAGTGCAACTTCTAGCCTAGCAATTAATCCAAAGGAAGATTGCATAATTTAAAACACCAATTTGAACCAGAAATAATTCTATCGGGTGAATTTAAAACAAAATTTGGATCATGGCTTACCTATTTGCACGTGGGCCATATGAATCGTTTAACTACAAAGTTTTCCCATGCATTTGGTGTTTTTAATTTTTTACAGGTCATTATTAAATTGATAACGTTTTCGACAAATGCAGAACAGTCGCAAATTGTAGCAAATCTTTTGTGCTTGTTACTATTAGCATAATTACAAGCATAATTAATAAGACCCATAAAATGTAGAAATGATTCCAAATTTTCCGAATTCATGGTACGGATTCCGTCAAAACAAACCTGAATCATATCCAAAATAGCAGTTAGATTTTTTCTGCTCAAACATTTAATGATCACCGTTAACAAATTTTCAATGACATCATCAATTTTTTACAAGATAATATTATCTTCTTTATTAATAAAAGATTCCAATAAAGATTCTGGATCATTTTGGAAACTTTCAACTTCTTCATTTTGTTTCTGTGAGAAATTTTGACCGTATTAAATTTATTATTTCTATACTAAATATAAAATCTTTTATATTGCATTTATCAATTATATTTTCCAACTGAATTGCAGCCGAAAACCGATATAATAAATAAACCTTGTGGATAAATCATTAAGTTTCATTGAAGCTCTTTGGAAAATCAGTGGATCATTTTAAGACATTAAAATAAATAAATTTAGTTATTCATTAACTTCTTTGGACATGATGAAATTTGTTTATCGAAAATAAAAACTTAATTGTAAAATCCAATGTTTGTTATTTATTTCAAAAGCACTTTAGATATCTCTAATATTTAAACACAAATTTTTTATAATTAAAAAACTTTTAATAATTAAATCTTTGTTCTTAAACATAAAAAACCTAATTTACATATTTTCTTTATATTACGATTTTTAAAATTTCCCAATTTATCTTAATGTTTTTTCTCAAACATAACAAATTTTAGCATTAAAAGTTATTAAGATGCTGCAGCTTCTTCAGATACTAAATCTTTGTCAGCTTCAGCTCCTTCAGTAACTTGAGCAGCATCCTGGGCTTCAGTAGCTTCACTTGTTTATTGGTTATTCTAAAGGGGGTTAATTTCATTTACAAGACTCCCAACAACTTACTTATTATTATTTGCTTCAAAGTTAAAACTGTGCCCGAACATTTAATAATAATAATAATAATAATAATAATAATAATACTAATAATAATAATAATAATAATAATAATAATAATAATAATAATAATAATAATAATAATAATAATAATAATAATAATAATAATAATAATAATAATAATAATAATAATAATAATAATAATAATAATAATAATAATAATAATAATAATAATAATAATAATAATAATAATAATAATAATAATAATAATAATAATAATAATAATAATAATAATAATATAATAATAATAATAATATAATAATAATAATAATAATAATAATAATAATAATAATAATAATAATAATAATAATAATAATAATAATAATAATAATAATAATAATAATAATAATAATAATAATAATAATAATAATAATAATAATAATAATAATAATAATAATAATAATAATAATAATAATAATAATAAGGATTAACAGTATAAAAACTTTTGAAGAGGGAAATTAAATATCTTAGTACAGTCACTTTACACCTCCCACGTTTTATCTAAACTATAAACACCCAGAAAAATGTCAAATATTCAAGGTTTAGCAAAAAACTTTTAAAAACTTTATAAATTTTATCAGATTTTATTATTGGCAAAATAGATTTTAAGTTTTTATTTTAAGTTTTTTTAATTTGTTTAAATTCATTTTTTTCACTGCGGAAATTGGCTTAAATAGTTAATTATTAAAATTATATTATAATAAATGATTTCACTATCGACAAATTTATTTAAACGTTTAAATAATAATAAAAATAATTATCAATTTAATATAATAATTATTATTATTATAGATTTTTAATTTTTATTCAGAAATTCGGTTTTAGTTGCTTTTCGAAAATAAATTTACCTTTATAGGTTTACAAGCCGCCACAAACCCCAAGGGTTTTTTATTAAATATATTTGTTTTAATTTCTTGTTTTAATGTAAATTCAAAATAACTTTGTCTAGCTACCTCAAATCGATTTCGTATAATTATATTAATATTCGTTTTATATTTAATATATCTGGTTCTCTCAAAATTAGTAATTTTTCAATTTTTAATTAATTTTTGACTCTCAATCTATAAAACTCAAACTTTATTATTATTTGGAACCTGTTACTAAGGATCATAAGGTAATTGAATTAGAAAATTAATTAATGCGAAAATCAGTAATAACACAGATTTTGTGATGAACAATATATTAACAATATATATAATATATTATATAACAACAGTCAAGTTAACGTAGATAATAAGAGAAAATTGTGCGAAGAACGATTTAACATTGACACAGAAACTAACATGGAAGATTCAAGAAGAAAATAAATACTATATATAGCACTTATCAAGGCAAATGTTAGAAATAAACAAGATAATATATATTCCGCATTTGATAAGAATAAAAATTTTGATTAAAATTTTGATTAAATTTCTTTAATTAATACTTTCTTGAAGGGTGCAAATGTATTTCCGCTCTCATGTTGCATAATTAAAACAAATAATTTCATTACAAAAGTAATAAAATTCAAATGTATTAAATTTCAAATGATTGAGATGAGTAATAAAAAAAATATTAAAAAGTTATAAAAGCGTGCGGACAAATAATTATAATAATTTCATTATATAAGTAATACAAACCAAGTTTTATAAATTTCAAATATAAGTAATTGTAATAATATCTGCTTAGTAAATAATTGAAATGAATAAACCTTTAGTTATAAAATCGTGGGGCCCCTGAAATTGTAGTTAGCTGCTCCACACAAGTTTGTTACGCGCTTTACAACAAATATAAAAGCTGCTCACTCACAGCTCATATTCAGGCATGCAATTAATATTTGTTTTATTCGGTTAATGGGCAATCAAACGGTGAAAAGGTAGAAAAGAAAGTGAAACTTTTGAGTAAGGTTTTTCTTTGATGATGTTCAAATGATAGATGAGTTAGAAGACTTGAAGGAAGAAGAAGTCAAAATAACCTCTCCAGCAACCGACAAGAGATACTTGCACTTCACAATATAAAGTGGAAAGTAATCAATGCAAATACAGCGGACATACGTGCCGCGCTGCATAGACAATTGAATTTTTTGTTGTATTTCATGTAATAAATTGTTTTACTGAATCCAATTTTATATTTTATTTCGAATAATCCAGATGTGTGATTTAGTGTTGCCATATTAAAAGAATTCTTTAGTTGACCAGCTAGGATGTCTTTTTCATTGCTTTACTATGACATTCTAAACACTTCAAAAAGGTTTTCAGAATAAACCTTTTGGTTTTTACGAAAGAAATGAATATCAATGACTCCGTTATGATATCTCTGAAGCAAAAAATGTCCTGGAATGAATGCAATACGACCTTAGAAGTCTCCGGCGTTTTATTATATTTTAAATTAAATTTTGAAAGAAATTAATCAACTTTTTCATGATTTTTCACTTATTACCGGAAGGTTTGTTGACACTCTAAATGTTGACAAAAGTTGTCCGAATAAATTCTTTAGTTCTTAAGAAGGAAATGAATATCAAGGATTCCATTCTGATATCCCTGATGCAAATTTTGTAATTTTCTGATTAAATAAAAAAAATCATTGTTGTGACTGATAGAATTTATAATCACAGAATTTCACAATTGAGGTTTAATAATTGAAATGCTGGAAATAATGATCGTATAAGTTGTTTAAATTATAGTAAATTCTAGTGTGATTATCAACAAATTTTGATATCGGTCATTGCGATAGTCCAAAATACGCGCCATTCTGGATGTTTAAATTAATTGATAAAATTTCTTTTAATATAAACAAGATATTTCAAATTTAATCATTTTTTAAACTATTTGATTAAGAAAAATCAATATTTTAAGTTCTCAATAATGAAATTTCTATTCATTCCAGTATAATAATAAATAAATAAAAAATAAAAACAATAATACTATAATTAATATTTTGGACATTGTCAATTTATTAACACAAAACAAAATTTAAAGAGCAAGAAAGTTTTGAAAAACAATTCTTTTGAAAAACAAATTTTTTAAAACCGATAATTATTATTATTATAATTATTATTATAATTATAATTATTATTATTATTATTATTATTATTATTATTATTATTATTATTATTACTATTACTATTATTATTATTATGATTATTATTATTATTATTATTATTATTATTACTATTACTATTACTATTATTATTATGATTATTATTATTATTATTATTATTATTATTATTATTATTATTATTATTACTATTACTATTATTATTATTATTATTATTATTATTATTATTATTATTATTATTATTATTATTATTATTATTATTATTATATTTATTATTATTATTATTATTATTATTATTATTATTATTATTATTATTATTATTATTATTATTATTATATCCATTCAGCTACAATTTATTTTACCTACGTCTAACATGTGATTTTTGTGAAGAAGTACTCATGCAATTTAAGAAATAATTAAACAGAAAAAAATTCAATTATTTAGACTCAAGTATAATGGAAAAGAAAAATATTTGACGATTGTTATTATTTTCTACTAATTGACGAGATACATTAGTAAATTTCTAATGATTAAATTAAATGCACGTCTTTTATGAAATAATCAGCGTTTATGAAAATATTATTTATTAATATTAATCTTAAATTAAATTAATTTTTATCACAATTATACAGGAAACTATAGTTAATACTTTTAAAAGAGTTTATCTTTTCTGATATTTCAATTGTAGAAGATTTGTTTTTATCTATTTTAACACTTTATAATAATAATATTCAATAAAATATCAAGAATTAACATTTTTAATAATAAGTCAATAATTTTTAAAATTATAACAATGTTATTTACACATTATTTTGCCAAATAAATTTAGTTTAATTAATTATGAAATTAATTTAAATAAACAACATATAATTTTTTTATAACTAAATAAGAAAATCTAAACAAATTTTATATCGTTACAATGTTTACAGATTAAATTATGAACTTTAATTTTATTTATTTAAAATAAAATATTATTTCTAGTAAATATCTGATAATTAAATTAAATTATTAAGGAATTCATAAGAGAATGTAATAAAATCTAAATTCTTTAAATGAAACCAAAATAAATAACTATTTTTTCAAACAAATTCCCTAAATATATAGCAAAAAGTTTCTCTTAAAAAGCCTTCGATAATTCTAATGATTACAATAACTTTCTAATTTATTTATGTAATAATTGTGAATAAATAACATATAAATAAATTAATATTTAATTTTCCTAATAAATCAAATAACTTACAGATTCAATGCCTTTTAAATTTATTCAAGTAACAATAATGAATAAATTAAAAATTAAAAAAATTAAGATAAATAAAGTAAACGAATAATATATTTGTAACAATTAATTATTAATAACAATTATTATTATTATTATTATTATTATTATTATTATTATTATTATTATTATTATTATTATTATTATTATTATTATTATTATTATTATTATTATTATTATTATTATTATTATTATTATTATTATTATTATTATTATTATTATTATTATTATTATTATTATTATTATTATTATTATTATTATTATTATTTGAAAGGCATAAAGAACTACAGACATTTATGTTAAATAAAGGCAACTTACATATTTTATCTTCTATCATAAATCTATTACTTCAAAATTAATGAAGTTTGTTTATTGTAATATTATTTATTTATAATTATAATTATTTCTCGAAAATTACATTATATAATGTTTTGAAATGAAAATTTAACATCAAGCGTTCAAAGTTTTTTACATTAATGAAGTTTAAGGATAAAAACAAAGAAATGATTTTAAAGAACATAAGAAAACACCAAGACAATATTTTATGAAGATTGTTAAAAAAATAATAATAAATTTGATAAAACCAAAACAATTTGCTATTTTTTTATAGAAATTCTTTACCATTTCCATATATGTCTAGTCACAGAATAGATGAAAGAGAGCAACTTATTTAAGCTTTGTTTTAACATGTTCTCATTTGCTATAATTAATATTTTATTTTAATTAAGATTCATTTCTTTAATAAATGAAAAACCTTTTATTTTTATACTCTCTGGATTTCGATAAGAATTGTATTAATCTTACCTTTCTTGCCATTTTTTCAACACTGTAAAACTAAAGAAAATTATGTTTCATTTTAAAAAATAAACGTTTTATAATTCAAATTAATTTTTTAAACTCGATTTAATTTATTTTATTATTAATTAGTTCAATTTATAAAAAACATTAAAATATTTAATCAAAAGGAAGACCCCCTCCTAAAATATGATAAAAAATTTATATAAATTTCTTTAAACTGTATTGTCATAAATATAACATTATAATACTTACATCATCTTTTGTTTTCCAAATCGGTTGGTAATTTTATTATCTTATAGCAAATTATTAAGTAATTTGTGCATTTTTGTTATTACAAAAAATATTTATAAGACCAAATAAAAATAACCATCAAAATTATTGCTTTATTGATTAACCATTTCCTAAAAAACAAAGCATATCTAATGTTTAAAAGAAAATAAATATAAATAAACATCAAAATTTAATGATAAGTTGAGAACATTACTTTTATCAAATTAATAGTTGGTAAAAAAGTTTCAAAAAATTCATTTTATACATTAGATTCAAACAAAATGAAATTCTTCAATAATCACATCACAAATTTCACATTTATGAGTAGTGCTTTTGAAACAAAAAGAAAAAAATAATTATATGTTCACGAGGTAAATATAACATGGATACTTTGTCAATTTGGAAAACTAAACATGTAAGAAACTTTCGTCTTGCATCTTCCAATTTATCAACTTTTATTTCTATTTTATCAACATTATCCAAAGACAGAATAAGGTCTCCATGTCTGAAATTAATGCATGACCAGAAAATACTGGGCATATTAATTTCTATAAGATCAATATTATTTAAAAATATTATTCAACTCGATAATGTTATCAATGATTTGTTGAATTCTAAAAGTCTACAAAACATTCACTAGTTCATGTAAAAGAATTTCTCGAATTTGGCTAAAAATATAATAAAATTGTTTTGGCACTCATTTAAATAACTCTAAAGTATTTATGTCTGAAAAATTTCAATAATTTGAAAATTTCACAGACATGTCACACTAAATAACAAGTTCTATCTTGTTTTTATTCCTTTGCTGCGAATGAATAATAGTAAATTTGTGTCTACGCGGCAAATTATGAATACACTTTTACTTATTCCATTGAAAACGGCATAAAACAACTTCCAGAACGCTGGCAAATGTGTGTTTAACTTTAAAGGTGACTATTTTTAACATTTCCGATTTACAGAGAAGGATGTTTTGTTTATATTTCTTAATTTACATATTTACTTTTTTGGTTAAATAAATATTATTTTCTATCGAAAAAGACTTTCGTTCCAATCCTATATATGGGTCATATATACCCTACATTGTAGATTACCTAAAAATAAATTTAATTTAAATTTAATTTCTTTTTTAGCTGCTTTTTGGTGTATACTATGCATTGAAGACTAAATATCTTAACAGTTAGAATAGCGCACAATGTCACGTTTCTCTTATGCAGCACACTGATTATACATAATTTCAATAGATGTCTAATTTTGTTAAGCGCTGCACAATAAAACATTTTTTAATAGCAAAACAATTAATTATACTCTTATGTATATAATAGTAAGACAAATCAGAAAATAGTAACTATTATTTACATAAATTAAAGTTTTTTCAATCTAAACAATCTCGGAATTTATAGTTTACTTAGTAAAGACATGAAAATTAACTATTTGTTTTAATCGTAAGTTTGCGTTAAAAGTTTTCCATGTTTAAATTTATTTGAATAATTCAAAAAAATATTTTCTTTTCATAAAAAATTTAGAAATAAATTCGATTTTTTCTAATTAATAGTTTTCAATATTTATAATAGTTAAAATAAACAAAAAATAAGTTGTTTTATAATATTTATAATAACAATAAAGAAGATTAATATGCTTAACTAAAGCTTTAAATAAAATAATAAATTTAAGTTTATTATTCATTAATGCCTTATTTTAATCAAAGAATATACGATACATTACGTGATATCCAGTACATTTCCGAATAGTATAATAGTTTCGAGCTAATGGATCTCGCCAGTACTATGCAGGAGGCGCTCAGATTTCTCTTCGTCCCAGGTAAGTGTAAAACAGTGTAAATGAGTTAACACCGTTATACACTCATCCTGATGCAATGGGCATCAAATAAGTTTGCAAAGTTTAGCTTTTAGGCAAGAACAAAGACAAATTTTTGTCTTGAAACCTCCTTTCACTTGAAACCATGGTAGATACAATCTTACCTTTGCGAAATACAAGTTCAAAGCATAAACTGGTTGCAAGCTATCAGACTACCAAAACAACTTGAAAAACTTAAAATAATAAATATTTTTACAATTCAAATGTAATGTAACTAATGACGTTTTATTATATTGAATTTTAATTTTGCGACACATCACCATTCATTTTATGAAAAAATATATTTTTATAAAAGTTTATGATGTTTTTATCTGTTTAAATAAATTTATGTTATCAAAAAGTGTTTGTTTTAATCCTGATTTTTTAATTCTGTTTTCTTTATATAAATATACAAGCTGAATTAGACTTTTGCAACATGATAAATATTAATTAATACTTGAAAGTGTGTAAATTATAATATTACAAAAAATAAGAAAAACAAGAGCTTCTTAAATTATATATTTACCAAAAGATATAAGAAATTAGTATAATAATTAGAATAATATCTAAAAAATTAAAAATCAATGTAATCTTACTATTCTTGAATTTATTTTTATTGGTCATTATTCAAATGATTTAATTAAATAATCTCAATAAATTCGTTGTTAATTGAAGAATACTTGTAGGAAATTAAGATTTAATAATCAATGCCTTACATAAAATTCTTCCCACTTATTATTCAAGTTTTAAAATAGAAATTTAAAATTTTTTAAATTAGATGTTTTTACACTAATTCTATGCTCAATAATATTTTTCACGCCTCTCAATGGTCTTAAACTAGTATGCGGAGATTATGGTAAATCTCTTCAATGTATGCATATTGCACATATTTAGTGAAAATCTATACACTAAATGTATATGAATGTATGTGAATTATCTAATGACCCTAGTGTTACACCCTAGTGTTTCTGTACATTGCTTTTGACAAGGATGTTTGCAGACTAATAATGATGAAATTTTGAAGTTCTTTTGTATTTTTTAAAAAATAAGCCGTCATTATTTCAATAGAATTAAAATAAAGTTTATTAAAATTTATATTATAATATAAGTAGAATTTTTTAATTTTTAATGTCTCGTTGCTTTATTCATAAAATCCATAAAACCAATAAGTAGCACTACAAAACTATATTACAAATAAATAATTAAATAAATTGTAATTATTAATTTACAAGAAAACTAGATTCAAATTAACGCTTTAAGATATATTTTCATAGTTTTGCTCTCGTCATCGGGTAAAATAGTAAAAACTAAATTGTAGGTTATTAATTCAAAATTTTAAAATTAATATTTTTTGATTAATTTAAATTTATCATTTAATATTTTTACTATTTTCAAAATAATATGGAATTTTAAGAATTAATATAAATTTTATGAAACTTATAGAAATTATAAAAAAATAACTAACTTATTCGTGATATTTAATTCTTGTTTTAATCTAAATCATTTATTATATTTTAAAATATATTTCATAAATTTGACTTTAATACAAACCCTAATGAAAATATTAAGATGAATAATATTTTTAACCTGAAAGAAACCGCATTAATTTTTGTAACTGTTATTAATACTCTTAACATTATAAAATAATTTTTATCATTAAATTCTAAAATCTTTTCACAATTTATCTGTTGCAGTGGCAAGTAAATATTTTAGATCGTGGCACAAAAACTAATGAAAAAGATATGTCATTGCACAAATAAAAAATGATAAATAAAATAATGAATCAAACTCTATTGCAAAATTTGCGGAAATAAACTGTTATTTTTATCAATTCTTAGTCAACAATGTTAATTTTTATTTTTATTTTAATTTACTAAATTACTTCTCGGTGTTTTTTTAAAATATTTTGCAATAAATTAAAGTAATCATTGCCTATTGTTATCATTAGGTCATCATAATTTCACTCAGATTGAATAAAATATTTACTTCATTTTATAGTGTATAATTAATTGAGTAAATTTTACTTTAATTTTTGTATATTTTAATAACATAATTTAGTTTAAAAATGTAAATTTTTCACAGTCTTTATAAATTAAAAGATTTTCGACTTTACATTAGAATTTCTTTCTATTTATTGAATATTTATTTCCTTTTTCTTGATGCTTACTTTATATACTACAACAAAATATAATTATTTGGACATGTTTAAATATTTTTAAATTAATTTTTAAAAATTTTTCCATTTTTAAATAAAAGATTCAATTAGAAATATCCTCTAAATTTCGTACTTGTGTGAATATCAGGTGAATATTCACTCATTTATTTGACAAAGGTATTTTGATAAAATATTCAAGAAATAAATTGTGGGATTTTATTTTGAAATTACTAATTTGTCTCATAAAAATTCGAAATTAATATTTGTTTTTTAAATCATTCACTCTATATAAAATAAATAATTTTTCTTTAACTTTATCAAATATATTAATGTTATTTGTAATTTAGTGAACTATCTAAAAATATATTGTAAACTTTTACTTTTTCATAAAGTAGGTTTTGTTGTGCAGGATATGTGTGAATATAAGTTTGTAGAGCTCAGTCGAGTTACATGTAAAGAAAGGTTTGGGACAGCTGGAGATTTTGTATGTAAAAGAATTCATTGCGTGTGGATGCTAATGTACTAAAAATAACAGAAGAAATAATATTTAACTAACAACTTTTAAATAATTGTATTAAAATTAACAAGTTTCAGTTCGAATTTCGCTTGTTCTTCTTGTTTTTCATAATTCACTATTGCATTTATTATATCTATTTAACGTTTTCTTTAGTTTTCATTCCATTAATTTTTTTATTGATTTTTTATTTCTATTGTAAAACATTTCTTATAAAGATCTCTTTTCTTTTTCTGAATTATCATAAAAATTAACAGTATTTATATCACAATGAGCATATTTGTCTAATTATTCAGAAAAGATTCTTGATATTTGGTTTGTGTTTCCATTTATTCTTTGAGCAAAGAAAGGGTTTCTTAGGTCTCTGCTTTTCTATACACTTAACAATAAAGAGTTCTATAGAATACTTACAAACATGGAAGTATTTTAATTGTGGAACTAATTCAATATAAAATAAATTTAATTTATATTGAAGTAATAAAATCCAAATTTCCATAAATTTGTATCTTTTTCAAATATCTCAGAAAAAATTTCCAAATATGTGCAAATTAACTAAACAAAATTATATTATCTTCTTTCTTCAGCTCACAATCTAGTGCATCCATATATTCTTTATATAATTAATTTGATTTATTGAATATCGATTTGATTGGATAATTTGATAATGACTTATAAATAATATGTGCAAATTCTCCTTTGCAAAATAGAAGAGTTTTGACAAAAATTTCTTAAATGCTTGAGAAATATTAAATTAATTGAAACTTTAAAATAAATCTTACGATATTACCTCATTTAGAGAAAACCTGAAAGGATAAACATCAGAATTTAAATTTAGTTTTTTCGCCATTTTATTACTCCCAAAATATTTATAATTAAGTTATTATAGATGTGTTATTATATTGATAGATATTATATTGAAAGTTTGTATGCAATTTTTATTATGTGTTGTGTTTGTGTGCATAATTCAGTTTTTCTATCACTAATAGGGTAGAGTTTATCTCATTGAGCATACCTAGAAAAACATCCGAGTGAGTTTATATGTTTCTTTATTATAAGATGAATGAATTCTATCTTATATTATAGATGTTGTATATCAGTGCAGTTTGACGCAGCAAACAAGAAAAAAACATAGATAATAATATTGAAAATTATTTTCCAACAAAGATGAATAATAATACGAATCTCGTTTTAACACTTAATTCAACTCCTATAATGTAAGCTGGTCATTATTGTTTGAAACATTTTAATATTTTCGTGCTAATCTTTTTATTTCTGTCGTGTATTCTATGAAAATTTTACTTGACAGATACAATTTGAATAATTATTATCCTACAAGATTTTACCGCCAAGGAAATCTAAAATTAGTGAATTTCTATGTTCATTTGTCATTTTTATAAAAAATACCACGTAAAATAGCCACTAATTACTTTTCCAGTACTACGCCAAAAAAAGAAAAATATATTTTTATCTAAAAACATTTTATTTTTAAAATTTTAAAATGATTTTGATAATGCGTTTTAGAAAATAAACTTTCTTCATAATAAAATATAAAATATTAATCACATTTATTTCAAAAATAATCTTTTAAAGATATCTAATAAAATTATACAAATTGTAAACACTAATAAAATGATTTTCAGAATATGTGAAAAATTATTTAAAATAAGATATGTTATTTTTCATTATGATGTACATTGAAAATCATAATCACTCTTTAATTCGATGTTTAATTTATTGTAATAACATTGAAAATAATATATAATAATTATTAATTTCTATAAACTATAAATTTTCAGTGTCTTTTAAACAAAATCATTAATATAGTTACCTTTAAAATACGAACAATAATAATAATCTAAACTTTAAAATCTTTCTTTTGTCGATGACGGAATCATTTATATAAATAATTTATATAAATAAAATTTAATAATTTAATATTTTTTTTCACTCAACCGTAGTCAAAAAACATATTTATTTAAGCACATTTCCAAAATATTTTTCAAATAAGATTTAACAACATTATAAATTTATTAAATTAGAATCAAAATTTTGAATTTTTTTTAAAAATAAAAGTTATTCATTCTATTCCAAATGTTTTTAATATATTAATATATTATATATATTGGATTTCCGACATTTGACCTTGACAGCGGTTTGTTTTGATAAACTTTAAAATCTTTTCTTTAATATATTTATTGATTACAGTTGAGTTAAAGAAAATATCAAGCAGAGAAAAAGAGGAGAAAGCGAAAGTCTAGTTAAATTTTTGTTATGAGTGATCAGGGCCGTTTATTGGTCAAAATATTTCATATTTTAAGAATAAACATTGAGGAAATTGGTTAACATTGTTATTTATTTAAATTTTAAATAATAATAATAATAATAATAATAATAATAATAATAATAATAATAATAATAATAATAATAATAATAATAATAATAATAATAATAATAATAATAATAATAATAATAATAATAATAATAATAATAATAATAATAATAATAATAAATAATAATAATAATATTAATGAAAATGAAAATAAAAAGATAATAACAATGTAAATTTCTTTTTTAGCTAGCCCACATATTTTTTAGATAAAATTATTTTGTTTACCTCTTTCAACTTTCGTCAGTGTAATAGATTTTCTCAAGTAATTATGTCTTTCTTCTATTAATAAATATTGCTTTGAAATTATCTTATTTGCTTATTAAAAATTATTTCCTTTATATTTTTATATTATAAATGATTTCGCATAAAATTTAAAATAAAAATGTTAGTTAAAAAGTCAATAAAACATTTAATTATAAAAATATTTAGAATGAAAATATCAAGAAATCAGCTTATTGTTAGACTCAATAGTAATTGTGTTTTTGGAAATTTGAAAATACTATTGTTTGAAATTTTAATTTAATTTTTACTTTTTTTCACTATATTTTTTTTGTGAAATTTTGAATTAAACTCAATTTTAGTAAAAAATCTTTGTAATTACATTGTGAAGCATCAGTAAAATGTTACGTGTTAGGCCAAATTTGATCTGCTTTATTTTTGCAGATAAATGAAATATCATCATAAAATTTTAAAGTTTTCTGAATTTTTTATTATTTAAATAATTTCAAAACTATGATGAATATCACGAATAAATAATATAAATGAATATTTACTAAGTTTTATAGACCCCAATTGTGGTAAACAGCGATAGTGTACGGTATAATTTAATATTGAGTTCTATAGACAAGTAATTCCTATACTTTTCATCGCAAAATTTAATAAATTTACTGAGGCCCACTTAGAGAGGGCGAACATGCGCGTTATTGTTTACATTTGAGATTAATTGTATTTAATAATTTTAATTTAATTGTATTTAGAGGTGCATTCAAGTAAAATACAATAACACAAAAATATGAATATAACTCGATTTAATACTGGACACCAAATCAGTTTGCAATGCTTGGCTTTGAGGCAAGAAAAAAGATGAATCTTTATCTTAAAACCTTTCACTTGAAACCATGGTAGAATCAATCCAGTACATAATACTGATGAGAGCCATTAGCTCAAAACTAGTATAATATTGGGCTTTGAACTGGACATCACGTTATGTTTCTTATTATTCTTTCATTAGAATCATACATTCGTGAATAAATCAATAATGACAATAATAATAATAATAATAATAATAATAATAATAATAATAATAATAATAATAATAATAATAATAATAATAATAATAATAATAATAACATTAATAACAACAACAATAATAATAATAATAATAATAATAATAATAATAATAAATAATAATATTAATAAGATGAAGAACAGTAAATAATAATAAAACATAGTATTTTAATAGAACAAATTGAAAATATTTTCAATTTTAAAATGATTTCAAATATTTGTATTATTTCAAATGTTGATTCTATTTACAAATAAACAGTAGTAACTCTGAGTTTTATTTTTACATGATAAATCTAATATTCATTTTTAATTAGAGTCAACATCCGTACTAGTGACACTTGATAACGTTTTGCGGTTCATTTCGTATTGTGGACTGTTCGGTTGTAGAAGATATTGACTGTTGTTTTTCCTGGGCGGAAACAAACGATTCTGCTCACCAGAAAGTGTATTTTTTGTGTAACGGCAGTCCACCGATCTCAACATATTCCCATTGTTTGAATGAAAGAATATTCTTTTTACTTCTTTTATTACCTTAAGTATAAGATAATTTGATAAATCATTTTTCGATAAATATTTCAATATTAATTTGTGAATTTTTAATTTCAAAATTTTATTCATTTAAAAAATATAAAAATTTATTAACTAAAAACGGTGCCTGTTTCAGAATCTTTGATTCAAAGTAAAATAGTCTCATTATTGATTTTTGATAAAAGCACCGGATAATGATTGAATTAATTTATAAAAATAAAAGTTTTCTCGAAATCATTTTTTCTATATAAAATTAGATTAAAAGAAGATTTAAAGAAAATAGAAATAAATAAATGTTTAAATAGATAAAATTTAATACAAAGATGTATTCTACAAATGAATATAATATCATATTAATAGTTTTTTACATGAAATTACTAGGAGTTATTTCTGAATAAATAAATTAAAACTTTTTATATTTTTATGTTCATTCTAATTTTAATATTTTAAAAAAATTATAAATAATTAATTGCTAAAGGCGGCATTGCAATATATATTTTTATTATTAAATATTCGATTAACTTCTAAAAATGTTGTCCTAAATCAGAATATCGACGTGATATTCTGATCTTTTTTTATTTTTGTATCAATTCAAAAATAAAAGAAATGATCAAAACTTAGATTAATTGATCAACTTTTGAAAGTTATAGAATTAAACATGATTGTTAATTTAAATTAAAATTAAGAAACGCGTTTGAATCGCGTTTTTTAATAAAATAAAATATTTGAATTTAAAAATTAAATACAAATAAAAAGGCGAGAATTATGAAAAAATTATGAAATATTATAGGGTCAAAATATAAAATTTAAAATATAAATTGTACTAAAAACTAATTTGGTGTAAAAATTTAAAATAAATTGTACAAGTAAGAGATACAGAGGTATGATTGTATCTACCATGGTTTCAAGTGAAAAGAGGTTCAAGATAAAGATTCGTCTTAATGTCTTGCCTTAAAACCAAACTTTGCAAACTTATTTGATGTCAGTTCATCAGGATAAGTGTATAACAGTGTTAATTTGACACTGTTTTTACACTTACCTAGCGCTCAGATTTCTCTGAGCGCTTCCCTGCATAGTACTGATGAGAGCAATTAGATCGAAACTAGTATACTATTGGGAAATGTACTGGATATCACCTAATGTATCGTGTATATATATATATATATATCGTCCCTCAGACCAAATTATTATTTATAATGTATTTTTTGTGTTTTTATTACATTGTTACTACATTGATAAAAATGGGTGGCGGAAAACAAGTAATTATTTTATATCAATTCAATATTTTATTCAAAATAATAAATGATTGTTATAATTAAATAAAAATTCTTACCTCTCCATTAAAGAAACAAAAGAGAAATGCCACTATAAAACCCTAAATTAAATATTTTAGTTTAATTATAACTTCAAATGATATGTATTCAGTATTAAGCATATAAGTAATGATCATAATAAATATTTGAATAAATATAAAAAAATATTATAAGGAATTTTTCTGATTTTCAACTATGATTTTTTTTTTCATTTATAAATGACATTATATTTTTCTACAAAATTTGACTATGAATCAGATTTATTTATGGTTTTGTATTATATCGTATGGTATATACCATACCATAAATAACTCTGATTCATAGTCAAATTTTTTAGAAAATATAATGTCATTTATAAAAATATATATATTTAAAAATGTTTTATTCATACATTTTTCTAACAAAAATATTTATTAGATTTGTTCTTTATTTTTATTAATTATATACAAATAAATTCCATCTAGTATAAAGATAAATTAATTCAGTATTCACAAAATGACATTATTGTATTTATTTACGTTAGAAGTGACAAAAATAGTAATCAAAAAATGCTATCATCACTGAAATGATAATAACATATAAATATGTACCGTAATAGTTACTAGATACTCAATAAATATAGTTAAAACAAATATTATAAAATAATAAAATACCTGAAATGTAACAAATAAATGTGTATAATAGAGTTGAATCATATAAAGAACGGAATAGCTTGTTGACTTTTTCCCTGTATTATTTAATTCCACTGGAATAAATAGCAGATGGTAAAGTCCAAATACCAAAACCAGAATAAATGTAGATTTTGTCAATCGTCTATATATGCACAATATTAAAATATGTATTGATATATATTCATTTTTTAAAAATATTAATAATTTTTAATGAAAGACATTTAAATAAATAAAATATGTTTATGGTATAAAGGTTGATATAAACTATTTATATTACTTCTATTAATAAAAATAATACTGAAAAATTAATTTAATTAATATTATTTATATAAAAAACAAATTTTATCCGTCTATATTAATTTAAGTACGTGAATAAATTATTTTTGTATGATAATAAAATTCGATAATTGTAAGTAATATCTTAAAATGCGTTATTATTTTTAACAATTAAGAAAGCATCGGAAAATTTTCGTTTCAATAATAGTATAATAATAATAATAATAATAATAATAATAATAATAATAATAATAATAATAATAATAATAATAATAATAATAATAATAAAAATAAATATAATAATAATAAATGTAATATAATAATAATAATTATAATAATTATAATTATAATCATAATTTATTAAAAATAAATTGATATTAGGGTTTTGTTTAAACTTACGTTAACGTATGCGATGAGTTTTATACAAAGGGATTTTAGTAGATTTACTGATGTAAATCATATTTTAACATTTATTTTAAATTCATAATAGGCTCACAAAAATATATGTATAACAAAAACATTTGAATAAAAATGAAATGGAAATGAGTCTTTGAGACTCATCATAACTTAATTAGGGTTAAATAATATTTTAAAATGTATCAATAGTTTTTTATTAAAACTAAAGCAGAAACTTTTGATATATATATATCAAACAACAAAACAGCCTAGTAAATATTTTATTTAATTATAGTAAATTAATGATCTCAATTCTAATTTTCTTTTCTTGTAAAAATATAAAAAAGAAATACTTAAAATGAATTAGTTTTAATTAAGAATTTATTGTGTATCCATTAATGTTTTCTAATAATGTTAAAATTTTCTTGCGTATTGAAGAATGTTTTCCTTTCAATTTTGTCTGTAAAATTTAGTGTTGTTTTAATAAGATGAAATTCAATTAATGTATCTTAGGTTTTTCAGTTTATATTTATGCTATTTTAATCATAAAAAATTTTTTTTTTAATTTGTCAAAAAACTGAATTGAAAGATAATTGAGGCTAAAAACATCAGAAAACTTTTATTTGAATGAATATATATTAGAGTTGAATTCCATTTTGTTTGAGCTTTAGAGTAAAAAATTCAATTTGAATAAATTTTAGTAATCTTGATGTCATTAAGTTCACCAAGTGATATAAAATCTTTATTGCACACAAGAAATTTTGTGAACATGCAAATATACAAATTTTATGGTTGTTTAAATTATTAAATTTTGCACTATATGCTGAATTACTATTTGATGCGAAAAATGAATTGTCATTGCAAACTATATTGGTGAGTATACATTTTTGAAGGAGAAACGTTACTTGCAAAGATCCAATATTAACGCTTATAACACGTAAGTTAACCCCACATATTTACCTGTTTACTCTCCTTTATTCCATATATATTTCAAGTTTTTATACTAAATATAAACTAGATTATATCAACTATTATAGCAAATAAATCCACCTGCGCGATAAAATAGATATGATTTGGCTGCTATAAATTATTAGTTCACGAAAATTTAAATACAAGTTCTAATTTATAAAATGTGATTTTTCATTTTAATTTTATTGGAGATTAGACATTAGAAATAAAGAAAATAAAATAACACAACACAATAATTTAATAAACAATTTAATCCTAAAAATTTATTAAATTAAATTAAGTAAACGAATAATTTTAATTATTTAAATAATATTTTTCAATAAATATTCTAAATATTCCAGACTTAATGTAAACATTAAGTAAGAAAATAGTCTGTTCATAATGATAATTACCATTACTGTTAAACAACTAAATAAATAATAAGATTCTTCTGCAAAATATGATTACGTTCTCATTTAATTGCATGTATATTTTTCCTATAAGGCTTATTTTATCATTTATTTAATTTATGCTACTAACAACAATCCATTATTTAATTATAATTATTAGTATATTATCATTATTTCTTTTTTAATTTTCAAATTAAATTTTTAAATTATTTTATTTTATTTGAAGGTTATATTTACTTATTTATTATTCAGAAAAATCTTAAGTCTATAAAACAATTATAAAATTATAAAATATATATTTAATCAGGAAATCAAAACAAATACAAAATATAAAGTAGTTTCTGGAATATAAAATCGTAAATTTAATAACTTAATATTTCTTTTCCTAATATATTTAGCATTAATTATATCCTGTCAACTGTAACTTAACAAAACATTATATAAATTAGGAGTTATTTTATTTTTAGAAAAACATTTACAATTTATAAGTTTATGTAATTTTTTTTAATATGCCTTTTAATTTTACTATACAATAAATTTGAACGGAGAGAAATTTTTCTGTTTTTCAGATTTCTATGAAACTTGTGGTAATGAAAGTTTAAATATTAGATAAAAAACACAATAAAATTAAACATAATAATCTTTATTATATTATGATAAGAACATTTATTGAGTAGCAGTTTGGGGTATTAACAAAATAATAATTAAATAATTCTAAATCGGATAAAATTGTAATTCCAAATAATTTATTATATCTTAATCTTCTTTTAACAATGTTTTACAATTTCTATTTATTTCGGTTTTGTTTTAAGCAATGATATAATTTCATATTGAATTTATCAAACTTTTTGAGCTGTTGTCATTTTGTTGACAAACAAGTTTCCCTATTACAAAAAAGCAAAATCAGAGTTGTAAGTTGAGAGCTTTATTTGCACATTGATCCATTGTTTTCCCAAGAATAATACATAAGTATTTCAAATTTATCACTAGTAGTGATGGTTTCCAAATATGAAATCTTCAAAAAATCATAAATTTCAAAAGGTATCAAGTTAAAACAATCATTTTACCACTCTCTAACTAATATATTTTCTCATTATAAAATATAAATTATAATTCATAATTTTATCAGTTAAAACTTTTATTTTTTTCTCATTTGATTAATTTTTATTTTTAATTTTCTTTATTTTCGTTTTTATAATGTGATTGTTTTGAGATATTTAATTTCATTGTTCGCTATATGTTATTGCTTATAATCAATGTGTATTGTTTTGGGAGTGAAATTAAATTTCGAACAGAATCACGTTATTGTTTTTTAGAATTTTATTATTATTTTTAATATTTTTAATAATAATAATAATAATATATTATATTTAAATTAAATATTGATTTTGTTAAAAATTTACCGAAATTTACCTGTAACGGTGTCTATCATGAATTGGTTCTTGTCGAATTTTGATAAAAATTTCACGAGTAATATTGACAAAGAAGAAAACATTTAACTGTAAATAAAATACAATTTCAGTATATTTTGTAAAAACAAGAAATATAAATATTTCTTTTAATTAAATTGTTTCATTTAAACAAAATATAGTATTTTTTGGTAAAAATTCAATGGAAAATTTATTAACTGAAAAGTTAAAAGATTTAGAAAAATCAAATGTAAAAAAGTGGTGAACTTTGTTATGTTTGTAAACGGTGACAAATAAAAAAATATACTTATAAGGGACATAAAATCTTAATAGAACTTCCAACGAAAATATGAAACATAAAAATTTGAATTCTTTTAAACATTTTAAAAAATTACAAAACTTAATAAATACCACAATTGTTATTGTAGGATAGCATATCAATATCCATCGGCTTATATTTAAATTATCTATGATCCAGCATCCAGTATCGTCAAATAAGTACCTAGCCCCTGTCAAAATACAGATGACTAAGAACGGTAAACCTAAAAATAAATAAAAAATAATATACATATTTATTTAAAAATAATTATTATTTTATTATACCGTAATTTATATTTACTAAAAATTGTTGATATTCGAGAAAATTACTTAATAGAAAAAATAACAATAAATCAAAACGAACGTATAAATTTTATTCATTAACTTTAAATATAAAATATAAAAATATTTTATCATCTTATAATATAAGTTATACACATCATTACGGTAAAAATTTAGAAATTCGTTTTAAATAAACAACAAGATTATAATTGCATTGTATAAGTCATAATAAAAGGTTTTTTTTTTATATAAGCATTTATTTCTGATAAATAACTGCTAACCATTTATTGAAAAAGTGATATATTTAGTGATAAATAAAGTGATAAATCTTTATCAGATTTAATTATTCTTGTATATTATCCAATGAAATTCAAGCATACTTAGGTTATAAATCTAGGAATCTAACACACCTTCATTCAGTATTCCAATATTTCTAATTATGAAATATTTATAAAATTCTCTAACATATTAGTAAGAAAAAATGTATATAGAAGTCTAAATTCAATGAATTTCATTGAACAATAATAGTTAAAATTCCTTTTAATTTAAACATTTGTCAGTTTTAAGCTTTATAACTAAATTAAATGAAATGTCTTCATCCATATAAATGAATAGAAATGAATTTATTAATCTAACCATTTAAATGTATTTTAAGTTATATCTATCTTAATTCTTTGGACTATAGGTCAATATTTTATTTTATATTTAAAACAAAATATTGATTTAAAAACTTTAAAAAAAGATATTAAAAATGAGAATATATTGAATCCAATACAAAAATTATTTATTATTATGTTATAAATATCAAATTCATAAAAATCTAAGAAATAAATTGAATTGGATTTTTTTTTAATATCATGACAATCTCAAATTTAGTTTGAATAGAAAATAATTAAAATATAAAAACAAATTTCAAATTGAGACTTTTAATGCGTTAATTTAAAATAAAAAAAGTTATTAGAATTTAAAATGAACAGAGTAAATTACAAAATTTTCATCAAAACAAAAATGACATTTAAAAAAATATTTCTTATTTTAAAAACTTTTTTTTAACAGTAAATTCTGAAAAAAATGTTAATTGAATCAATCCATCGTTGCAGATCTAAATTAAGAACTCAGTAGGAATTCTTCCGTGTTATAATAAAAATATTTAATGAAAAAACTTAATGTTAATTTGGAGATTTAGTTTTTAAACAAGTAAAGTTTTCTTCAATTTATTAATTAAAAAATATTAAAATTTAAAAATTTAATATTGATTGTGCCAAAAAAAATACACGCATGGAATAAATAAAAATAAAAACAATATTACCCCAGCCAAGACCAATATAGAACCATAGCCAAGCCTTGCTTTCTGATAGAACATGTACAAATATAGTGTTATGCAAATATAAAGCTTCTATAAAGACCCAAGTATAGCTAGCTTCAATTAAAAAGTTCGCAACAGCTGCCATTAGTTTACAAGCCCATAGCTGAATTTACAAAACAAATTACAATTAAAATCGGTTAAAACTATTTTAAATATTACTATAATAATATTATTCATTGACAAATTAATTAACATGTATGAAAATATAAATTTATTGAATAATAAATTCAATGCTAATTTAAACAAATTAATTTCATTTAGTCACCCTTTGATTCTTGTCATCCCCTTCTTACTGATTTTCTTTAAAATACCTTGAAAATAGAAGATTAAGTAGTTGACAACAAAATTTCAAATTCAGTCAGCAGCAAAAGCCTAGTAAATTTTAAAGTGGAAAATGTTACAGACAGGGTCGAAAAGGTTACCATTTTGAGAGGCCATTTATCTTTACAATATATTCACCTCGAACTAAATATTTGGTAGTACAAAACGTTTCTGGAGACTTAAGTATGCATTCTGAAAAATTTATTCCTTGTGTAGTGGCGTTTTTCAGTGTGACTGATTAGTTTCGTAATTATCGAGAACATGAATAATCTTTCTTTTATTATGTACACTTTTCATCATAACACTTAAGCCAACCACTTTCTATAACCGTCTTTTGAACATTCCTTCTTTAAACTATATAAAATTATGTTGTCCCCTTCATTACCTTGTAACCTTTTTAATGATTCCTGAAGCTTTATACCTTTTAGAATTTACATTCTTTGCTTGAAATTGGTAACCGATTGATGATTTATTCTAATACCCTGACACTTCCAAATTACAAGTTTCTTTTTAAGCCTGTTACAAATGGGATTCACCTACGAAGTGACTTGAACGATGAAAGATTATTACTTAGGTTCAAGGATTTTTCAAACTGAAAAGACTCCAAATTAATGAAATAGCTGCATCATACAATTCAGTTTTATCTTTCTTTGAGTTCCGGAATATTTCTTTTTGAAATTGAGTTATTTTAATAAACAGTTATAAGGTTGAACGATATGTTTCTACAAAAAATCAAGAAACAGAAACAAAACATGTAATTCCATCAAGCAGTTACTCATCCGTGTCATTTAAGTGTTTCAAGTAGTCATCCGCGTGATCGACGCATCTTTTCCAGCGATCTGGCATTTTATTGATGCCATCCGCATAGAAATTTGGATCCTTGGATGCTAGATATTGGCTTTAGAATTTTACACATAAAAATTAAAATTCTAAAATTTAATAAAAACATTTTTTAAAGTTGAAATATAATTATAAATATATTAGATATTTTTATATTATTGGGCCATAAATAATGCAATTTATAGTCCAGTTTTCATCTTATTGTTACGTAAAGAAACAAAATAATTACAAAACTGAATATTAGCCAAATAGATCACAGGAATAATTGACTAAAGAAAAGTCTAACTCAAATATTTTCAAAGTTACAACTAAAAAAGATTTTAAATTTCGTTGGTATTTTATAATGGGATTATTTGTTCTAACAGTGAATTTTAAATTAATGACAAATTGAAGAAAACGCTAAACGCAAAACATGTATTTTAAAAATATAAAATACAAAAAATAAAAGGAAATATATTTTAATTAATTATGAAATGGAATAAAACATGATTGGTAGTCAAGCAGAAGCTGCACAATTCTCTCAAAATATATTGAAATATCAGCAAGTAAAGCAGACACACTTAAGTCACTCTTGAGACAAAAAAACGGTAGCATGTACGATATTGTTGACACAAATCATGCAACATACCAGTTCCAGTTTTGTTACTATAAATTAATGTCTTATAATGGCTATCTCCTCAATGAATTATAAAATCAAAATACATATTATATGACTTTCTCTCCGTTTCACATGTGTATACAATGTTCTTATGTAAATTTTTTTAAAATGCTTCTGATATTTAAAACAAAAATAATATTCATATATCGTTTATAAACAATAGGTTTTCAAATTGGAAAAATTCAATTTTCTTTTCTAAACTATCCAAAAATATTGATGCCATAGTTTTTGGTAAAGGGAATCCTAAAGCAGATAATTTTAGAAGTTCACAAAATGCTCTTTCATCCAAATTCTGTTGTCCAGAGATGTTTTTATTTCACAACACGCAAAATAAGTCAATCTTATAAACTAAACTATTAAATGACCTTAAACTATTATGTTATATAACATTTTAATGACCTTAACTCCGAAAGGGAAGAAACTAAGGAGATAGGGAGTGACCGATCAGCTCGAATTTGCTCAGCCATTCTCGTGTCTTTCCGAAAATGATGTTGAAATGATACAATAGCTTGTTGTAAAATAAATCCAACTGGAAATTATAATTTATTCATTAATAAAGCCAATGTATATTAAAACAAAACTAATAACTTAAACATTATGTAAAGTAAAATTTATATGTAATGCTAACTTTATGTAGTTTTATTTTATGAATTACTTGGGACTTTGAAGATATATATTATTTATTATAATTAATGTTTTTATAATGTTTAATTTTGATTTAATTATTATTATATATTAAAGATGAGTTAAATGTTATTACATTTATAGACTTTTTTAAAAAAAACCTTATGAAATAAGAAAATAATAAAGAAAAAAATACTTTCAAGGCAAAAATTCCTTACTGGCAAAAGACGTTTTCTTTCGTACAATAGGGCTTTACTTTGTGAGGATGACCTCCTTTTATTTCAAGTGATTTTAGCATAAATCAAGGAATTTAGTATTTCGTTTCTTCGTTAAAAATACATTTCTCTTATATTTCCTTTACACATTCATATCATAACTTTGCACTTTAATTAAACAAATTATTTTTCATTTAATATATAATTTATTAAAATATAAAAAACAATTTTAAAATAAAGTTCTACTTACAGTAAGTTCTCTTATGCCATATGCTTTCTCAAAGAAGTGAATACATCCTCTTAGCAAAAAGGATATGAATAAGTGAATATGAATGGTATTTCTATTGCATCGTAATTTTCTACAAAGAATAACAGGAGAAATTATGGAATTCAAATACTCTTTTTATAAGAATTATGAATTTGTAAATTATCATATATTTTTATTGTTATAGTTGTATAGGGTAGAGTACACATTCAGGAAAAAGGAAACATTTCCTCTATTAATCTTTAAATTTTATAGAAAAATCAAGCAAACAAATTTATAGTATTACAAGATATTCTTTGCCCTAGTATTGAGTTCATTAAAATAAATAGCTGAAATAATTAAAAATGAAACAGGAAAAATATATGAAATTAGACTCTGAAAGATAAACTGTCTGGAATCGCTATAAAAAAATAGCAATGATTTTGCAGTAAAATACATCAAAATAAATGAAAGGAACAGAAATAAATGATTATTAATTATTAAACTGACGTATTTAAAATAGGTCGAGAAAAAAATAGAAAATGGGGAATAAATTGTTCAAAGCTTTTTACAAACAAATGTAGGAAATATTAAAAAAGCACAGAAATGAGAAAATAGTTAAATATTCAATGAAATAAATAAAGTACAATTTATGTAATTTTTATCATACTGGAATTTTGAGAGTCATTATCATTTCAGCAAAATAAAAAGATATCTGCCTCAAACGACATTAGAAAGTGAATAGAAGAAGCTATGCAATTATTTTTCGTTGTTAACGACAATCTAGAAAATTTGCCGAGAAATAAATTAATAAATTAAATGATTGATACTAAAAAAAGTAGTCAAACATTTAAAGATTGCTATTTACTCTTAGAAAGAGTATGAAGAAATCGTAGGTAAAACAGAAGAATTATTTACACAAATTATTTCAGTAATAAAAAAATTGAGGATTTGAGCACAATAACAACTCGAACCAAATTCCAATACTCAAGGACATATCCAGTTTGAAAATGTGAGCTTGCAAAAAATATATATATAATATAATGAATGAATATATAAGAAAAAAAAAGTTTTTATTGAAGTTGTAATACCAATCTTGAATTTTATTATTTTTAGTTCTTTTTCATTTTATCGAAATCTTTTTAATCGAAATTTAAATTTAGAAAATATATTTTATCAGTACTTTGTTTGAAACAAAAGTGAAATAGAATTTACTATCAATGATGTTTTTTATTGCTTTTAACATTAATTATTCTGCAATGTAAAATTTGATAAATAGAAATATTTTTATAAATTATAATATTTTTCGTATAAATATTTTCATAAATGCAATTATTAATAATAATAGCTAAGCTACGAATTTTCAGGAGCACTTATTTTAAATGTTGATTACTTTGTTATTTATCGAAAGTTAATTTCTGCAGTTGAATTATGATTGGTAAAGTTTGATTTTATATTAAAATTATTTATTATTCAATTCTTAACAAATAAATTATCGGTTTGCTTATTCATTATTGTTTGTAATTATTTATTATATATATATTTACTTTTGTTTCTATAAAAGAAAAAATAATTTGTAATAAAACTTTAATAACTTACAAAAATTTAGAACTCGCAAAAAATTATTTTCAGTTTATTTAAGAAATTTTTACACAAAGTAAAATTTTATAAACCAATGCTTGCCTTTTTTGTTTTCTTGAATACAACATTAATATTTTAAAGGTTTCTAGTTTAGATAACAAATTTAATTAATCAAATACAGCTTATTATATACGTTCAAGGATTAATTAAAATGAAACAAGAACAAAAACCTTAAGAAATATTTACAGAAATATTTACAAATGGCTCCTAATTAAATGCAAACTGAATAATTCCATTTTGCACACTAAAAATTTAATATTTGCTAACTATTTTTTACAAACTAAAAAATTATTTTTACACACTATTAAATCAATATTTGCTAACTATGTTTGATACAGCGTAATATTAAAAAAAGAAAATAAATGAAATTGTAGGAAAAAATTATAGAGACTTTTAAAATATTAATATTATTTTTGTTTAAATATTGAAATAATTGAAATAAAATTTTTAAAGTTGTTATTAATCATCTTCTTTTTATAAATATATGCAATATTGAAAAGGGTTTATTTAAATAGTTATGAGTTTTAAAAATAATAGAACAATCTATGTTAGGAATTTACCAGACCCACTTAATGATTAGCTATTAAACAGAATATTTGGAAATTTTGGTCAATGTATTACTTGTCATATTATAAGAGATTTTAGTTGTCAAACAAATCCATATGCGTTTATCGAATATACTGACCACCCTTCTGCAAGTTTAGCTTTATCGGCTATGGATGGAATTTATATATGTGGAATAATCAAATTAAAGTTAACTTGTCAAGTGGATCTAGTACGATACCAGAGCCTGCTAAAATTGATTATAATGATTCAGTACAAATATTTGTTTGTGACATTGGTCTTGACATGGAAAAACAGATTTTGAAGGAAGGCTTTAGTCAATTTGTGCAATTGATTTATGCGAAAGTTGTTAGATATCCTGATGGTCAATCCAAAGGATTTGCACTCGTTTTATTTTCAAATTGTGATGAAGCAGAAAGACCAATGTAGAGAGAAAGTCTTGACGATGGAGAAAATCTGACAGAAGAATTTTTGCAACCCGCTGAGTCTAACAATAGTCAACATTCATCTATATATTAGTATAGCATGAACAGTTGTGGTATTCCATCATGGTTGTTGGCAACTCGTCAAAAAGACAGAAAATCGCAGTATAATCTCAGTCGGAAAATGGTCGAGAATTAATATTAAGCAAACTAAAAAATATATATTTGCACTTTCCACAATTTTTTGTTTTTTACAAATCCCTCCGCTTTATTTGAACTTGCAACTGCATTTACTCTTTTACAGTCTTTGCAAAATTATCCCTTCAAGTTTTTCGTTTTAAAACAAGTGTTTTATCTTCACTTTCTGAATAATAGTATTCAAAGTCAAACTCAAAACGGTTTTTTATTGCATTATTGCTCTTTCACAAAAAAAGATTGAGTATGAATGAAAAGAATAAATTGAATTTACTCAAATTAATATTTAATTAAAATTATCAATAAAATTAATTTAAATATAGTGTGCAATTATTAAATAATAAATACAGTTAGCAAATATTAATTAAAGTTGGAAATTATTAATTATAGTTTGCAATTATTATTTACAGTTATCATTTATAGTGTTCAAATACATTAATATAGTGTGCATTTAAATTGTAGCGTTTACAAATAATAATATTCACATATATCTTAAAGAACTTAATTATATGATTTCTCTAAAAATATTCTTAGACTCCAAAGAGTCCGAAGGTTATTATTGGAAACTGTTAACATCAAAAGATCATCAACTCATTCACTTTAGGAATTTGTGCTAAAATATGTTTCTCTAGATTAAGCATTATCAACAAAATATAAACAAAGTATAAAAATAAAAATAAAATAAAATCAATTATCATTCAAATCTGTGTAAAATCTCATGAAACATAAATTCTCTGCTTTCCACTAACTTCTAAATTTTTTTTCTTTTACAATTTTACTATAAAATGTTTTTATATAATATTTTTAACACTAAAAATATAATTATTATTATTTTCTTTATTTTCAAACATGAATCGGGTTGGAATTTTGTCACAAACTACTTATTTGACTTCCGTAGCACAGTTAAAGTAAAAGAAATTATATTATTCGAAATTTGTTAAAATTATTTTCTATATATTAAAACAATTATAGCAAAACTCAACTTTATGAATACATAATTTGTAAAATAAATTTACCGAAATTTAAGCATTATTCCTATAGCTACGACCAAACAAAAAACAGAAATACCATATCCAATGGATCCCAAAGTTTCAACAAGTCGAATTTTATTCTGAAAATAAAATTATTTGAAGTTACTTATACAATATATATATATATATATATATATATATATATATATATATATATATATATATATATATATATATATATTATTACTAGCATAAAAGATGTATTACAGATTTATTAAAAGAATATGGAATAATTAAAAACGATAATTTCAAAGCAATAATAGAAAAAATTGGCATAATTAGTTAAAAGTAAATTGACAAGAGGTGAAATAGATAAATGAATTTATTTTATCCAAAAATATGTGGACTAGATAAAAAATAAAATATTATTAATATTATGATTATTATTATTACTGTTATTATTAATCAAAAAAAGAAAGCAAATTTTTAACAATTGAAAAACAGCAACTATATTATTTGTATAACATATCGTTATATATTTTGACCGTTTATCAGTTTTTTTAAAATAAATCTCATTAAAAATAACTAAATGAAAATAAAAACTTTTAAATTTGAAACAGTTCTAAATAGAGTCTTATCTATAATTTTGAGGAACTAAGGCTTAAATTCTCTGAAACCCTCAAAATAGGTAATACCAAAACATATTTCGGTTCCGTATTGTTAGATAGCATTTTCTTACCTTCCAAACATGACAACGTAGTAATCTCAGAGTCAATAAGTACATTAAGACAAACTAGTACAAAGTTCATGATAATTCAACACACCTTTATCAACTGACTCTTTTGTCATACACTCAAGAAAATATTTGGAATATCTATTTTTAAGAATAAACGTTTTCTCTGAATTCACAAACATGGATGATAATGACCACGCACGAAATACTAATGATCACCATCTTTCGCTTGTATCTGAATTCACTAAGACTATCAAGTGTGGTATAAATACTATTATCAGCTTTTTTTCATTTTGCTGACGTTGAATAAGCAAATCCAAAAAAAAAATCTTTATATGTAAATTTAAAATATGTAATCCAAAAAGAATATACAGAAAGAATATCATCAACATGTTTTCTATTGGCTCTAACAATAGCTTCTACTTTTATGTCTAGTTTGAAAAATAAAATTATTATTATTATTATTATTATTATTATTATTATTATTATTATTATTATTATTATTATTATTATTATTATTATTAATATTATTATTATTACTACTATGATTATTAGTATAAACAGTGATTCCTTGATAGCAGCATAAATTAATATATCAGATGAGTGAATAACAAAATAAGCCCTTGCTGCGAAGTAATAAATATATTTTTGAAAAATATTTTATTATTATTATTATTCTATTTTTCGCTATTATTATTAAGATCTTAAAACTGAATAAATATGAAAAATATGAAGAAATAAGAATTTAAAAAGTATATATATTTTTTATATTAAATAATATATTTATACCATTGTTTCGTAGTTAGAGAGATACGACCACATTTCAGATGGTACACATCCAGAATAATCAGTCTTACTCCATTTTCCAATGTTATTGCAACTTTTACTTACTTTCCCATCTTTTTTAAAACCATTGTAATAATCTGGACATGTTTTAATAATTGTTGAATTTCTTTGCGCTGCCTTCCAGCACATAAGTTCATCAAACCTTGTGGGGCAGCCATTTTCTAGAGAGTCTTAATGTCAAATAAATACTAAATATATGTATTTTAATATATTTTTAATATTTTATGCAAAATAACAATTTGAAGGCTTTCAGGTGTTTTTTATATCACTGCATAGACGTGGTATGAATGCTGGTTGCTATCTGTATTGATATCAGAGTCGATATGTGTTTAAATAACATGTCAAATCGTGGCGAATAACCTTGCCGAAGTCCTTCACATCCTTCATAAGCCTAATAACGTTTATTGTGTTCTACTAATTTTAAGTCACACCCTTATTTTTCTGAAAAAAACTATATAAAAATCCTTTTCAAAATGTTAGGGTTGGAATAAAAATTTTAAGTGTAATGTGGCAAATTTAAATAAACAAAAATAATTATTTATTTATTTTAAATACATAATTAATAATTTGTTCATTATATAGATCAATCAATGGGATTTAATACTAAAAAAAATGCTTAATTCTTATTTCCTCACTCATTTTTAATCTATAGTTATTATGAAAATAAATGAAAAATCAAATGAAAACGCATCAGTGAAGAAAAAACAATATTTTAATTATAGTTTATTGAATTTAATGGCATTAAAATCCTTTTTTAAAAAGAATAAATTGCTTAGATTATAATTTGTAAAAGTTAACAAACCAACTTAGCAAAAATAAAAAGTATTAATTGATTCATTAATTATTAATTAATTTGTATTTTTTCGATTTACATCTACTAAAAATTTGTTTTATAAATTCAAATTTTTTTCTTTTATTATTTTGTTTCCATTTTTCCTAAGAAATATTTTTGTTGCTATTTTTGATATATAAAAATAATTTTTAAAATATTTAAAATAATCTAATTTTACTGATGCCGTAAAAATAATTTAAAACTAAATAGAGTAAATCATAAAGTAAAATTATTCACAGATAATCATTATTTATAATTATTAAAATGAAATAAATTGTAGTTTTATCTTTTGAATAACTGCATTCATTTTATTTTCTCTCCTTTTTTTTATACTTTTGCTTTTTGTCACATATTTCCTGAACTTTTTTATTGTGAATAATTAGTACAATAAGAATTCTATAGATTTTACTGTTGACAAAAAAATCAAAATTAAATTATCTATAGTTATTAAACCGTTTTATATTTTGAATAATGTTTTTGGTCGAGTTTGCCTTTTATACCATTTTGAATCCCGATTTTATATCTTTGAATTCTTTAACATCTAAATTAGTTAATGTGTTCATTGTGCTCTATTATTTGTGTCATCCAATGAAAATGATTACTTGGCGCAAAAATCCAAAAATGATTTATAAATTCCAATAAATTAGTAATTTATGGAAATAATGATTAACACTATTTTTCTTTACGTCTAAAATTTATGTACTGGCTTGCTTGTTGTTTATGTCAAACGCAACAAATATTAAATTAAAAGCTTCGAAACTTGACCATGCTTTCAAATTTCCTTTGAACAGTATGTTAAATGAGTTATCTCTTAAACTTTAAACTAATCCATGTTCTTGTTACCCCTGAAAATTTAAACACAATTGTTTTTGTATTCCGACAAGTTTCATATAGTTTTTAAATTCGTCTCTTTTGAAAAGTTCTGATTAAACAAACCAAATGTAGATTTTTCAATGCATTTAGAAATTCAGTCAAAAAAGTAATTTTTATTGCAATTCATAAACTGGAAACTGAATTAAGTATTTACACAAAACTGAAATTTTATCATTAACAAATTCAAACTTAATAAAAATAACGATTATAAAACTTTTTTTTGCATTTTATATTGTTTTATTCTGAATTATTAAAATATTAAATAATAGAAAAAATCCAATTTAGACAAAAAATTCATATTCGAGCATGAAATTCATCATGAGAATATCAAACAGATTTTAGAGATTGTGTTACATAAAACAAAATGATGACAGAATCTTTTATTCTGTGAATCATTAGGATTTTTAACAGATATATGTTCTATGGAGCGTATAACATACTATTGAATTAAAATCAAAATTTTTAAAAAAAATTTATTTGATAAATTTTTATTTAAGTTTTTTTTTATTTTAAGAAATATTCATCTAGATGTGCATATGAAATTAATTTAAAAATTTAATAAAGTTTTAAAGTAAAATTTATTGTGATAGTTTATGCTATTCACAAAAGTCGACAAATTTCAAATTGATTTGTCTTTAAATCACAAAACCGGTCCTCCGGTCTTTAAGTTACAATTAAATTTACAATTAAATTAAATAATTTCTTCGATTATCTAATACCGTTATTTTATTTGGCTATGTTTAACAAATCTAATTTTTGAATACATTAATTATTTTTCCAGACTTATAATTATGGTACTTCTTTAATCCATAAAATAATTTTTATAAAACTATTTCTTGTTTCATACATTTTATTATTATTATTATTATTATTATTATTATTATTATTATTATTATTATTATTATTATTATTATTATTATTATTATTATTATTATTATTATTATTATTATTATTATTATTATATTTATTACTATTATTATTATAATAATAATAATAATAATAATAATAATAATAATAATAATTATTATTACTATTATTATTATTATTATTATTATTATTATTATTATTATTTATTTCAATTTTTGAGCGGTTAGTTTTTATAAATTATCCGAAGAAATGGTACTTTAAAAGCTATATTTTTCATTAATTATATATTTTTAAATTTATATTTTAATATTTTTAATTTTAATAATATTTTTATTTAAATTAAAGCTTTTTATTTATTATGAATTTCAGGTCATTTACTCTTTATTTATATAGGTATAATTCATTAACCTTTTATATAAATATAGATTTTTAATTCTCTTTAAAAGTTTTCATTTACAAATAATTTCGGGGAAATATTTTTTGTATTAAAGTAACTTTCTTCTTGTTCCTTATCTATTTCTAAATATCCAAAAATATTTAACTTTATCATTATTATTTCACTTATAATTTACTTTTTTAATGCTTTTTTCTATAGTTTCCATATTTTCTATGATCATTTCCGATATTTCTAAAAGGTTTTTAAGTAAAATTTAAAGAAATTATAATTTACATTGCTCCTCTTTTTTCTCTTTATAATAGAAAGAAGATATAAATTATATAGCACTTAAAATTTACTCAAATTGCAAATTTTTATAATAAAAAAAGTCTATAATTTTTTTGAATTCTTGTGTATTTTTTATTATAGGCTTGTTGTGTGACGTATATGTGTGTTTCTATTTTAATTTTCTTAACAAAACATTTTTCTACTCTTCCTTTAAATTTTGTAGTTATATCAAGTAGGTGTATTTTTTTCTATTTATAAATTAATTTATTTTTATAGAATACCTCTATTTGTGGGTTAACTGCTTATAATTTCTGAAAATATCACATAATTAGATGTAACAAGTAAAAAGCTTCACCAAATTTCCTGAGTATTTTTGTTATATTAATTCAGAAATTATTAATAGCTTCACACAAATATTTAAATTGTACAAATTTCAAAAAGATATATTTTCTTAAAAAATGTTGAGTTTTTTTAATGTCAACTATTCATTCCTCAACCTTTTAAAGTTAAACTGTTTTAATATTGAAATATAATCAAATAATAATCATACTGCACTAAACCTATATATTTGTTTATCTATTCGAAATAAATTTTTAAAAAAAGATTAATAAAAGTAGTATTATATTCATTTAAAATCAAAAACGTCGAGTGGAGAATTTGCTATTAATTATATCAACAAATAAACTTGCCTGATCTACAAGTGTTAATTTAGAATATTATGTTCGACTGAATTAAAATTTAATTTACATTATCAGAAATTTATGCATTAGTTTCCATCATTTAAGTCAACAGAGTTTGATCTAGTTTGAGGGCAAATAAATATTTTCATCGAAGTTTCTTTCTACATCTGATATTTTAAACATGGGAAAGTCTCTTTCCTAATTTCATGGACCTATAAAAATTTTAAATAATTACGGATTTCAAACTATCTAAATTTTTTCTTACGGTTATAGATTTGTTCATTTATAAATATTTTTGAGAAAACATTTTATTTTTTTAAACTAACATTCTGTTTAATAATCATTTTCTATATTTTATTAATGATAATCAAATTTTGTATGTAACTAATATTTAAACAAAACTTTTAGATACATATTATTTGCAAAAAACTAATTTTATATATATATATATTTTTAAAGAAATGTAACCGAGTAAATTATAGTTGAGCAACATATGATATTTCAGTTATTTAATAATAACATAATTGACATTCGAAACCAAATATCTATATATTTATTGTATTTATTATTTATTGTATTTATTATTTATACTTCGATAAAAAAGTTATCATATATTACTAAAAAATAAAAAATATTTTAAAATAAATTAAAATTGTTGATGAATGTTGTTGATGAACATTTGATATTTTGTACAAATAGTTTTTTAATTAAACTGTAAATTAATAATAGACATGATAGATATGATAACGAGAACTTCCATTGATAAAAAACCTAACGAATATTGGATTAATTTTAAATAAATAATCCATAATATTTAGTTGGTTTTTGGTGGCTGAAGATGAAAGTTAAACTGTCTAAATATATCGTACGAAGAGTGTTTTATTGGCGTATATTTTTAATTGAATTATTATAATCATTATTTAACAAGTGAATAATATCAGATGTGATGAAACGTAATAATTATTTTTATTTTTATTTCTATTTTAAATTAACATATAAGAAATAAAAACTTACTATTTGATAGTTCAGATTCTATTATTATTAAACATTGATTTCTTGCATTGTTTGTTTTAAATGTTTGGACATCACTGGTTACAGAAATGATTTGTGAACTCTAAAATTTATAAATTATTAAATCAATTATCTTTAAAATCTAATATTTTGTTCATCCTTATTTTATTTGTTATAACATTTTATTTATTTACATTACGAACCATTTATTTTACCATATTTTACAATTTAATATTATCATTTAGTAAATTTATCGTGGATTCTCACACTTTTAGCTATTTATTTTGAATAGAATGTTTATTATTTTGTTTTGTACAATTGATTGTTTATCAACAAAGACTAAATATTTCCCATAAAAATTGAATAATTTTTGTCTCTGTTTATAAAATATTTTATTATGAAAACTAAATTGAAAAGTTAAAAGAAAAATTTTATTTAAAATAACATTTAATAATTTATCATTAAATAAGGATTAATGAATATATGATTTTATAATAAAATCGAATTTTATTATGTTTATTGTTAAAAATACGGTTTATAGAATGGTGCAAAATGTAAGTAATACAATTTATTCATAATTCTTACTACCATCATTTTTAAATATTATGTTGTTTAAAACATCATAAATTATTAATCATGAAATATAAATTCCTTCTGATGATAATTTTAATTATTTTAGAAACTAAGAATATTTATTTTGTGTCTATAGTATAAATTATTTATATTCTGTAAATTTCTTTTAAATATATCTGTTGTGATGATAAATATTTTGTTTTACTATTTTGTATTGGATAATTCAACTAAAAACATTTATATAATAAACCGCTAATTTATTAGAAAAACAGCGACTCAATTAATAAATAAATGAATATTATCTAACAATTTAGAACAACTTTTCCCAACCGACATTCTAATGTTTTCTTTCCAGTATTCATATAACAAGTTTGGTCAATATTTACTTTCCTGACGTATACATATGACAGAGATTGTCAGTGATAATATCGGTAGAGATAAAATTCAATTCGTTAATTATTAATTCAATTCGACACTGAATTTAATTAAGTCGATCATAACTTTAAATTATATCACAAATCTGTATTTTTTTTTAATTTCCAATATTTAAAATTTTGATTTTAGGATAAAAGTTTCAATCTGCTAAATTGTCATTTGTTAATTGAATTGATTTCATTTATCTATTACAAAATGAAAATATATTCATCATAATTAGAATTAATTTTAATTATTTAAACTCAGAATTTAGTGATACTTGAGCAAGTTTAAAATCCTAGAAATCATATTGATGAGAAAGCCGCTCTGATTTTTTTACGGGGTCAATTTTTGAAAAAGTTAACTATCTGTTTAAATGAAGTGATTTTTAATTTTTTTGTTTAAATGAAATATTTTTATTTTAAATTTTCATTAAAAAATCAATACTAAATAAATCTTTAATCAAAAAATATAATAAATGATTTCTTTCAAATAATACAAAACCTTCAATTAAATTTAAGTTCAAATATTTTGAATATTAAAAGACTTTTGACAAATTATTGAAAATTTTATTAAAAAAGTCTGAATAATCAATAAAGATGGCATCAATTTAAAAGTTTATAAATAAATTTGGTTTGAATTCAACTAATATTTTAAAATAAATGATTTTTAAACAAATTAGGAGTCCACGGGATATAAAATAAATTTGTTTTAAAATAAAACAAAAAGTTCTCATTAAGTCAATAACCGACCTATATAGAAAATTTAATTAAATTTTTAAATAAAATTTTCAAAATAAAAGGATAAAAAATAGAATAAATTTTATGAAGTTCTAATAATAATAGACAAATATGCTTGGATAAATGAACTACATTTGAAAATAAGATTAACGTTGTTTATATAAAATGTAGTCAAATTAATCAAGAGTTTTAAGTGAAAAGAAAGGATGACAAAATGAGTTTTATTTAATTAATCAAATTTGAAAATCATAATTTAGTCGAATTAAAAATTAAAATCTGATAAGGAAATTTTTCAGATATTTTTAAGATTAAATGATAGAATAATTGAAAAAATTATTTTAAAAGTAAATGATTGAAGTTATAGTTTTACATTATTTGAAATTAATTTGATTCATTTATTGGAATTTGAGAAAGCCTTATGGAAGTATTAATTTTTTCAATTTCTTTAATCATAAATTCTAAGGAATTTAAGCTTCAGTTTGTAAATAAATTAGATCGACAATATAATTAATTTATTTCGTTGTCATTAACCATAGTGTAAACCATCTAACAAACTTTTAAATTAATAATCCACTAAATAACTAACAAAATAGTTGATTAACCAATTAAAAATGAAGGAAGTGAGAAGGAATAGAACATGAATGCATTTTTAAATGAATTATTATGTCGAGGAGGTTACAATTGAATTAGATAAATTAAATAAGGTTAAGTAAATTACTCCTCGATCTCTATTACATAAAAAATACTTATTTTTTTAACGTCATCTCTTATTAAAAGACAGTTTCACTAAAAAGACAAAATATTTTTTTCCGCGAAAGAACTTATTAGGGTTGGTTTCATTAAAATAAAAAATACTGAGAAAAGATGGTTCGTGGAAAAAGAAATAATAAATAAAGATCTTTTTAAAGAATGGATTATTAAAAAAACTTCATTAAAATTATCATAATTTCTGTGAAAAGACTCAATGTGGAAAAATTCAAAGGGACTTTTTATAGAAGACACAAAGTTAATTAGTTAGCAAATTTTCATTTTTAGTGAAAATTAAAATTATTATTTAAAAAAAATACTAAAATTTAATTGACTTATTAAAAAAATTATATTCAATACAATTCATTTTAAAATAAAACTTAAATCAAATTCACTTCAACGAAACATAATTTATTTTAAAAATCCTACATCCACTTAAAACTATTTGTTTTTAATTAAAAGGAAGTGAAGGGATAAATTTGATCCTCTGGAAAGTTAGTTCCTATTGTTGATCTTTTATCAAACTTTAGACCTTTAAATCATGTAGCATTATAGAACCATTTGCAGATTTAGATAATCGCTATTTTGCATTGTCTACATAATTGCTTGAATAAAATCTCTCAGTTTGATAAATCGCTCAATTTATTTACAAATTAATTGTAAATCTTCTTAAAAATTGAATACAACTTCTATAATGAAATTTCTACAATACTTCTCAAACTTGAAATGATCCAAGAGTTTTCTCTATATATGGAAGTTGCTGAAATTATTTTTGTATAACTGTAAATTACAGCTAAAGAAATTAATAAAGTAATAATTGATGGAAAGACACGTCCACAAATGATCTCACTTTGATACCAATTATTGGCTTTAAAAATTCAAAAGAAACTGAGATTATTCTTTTGTATGGTTATTTTGTAATTTACGTAATTTTTTTTTTTTTTTTGTAATTTTTTTTTGTAAGTTACGAAGTACTTTGAATGACAAAGATATGCACGACCTCTGCTACCTCAGATGTCACTTTCAGCAACAAGTTGCATTAATTTCATTTTATCGACATTATTTTATAATATATAATTTACTAATATGTTGCTTATAAACTTAATATAAAAAACTTAATTTTATAATGAATTTTAAAAAAACTTCTGATTTTTACTTTATATTTATCTTTTTAAACAAAAGAAGTCAATTTCAAAATCTTGGTATTGAAAGCTCTTAGATTATAATAAACTTTTATTTTTTGGCGACATTTTGTAATCTTTAATTGTACACATCAATTGAACTTTGCATTATTAAAATTAAATGAGATGTTTTAAATTGGATTTTAAAAATAATAATTTAATTAAAAAAGGTGTTTATTAATTCCTGACAAAATTAAAACAAAAAACAAGTACATGACAATAAAAAACCAATTACAAGAGTAATATAAACTGAAATTTTTATTCTATTTACATTTAACCAATTATTCTTTGTTTTCAATATTTTTATTTTTATTTAGATTTTATAAATAAAACAAAGTGTAAGTATTCATGCCGTAGTAATTATATGTTGCACATTATATATTATCGTTATCCTTCCAAACACAGATTATTCAGCAATATTTTTTTTTATTTACATCACATTTTAACAGTCTTTTTCAAATGTTAGTAAATTCTGAATATCAGAAACAGATATTGAAGTTCTATTTGAGATCATAATTGAAAAATTGGTGATAATATTAATTTATAATAGAAAATAACTAAGAGACAAAATATGTTATAGAACTGAAATTTATAAAATAATATTTTTTATTCAGTAAATATTAATTTCATTTATATCTTATTGGTTTGAAAAGTTTTATACTTAACCATTCTTCTTTGAATGTTCAATCAGCGAAAATAATTTTACGACAGACTTTTGAGACATTTTTGACAAACCTGTTTTTATCTCAATTTCGGAAAAGACGATAAAAATTGAATTGCTTCAACTTTAAATGAGAAAAGAGATCAAATATCCAAATTAATTAACTGATTTTTAATTGTAATTTTTCATATGTAAATAATTATAATTTTGATTATTATTATTATTATTATTATTATTATTATTATTATTATTATTATTATTATTATTATTATTATTATTATTATTATTATTATTATCATTATTATTATTATTATTATTATCATTATTATTATTATTATTATTATTATTATTATTATTATTATTATTATTTTTATTATTTTTATTATTAGTATTATCTCAGAAAATAAAATGGTTTGAGACCAATGTATAATAAAGTAACATTATAATAATTTAATAAAGCCTAATTCAAGTTGATTTTGACAGCCAACTAAGTAATTTGAAATATCCAAGCCGTTCTAACTCAATTTTTGAAATGGTATTTTGTCTTTTATTTGTCAGAATTTTCAACAAATTCTGAATTTCTAAATAATTTGAATTTATATTAATCAAATCAATAAAATTAATCGACAATCAAATCTGACATGGTGTAAATCAGGGGTCGACAATCTTTTAGTTGTGGTTTGCCAAGCCGCACTGCTAATTAATTCAGGGTGCAACATTATTTTATTTACAAATAAGAAACGGTATATGGTTAATTTTGAATATAAAATAAATATTGTAAAAGAGTATTATTAAAAGAAATTATAAGTTTTCGTGAATTGGAATTTTGTTATTTCTTGCCTTTATTATATATTAATTTGAATATATATTATAACAATTTAAGTAATGAAATATAATCCTCATCCGTAAAAACATTTAATCAGTTTGTTTTCTTTTATTTTTTTGTTTACCATGTTTAAATTTAAGAATTTAAATATCATTTCGTGAAGGTGTTCATTTTTGTGGTAACCTACTTTTATTTTTAACGGTAAATAAATACATTGTTTTTTGTGAAATATTCACTAGTACTGCTTATCTATGTAAAGTTCAAGAAGGAGAGCTATTTGAGAAGCCTGACTCTGGTAACAAACAGTAACAAATAAACCTTCCGCAGCTTTCAAAGCAAAACCGATCAAAGACAGCTTTATATTCTCTAAGGAAATAAATGGCAAATTTTATACATCTTATAATGCAAATTTTTATATATTTTTTATTTATGTTTATGCTTGAAAATATTTTACTGTCGAAAATGACCGCTCCGTCCTTCTACTGTTACTACAAGTGTTAATTGAAATACAATTTAAATGCACAAATTTTGAAGGTTTTTATTTAGTATGTGTTATATTTTGATTATAACCTGACATAATTTGCTGAATGGGTCTTTATCTTTTGATATTTTGTTGATTTGATCGGCTATTTGATTGAGCTTATCGCTGAGGAGTGCTGCTATTATGTGTGAGCACAAGACTTTTGTCGATTTTACCCCCCACAATGTTAATGTTAATTTTGCAAATTGTTGCCATTTTTCAGGTGCCCCTTCTTCATCAGTGAAGTAGTTAGGTACGTTCGGATTGTGGTTAATTATTGAATGGATTGTAAATGAGTTTGTATTTAACTGGGAATTACGGTTTAATTCTTGCCAAAATGGGTTATTAGGATTTATTGGCATTGTTTGTTTATTTTTTTTAAATAATCTGATTAAAGATATGGCTTACTGTGTTCAGCCAAAAGTTCCACTACTCTTTATACCTCTATAATAGGTATTCTAAAAGCGATTTTGATTGAAATAAAAAATAAATTTCTCGAGTCTTTTGCTTCTGACACCAGTTGTTATAGTTTGAATATAAAATTATGCTGAAATAGGTAAATGAATAATGTATGGATGAATATATCAGGACTCATCCGAGTCACCTGTAAAAAAATGTGTCGGAGCATCTGGGCTTATACTTCCTCTGCAAAATAAAAGTAAAAATAAACAATTTAACCACAATTATCAATTATCAATTTAACTATTCTTTTATTAATATTTAAAATAAAATGTCCAAAAATATAACTCGCAACGTGGGATAATGATGGATACCGGATCAAAACGATTATTGAGTAGTTTTCAAAATGATAATTTTAATTTAAATTAAGTGATGATTATTTTAAATTCCTTTTCTTCTATTTGGTTTTCTGTTTCATAGTTTTTAATTCTTGGCTTTCTTCTGTATTATTTATCTGCATTATTATTTATTCTAAATTATTTAAACTTCTATAATTTTTGGTGATAGTTCTCGGATATTTGGCAATTTTAGGAAAATTTTTAAAAATATCTAACTTTTATTCCGCTTTTTAATTTTTAATTCATTTAATTTTATAAATCCAATTAATTAATATTCTTTAATTTTTTTTCTTCCCATAATAAGTTGTTTAGATACTTACTATGGGAAATTGATTATTTAATAAATTAATTAAAATATATGCATAAAGACACAAGAGCACAACAACAGTGGAGGGGACTAAAACACAAAATAACCTAAAATAAAATAACCTAAACTTACAATGAAATATTTAATATTTCACAGTTCAATTTATATTTGTAAACAACCTTTCTGTCGTGAATCTTATCAAGGGTTTTGAAAGATTTAGGGTTATTGAAGGACAGATGGAGGCAGTTTTGAACCAGAGTTTAAAACCAATTAAATTTTATTATTTCCTTATGTACCTATGTAGAATTAATTGAAATTGAATTAGAAAATTTGAATTAGTTTATAAAAATAAATATTTGTTATAATTTCAATTTGTATTTAATTATGATCTTAATACATATTCAATTATGAAAGTTTAATTCTTTTTTTCCAGTATAATTTCTTAAGAAAATTGCATTATTTCTGAAAATTATATATATATATATATATAACCTTTTTGCTACTGATTAAATAAGGTGCACCATTTACTAAAAATAAAAAATTACATTAACAAAAAATATATAATTTTGACCTAATCACAGTTAAATGATGATAAAACTTATAAAAACATATATTTTTTCATTAAAATAGCTGATGCATAAATTTCACTGAATTTTCTTTGTTTTCGATTATTTCTTTTGGATTTACCCGTCAACTTGTATTGCATTTCAGTTGAAAGAGGTGTAAACATTAAATTATTAAATTCTATCAAAATACTTGCTGTGCATGAATTTAGAACATTTATTTGTATCTAAATGTTTTAAACAACTCCATTGCAATAGTTGCTTGCGGCTTTGAAAGATGTTTAATATTAGCCCAAATTTTTAGTTATATTAGTTATTCTCATATATCACAAATAACTTTGCAAAGGAAATTAGCAATACCAAACACAAGTAACAATATCTTCGATACAATATTTCTTGATTTGTCCCTTTGCAATAGGCTTAAGTACACCATTCCTCGAGCATTATTTTCTATTGCATCACAGTAGACAACCGCAACAATTGTAATATGTCAAAAATGCTTTTGAACTCATATAAATTAAAATTAAAATCTCAGGATTTCAGTAAAACTGTTAAAATGTATAAAGAAAATATAAACATTTAATAGTTAGTTAAAATTACACACTTTTTAAATAAAATTGTTTCACAAAATGTTATTGGTAAAACTATAAATTATATAACTCATTTTAAAATGCATGCTAACTCTATGTTTAATATAAAAATATATCAAAAATTATTAAAATTTTTAGTCTTTTAAATTTTCTTTTAAAATTTTTGTAATACACTGAAAATATGTAGAAATTAATGTAATCATTTAAATAACAATTTTAGTCAAATATGTAACTAAGTAAACATAAAATTATTTTATTACATTATATAATACATTTCTTCTCATATCACTGATGTTTCGTTTTCCATTTGCAAAACTTATCAATTTGCTTCAATTAAAGAAGCCTGTATTTGCAATATTTAAAAATATTTTTATTTTTTCTTATTTTCAAATTACAATTGTTCAATTGCAATAACTAAAATAATTAGTAAAGTTTCTACTAATTAAAATGAATCACTTAAAAATATTCATAATCCTAATTACTAAAATACAAAATCAATTAAAACAATGGAAACTGTAAAATAATTTCTGATAAAAGTTTAACTAAATAATAAAAATCACAATAAAAATAAAAATAATAATAATAATAATAATAATAATAATAATAATAATAATAATAATAATAATAATAATAATAATAGTAATAGTAATAATAGTAATAATAATAATAATAATAATAATAATAATAATAATAATAATAATAATAATAATAATAATAATAATAATAAAATAATCTAATAATATTTTATTAAATATTAAAAGAAATGACAATATTTTAAATATGTTATTTTTTGAAAAAAAATACTTTAAGCCTGTATTTGTTTTCAATATTTGTTTAATTTAAATTATGTTATTCCAGGAATTAATCTTGTCAACACAATTTTGATTGCCTACTATTCAACTGTTGGAAATGGAATGCATTTTCGTGACGTCAACGAAGCAATCTTAGCTTCCTTGTAAAATGCGTAAGTTAAATTATGGAACATTGCAAATATTTAACTGCTTCATTTTGATATCCTTCTATTTGTTTTTAATATAATAACTTCCTTAAATTTATCAAAATCTTAATTTATTATAATTTAATCATAAATTTATAAATTAAAAATAAAATAAATTTTGGCCAAATGATTTTGAGTTTGTAGTTTTTCATGTTTGTATCGGATAAAATAAACAAAAATAGATTTAAATAATTTATTAATTCTATTTTTTAATTAAATTTGGCTTGTTTTTAAAAATTATTTTGGTTTCACGTAAATTATTAAATTTAATTAATTATAAATCTATTTCGAAGTTAACCGAAAATATAATGAAAAATATTTTATAATAACAGAAGGTTTTGTATAGAATTCAATGAAAACTCGCCATTTAATTCAATTTTAGAGAAAAAATAAATAACTGTAGAAAATGTCTTTTTGTTGAAAGCCATTATATAAGAATTTCAATAGAGTTCTATATGTGTATAAATATTTCATTCTAAAGCATTACAATAAAATTCATTTTCAAATTATTTATTTCTGTCAAATTGCCGAAACTTGAATTCGAATGAGCCAAATACATTTTTAAATTTTGTAGCTCATAATAATTATTTGTCAACAACATAGAGTACATTTGTAAATTTCTAATTATAGATTTATAAATAAATTAAAAATTTATAAATAAAATATTTTCAGTAAAACAAAAATAAGAAGAATAACGAATATTAGAACGCGCAAAGAGATACACTTTTTATATTACCGGTGCGTTAAAAAACCATATCTCAAATAAAGCTTTACTCATTACTTCATTATAAAAACTTAACTAAATTCACGATTTATTAAAATATTAAAATTTTAAAAATACCATTTTTAAACGAAATTTTGCAATATCTTTCCGCCACTCAAGTATCATCATAAAACCCCAAAAAGTATGATCAAACTCATACTTTCAATAGTATTCACATAGTCATATCCGCTTAAAAGGATGAAAATTTATTATTGTACTTAAAAATGGTTTAATGCAATTAAAAAGCATTTTTCTGAATTTTTAAGCGAAGTTTGAGTCCACTTTTATTAACCTTTAAATATAATTTGTGTTTAGTTTTTACAATTCTTTTTGCAAATATAACTACCCAAATATAAGTAGCATAACATTATAGGTAAAGGTCAAAGAAATATTTTGTTGCATTAATTATGAATAAAATAAGAAATTTCACAAAATTATTTTTAATAACCAGTTTTAGGAAGCTATTTTTATAGTTTTTTCGATTATAATTTCTAAATTTATCTATAATATAAGGATTTTGAATGATTCAATAGGGAAGAGTCATATTGTCTCGGGATATATTTGATGTTCACTAAAACAATATAAACCACGAGCCTCACTTCAAAAAGGAATCTCTTTAAAGAGGTAAAATAATTAAATATTATTTTACTAAACAATTATTTATAATATTATAAAAATAGGGATGCTCCAATGAAATCAGAGTAAAAGTGATTTGGGTCATTGAAATCCAGAGTGTCTTATCAAGGGTTACCGTCATGGGCCCTAGTATTCGTCTCATAGACACTCAGAGGTCCAGAGCAAGTAGTAAATGTGGCTTCATCTACTGAAAAATAAAAAGTTGTACTTTTTTTTATAAAATATAAAAAAATTGTACCATAAACGAAATTTAATAATGAAATTTAAAAAATACTTTTCTAGTCTATAGGGATGCAAAAGAACTTATCTATTCGAAATAATCTAAAGTTCTTACAAGTATCATAATAAATGTTGCGTGTCGTCAGACCATTTACGCAATGGTGGACTATTGTTGATCGCTGCGCCAACCGTAGTTAAATTCGATTTTATAACAGGAATCTAATTTTGTTGCTCTAATATTTAGCGACTACACAAATGCGCGAAGTAAATTATTTTAACCCTTTATTAAAATTTCTGACATTGTTGCTAGCTATATTTTGCAGACCCGTCAAATGAACCTCTTGAGCCCCCTCGTTTTCCATGGCCTGTATATATATAAGCATCATTAAAAACCTTTACAGGAAAAACAATTATTCTTGAAGTTGATACTAGTGACACAATAGATAATTTAAAATTAAAAATTTAGGATAAAGGTGTTCCGCTACACAATTAAAGATTAAATTTTACAGTCACGCAATTAGAAGGCAGTTGAAGGAAATTGTAATGGTTTCCTTTATTTTTTATGTTTTGCTTGTCCTGAATTATTTTTATTATTTTTACAATAATAATAATAATATAAATTATTATAAAAAAATCAATTCCCCATATTAAGGTTATTGACAACTTACTAAGGAAGAAAAATTAATTGAAAAAAATATCAAGAAAAGAAATCGATAAGCAAATATAAAAAGAAATATGAAATATGAGAGAAGTAATTTAAGAGAATTATTTAACGTTTTGGACATTATCTGAGGATTAATCTTTTAAAGAATTAGATTAAATAAAATCAAAGTCAAAATCCAGATCCAAAATCCAGAATCAAAATCTAGAATAAAAAATACAGAATCAAATTCTAGAAAACCGAAGAACAAATAATCAAAACCCAGAAATTTATCAAAAACGTGAGAACAGGAATAACTAACAAGTGATATTTAATCTGTTTTACTTAGTTTTCTGTGTTTTTTTTTAATATATTTTACTTATTAAAAAAATTTGTTATGCCATAATATTTTCACCTCAGATCGTCCCACACAAGTTTTACTGGTGACTCGGCCGGGTTCTTACACTTCATACTACATCCTACACAAAATCCAGACATATTCGCATCGATTTTAATCATACTACATCCTACATTAAAACTAGATATATATCTACAGCAATCATAACAGAGATGTAGAGAACCGCTGAATGGGATCATTGTACATTTACCAAAATTTAATTCAGAAGATGACGGAATTAATGTTAGATGAATGAATGATTTATAGAAAAAACGAATTAAGAATTTACAAGCTTGGTTGCAAGAAAAATTGCACAGAATAAAATTAGTTTCAGAAATCAAACAAGACGCAGAATTTTATAAAAGTCGATATGCGACGTATCCAAAAAGATTCTCAGGGTCTCATTTTACATTTAGTGAAAAAGTAAGAAAGAAAGCAGAATATTTTAATTTGGGTTAGACCACTTTATAAAGGATTGACCAAACCTCCAAGGCCAAAGCAAAACTTCAAAATTGTGGAAATGCTTATTAAGTTAAGATAGACAGTATAAGGTTTTGTCCTGAGTTAAAGAGAATAAATATAGAAGAGCAAAGAAAAAAGGTAGAAGAGCTGAAACTATGTCCTAACTGTTTGATGAACAATCATCAGCTGAAGAGTTTTAACAGAGACAAAATGTGTAAAGTAGATAGATGCAATATAAATCACAACTATTGGCTTCGTGAATTTTCTAAGTCAAATAGTTCAGGGGAATAGGTAACATTTGTAGGAGTTCACAACCAACCAACCAAAAGTTCGGAAAGATGGATCAGTTTGAAGATGGTTTCAATTATCCTGAAAAATAATGGTAAATAATAACATGAAAATGCACTATTGGATGAAACTTTAAGTACTTCAAGCTTTGTAAGCAAACTAGTTGTTTGAGCTCGATCTAATTGGGAAAATAATGAAGAGATCAATCAACGTCATATGAGGAAGAACGAAAGCAATTCTATCATAAGATGTCGAAATGTTATTGAAAGACAGGGAAGGAAAATTAGTGAGGATTTAAAGCTTTGACTATAAAAAGCAGTTGCAGGCAATAAGAACGTAATTGATTGGACAAAGGCTGCTTATGTGTGGCCTCATTTAAAAAGAATTCAATTCATGTTACTAAAAGGAAAGCAAATATGTGTTGTTCTGATCGGAGCCAATTACTTAGATCTTTATATGGCAATCTAAGAAATAGTGGAAAGTAAAATGAAAATTGAAATGCTCACGCCATTAGGATGGGGTTTTTTGGTGAACCTGGAGTGGGGAAGATATTCACCCATCAGACTAATTTTGTACATAAATACCTTGTATGTTAGTTTTGAAATTTAAATATTTTGGGAACTTGAGAAATACCAAGAAGAAATGATGATTTTGATAAAGATAAATAAAGATAATAGGTATGAAGTTTGTATACCTTGGAAAACGGAAAAACAAAAATAAATTTGAATTGACGTATGGCAAAGTCCGACTAAAAGGCATTGCAGGAAATGTTTAATAAGGACCCGGCTCTGAGAAGTAAATATTCTAAAGTGACTGAAGAACATCAGAAGAAAGGTTACATAATAGAAATAGTTGAGATAAAAAAGACAGAGAATCAACAAATTTAAGAATAGTTTATAATGCACCACCTAAATATCGTGGAATATGTTTGAAAAATAAAATCGAAATGGGACTGATGCGGTTCAGAAAACGTAAGACCACCGGTATGTGCGATAAAACAGAAATGTTCCTGAAAATTGAAATAGTTAAAGAAGACAGTAAATAATGAAGACAATGAAGACATTTGAATTCTATAGATTATTATTTTGGATTAATGTCTCTCCATACTTAGCTCAACATATCACTCAAGAAAATGGGAGAAATATCCAGAGTAAGTTCCGCAATGTGGCTGAGATGATAAATAAATTCTTATATGGATGATATTTTGGATTCGGTGGAATCGGACATATAAGCCTTTGAATTAAAAGAACATTATAAATCATTTGGAGAACCGCAGAAAGGAAGGTTAATAATTGGATGACGAATTCCGAAATGTTGTAGGAGAGTATTCTAATAAAAGATAGTGTATCTGCTTACAGGTTAAATTTGACTAAGAAATACGTGTATTGTAGTGATATACTTTTGTAGTTACCATACATAAGTACAGCACTTAAATAAAATACGTTTCGAAACGCTAGGTTCCACGACAATTTGCCTACGACAGCTCACCTACAGACATTTTGTCTACGAACATGTCATCTACCGTTACATTTCGCCTACAGACTTCTCACTTACACACTTTTCGCCTAAAAACCTGTTTCAGATTTATTTGAACACCTCAGGCAATTGCGGTAATGAAAGGGGAGAGACATAAGGGTGAATATGCCACTTATATGCCTAAGGTTTTCAAATAAATTTGAACGAGGTCTATGAAAATCAATTATAAAAATCAATTATAATTTTTTATAAAAATAAAACATGTTTATAAAGGTCACTTATAATATTTTAAAAGATCATTAATAAAATTTTAAATATTGGATAATTGCATTTAATGTATTTAGGGCACAGTTTACATACGTTGGTGTATTGGTTTTAATTGGACTACTCACGTGCTTTTGACTGCAAACCAACAATTATACCAACAATATACCATAAGAAATTGATCTCCAAGTTATTGAAATATAATTTTATTAAATTAAAAATTTTTAAATTAAGTATGAATTGTTTTTTAGCTTTATTTATTTTAGGTAAATAAAAATCTATAAATATACTATAAATACTGAAGTGATGAAATTCGAATTAAGTAAATATATAATACAAACAAAACAAAAAATTATTTAAAAAATGAAACTTTTTAATTTGTAATCAAAAAATAATGCCAGAAAAGGACAGGATTTTATTATATACAATATGGAAGAAAATAATGGGGAAAACTGCAGATTTAATTACTATTCAGAAAATATAGAGATTGTTGAAGATTACTTCTATATGTTATCATCCATTTTGGAGCTTATTATAAAAACAATTCAAAAAACATGGGAATGTTAATAAAGTTATCCATCAAAACATCAATTTTACAGGATAATATTTTTCTAAGAGATATTAAAACATTAAAGCTTTTGTTAGACTTTAAATATATATGAAATTCAATGATTGTCACAATAAGATACATTAATATCTCAACTTTGAATAAAACATTGGGAGATATAATTTTAAATACTATTCAAGTGAAAGAATTGACTAGCAATGGTAATGTATATATATCAATGACATAAAGAATTCTTTTGACTATGAATCAATAATGATATCGAAATTTTATTGATATTAAAAGAAATATTATTGATATACTAATAAAATCTTAATGTCATTGAAAAATGAAAAGAAATCAAAGAATAAAACCAAAATAAGTTATTACAATTTGGATATATATATATATTAATGTGTGTGTGTTTTACCAAATCCATGAAATTTGTAACATCACATCCATAATTTTAACATCTGTATCAAAATCGTTTGACATATATATAAATAATATTTATATATTGGAGCATCTAGCCAGTTCCAAGTTGACCAGTGGTAACATCAACAAATCGTTAATTAATTTATTTAGTTTTTAATTATTTACAAATTATAATAATTATTTAATGACAATTTTAGATAACTTAGACTTTTATATAAATATATTACGATAAAATTAATATTTCTGCAATTTTAGTAAATAAATCTTCGAAGTATAATAAATTTAATTTAAAATGCATTTAATGAAAAAACATTTTATTATATATGTACTCATTGGTAATCTAGTGTATTATTAAATCACTTGGGAGCAGACAGTTTTACTAAATATGCTCTTATTGACTTAGAAAATAATAAAAATACATTTGTTAGATGATTATTTTATTTAATTTTTCTCACAATGACTATAACTTAGTGTAAAGACATTTCTCGGTGTTTATGTGCTTAAATGTCTTTTTGTACAAGATTTTACAATCGTGGTAAAATGTAGTTTTTAACTCAATTGTATTCTATGCAAAATAATTTGAAATTTAAAAAAAATAATATTCTAGTATAAGTTATGAAATTTATTACATGCTGGTTTAAAATTGTTTAAAAAATATTGAAAAAAAACCTTTTTGTGTGCTTTGGTCTCGTACATGTTTATAGGTCAAAAGAAACATTTCATATTTCAATAATAATAATGATAATAATAATAATAATAATAATAATAATAATAATAATAATAATAATAATAATAATAATAATAATAATAATAATAATAATAATAATAATAATAATAATAATAATAATAATAATAATAATAATAATAATAATAATAATAATAATAATAATAATAATACTACTACTACTACTACTACTACTACTACTACTAATAATAATAATAATAATAATAATAATAATAATAATAATAATAATAATAATAATAATAATAATCATACTACTACTACTACTAATAATAATAATAATAATAATAATAATAGTAATAATTATAATTATAATAATATTATTATTTATTTATTTTTATTATTATTAAGCAATTTCCGGTTTAAACTTCATTTGACAGACATACCAATTTAATATACCACAAAATTAAATTTACTGAACTTATAATAAAAATAAAATATACCCTTACTTTAACTATATAACTTTGTCACTTTATTTTAACCATTTAAGCTATCAGGCAAAGGCTTGATGTTATTTTAGGACTTAATAAATTAATTTTCACAGGTTTCCATTATTTTACTTGGATAATGAAAGATAAAATACATTGATCTAAGATTTTTTATTTACTCAAATAATTTTAGAAGAAGAAAGTATTTATATATTATTTTAACTATATATGCTTTTAATACTCTTTTGATTTTAAACGTATATAATTAATGAAATAAAATATATTTATTATATATTTAAAATAAATATCATTTATCAAAGAACAGAATGGTGTGACCTGAGAATTCCATATTAGCATATTCACATTATACAATTAATATTCATCTTCATTATCATTAATGTTTAGTAACTATGTGAAAAGTATCCAAGTTTATTTCTATTATTTGGACACTTGTTGTATTTATTTAGTCATATATTTAAAACGATAATGACAAATTTTAAGTTTTATTAAATTGTAATTTTAATAATTATTCAAATAATTTGATTTTTGTTCTAATTGTTTAATTTATCTTTGAACACTTATACATAATCGTAATGTTTTGAAAATAAGACTAATATTTCTATCAGTTCAATTTGTATTTTCTCTAAAGAATTTTATGTACTTTTAGCACAAGGTCTCCTATTTTGTTTCACTGATTTAACACCCTTGAAAACATAACAAGACAACAGCTATATTTTCTCAAATTTTATTAAATTGCATAATTATAATCATACTTTCACACCAAAGTTTTTGTTTTAATTTTCTTAAAATCATTACTACTTAAAATTTGGAAATTAATAATTTTCTTTAAAATTAGATTTCGATATCACATTAATAGTAAATATTTTCCAAATCAAAATGGGAAATTCAGATATTTTATAATGGTTTTATGATTGAATATTTTCCGGTCGAGAGAAAATATATAAAATAAAAACGCGGTTTCTTTTTTTGAAATTTGACATAAATCTCTTGATTAAAACAAAGTATCATATTTTAAATTTAGTACTCCACGAGCAATCTTTAAGATATCGAACCAAAGAATTATCATAAAAAATAGATATAAATGGAAGTATCTGCAATAAAATGGCATCAAAATATAATTTATTGCAAAGAAAGTAAACGAAATATAGACTGAATATTTGTTTGATATTGGTTTCAAGGGGATTATTTTTACCAGTGTATATGTGTGATTTTCTTTCATTTATATGTATTTTTGTGTAATGATAGATAGCAAAGGTATCAAAAAATAAATGAAAGGCATGTTCATAGAGAGATAAGAATAAACAAAATAAAACTAAATGTAGATAATAAATGATAACAACACATTGAAATTTGCATTATATCATTGTTCAATAGATTTGTTCTGCAGCTTTTGATATTTCAATGCAATGTATCATATGTGTTTATATAGTGTTTTAACTGCTAAGTAGTAAAAAGGCGGTATGTTAAGTCTTTTTGAAATTGCATGGGAAATAATTGCATTGTTTTATATTACATTTACGGCTTTCCTTTACGTTTAACAGAAATTTTAGATATGCAATTCAAATACCACAAAAAGTAATAATATCGGTTTATAAACAATATAAATTCAATTTCTGACAAATTATAAAATAATTATAATAATAATAATAATAATAATAATAATAATAATAATAATAATAATAATAATAATAATAATAATAATAATAATAATAGTAATAATAATAATAATAATAATAATATTAATAATAATAATAAATATAAAATTCTTTCGGAATATTATTTAATCATTTTTGAGGGCCGAATTTAAAAGTAAATAATTATTTTCATTTCTGTGATTTAATCAACAAAAAATTTGATAATTTATTTTTCTTTAGATCTTTAAAGTTTTATATTTTAAAATGATTTTTACCATATTTTTATCTTATTAGAATCACAATATTTTTATGATAATTTTAAGAGGGCATTAAAATTTTAACCTTCAAAATATAACAAATTGAAAATAAAAGAATCGATTTATTTTATTTACTAATTAATAAAATTAAAACCCGTTGCTTAATTTTAAGAATGTAATATTTTTTTAAAAATAATTATATGAGTGATTTTTTTTGCTTATACAAATGTCTGTTAAAAATTTAAAAATTATAAAAATCTTAGAAATCTCATTAAAAATATTTTTGTTCTAAATGTTTGGCAGAAAGTTATAAATAACTAATTATTTTCAATACTAAAACATGAGAATTTTGCTTAAATTCATAACCTTTTTTATATAAGGAGCCAATTTATTAATAATATACAAGCAGTCTTACTTGACCGTTTCTTCTAATGTTAAAAACCTTTTGTTCATTAAATTTAAATGGACTAAGGTGACATTTTTAAAATATTTTAATGTATTTATATTTAAATAACATTGCTATATATTATTGTGTTTTTTTTTAATATTCACTAAAACTTTAGATACTATTTTCGATTTTATTTAAATGAAAATTTTAAATTTCATTTGTATTTTTAATCAATTTTCAAATTAAAATTAATATTTATTCTTTGAATTATAATGTTGAATATTAATTTATTAGTTGTAATATTTACCTTTTTATGAGTGTCAGCACATTACTTTTTTGGTATAAATTAACAGACGAAAAAACTACATGTGTAAAAATTATACAAGGCCGAAAATGTATGTAGAATAAATGTCACAAGTTGTATTTTATTTTCTTGTATTTTTTCTGTAATTTTAAATAAAATTGTCGATGTATAATTTAGCAGTGCAATTTTTCTTGTGTAATTTTAATAGTATTTAGCGAAAATCCGTAAATGATATTGTTTTAAATGAAAGCTTTAAAATTATTGAGTAAACATTGTTTTGCTAATATAATATTACCAAATAATCTTCGAAAATATGGTAAAAGATAAACTGACAGTTCTAGAAAGTTTTGTTGAAAAATTATATGTATACATAAAGTGAAAACTAATGTATTTTCATACCATTTTACAGTAATTAATATTTTTTATTGAAAGTCTTATTTTTAATTAATAAATTTTATTCTAAATAATATAATTTTTTATGGGACTTTTATTATCATGACTTTTATTAATTATTCCTTACTAGGTTATATTATAATTAAATATGAAATTGCTAGTGACAGACAACATGGAATATATTCTCTTAAAATCACAAATGAAAGTAATAAAAATATTTTAAAAATATTTTATGTAAAAAAATGAAATTGAAATAAATATAAAATTGAAAAACTTGTAGAAATTCATGTTTTATAGAAAAATCTCTTATTCATATCAGTTTATAAATTATGTGTTTCCTATAAAGTTTTCAAAACGTTAAATTAAATAATAAAAAAAATTAAGCAATTAAATAATAAAACAGGTGTCTGATTCTAATCAAAGAATATACGATACATTAAGAGATATCCAGTACAATTTCCAATAGTATAGTAGTTTCGAGCTGATGGCTCTCATCAGTATTATGCGGGAGGCGCCAGTTAAATGTAAAAACTATGCAAGTTAAAATTGTTATATACTTATCCTGATGCACTGAACATCAAATAAGTTTGCAAAATGTGGCTTTAAGACAAGAAATAAGACTAATCTTTATCTTGAACCTCCTTTTACTTGAAACCATGGTAGATACAATCTTACCTCTAACACTAACTTTTAATGTTTTACTAAGTTGAACTGATAAAAAAAAACACATTTATAAAAAAACACCGAATTCCGTTTTTCAATTCAGACAATAGATCAATATTTTTATTTCTAAAAAACAAGTTTTAAATTTTTCTAATAAAAAATGAACATTGGAAATTGAGAGAAAGTTGAAAAAAATTGTAAATAATTTCAGATCAAAGCTGAAAAAGTTATCAAATTTTAATGACAATATATTGTATTTAAATATGTTAAAATTAATAAAACATATATATTTTTCAAATTACTTGTCTAAAATTAATCCTTTTGACATTTAAAGTAAAAAAAAATGAAATTTGATTTTTGGAAAAAATATTTTGTAAATTTTGAGATTATAAAAGATTGAACAAGTAGAAGAGCAGCTAAAATTAAAGTTTGAAAAATAAACACTAAACAATTAAGTTATTCTTAGGTATGAGAAATGCAAACGGAAAGCAAAAGCGATTAGTGTATTAGAAATCCTGCAAGGATACAAACATCAGAAATTTGGATCTCCACATAGAATTTGAAAAGAAAATGTTTTGATAAAACTTAGATGAAGTTTAAAATGAATTGTAAAAGATTGTATTATTGGTAGAAGTAAATAATCAAGTACAACTAAAAACGTGGTATCTTATAATCTATTGTGATTCCTCTAAAATTTGATTTTACAGCAGATTTGAACACAAAAGCTTCATCTTTAATTGTTAAAATTAATACATTAAACGTTCTTTATTTCGAAACAAAAATTAAAATATCCCAATCAGCTCTGAACTTTTCATCTAATTCATAAACCTAAGTATACTTATTCAATGTCTTTAATAATCATTGAGCACGTTTTATCCAAACAAAACAATATTTGTTTGATCTTTGTGGTCGTCCAAATTACATTAACTTTAAATAAGTTTATCGTCAAATACTTAATTAATTTTTGTAAATGTAACATGATTGTGAACTTTAGCCATTTCTTGAATAATTACAAGGATTTCAAACAAATTAGAACCAAAAAGATATACAGACACTTGAAGTACTTTTTAAATTATAAGAACCAAATTAGTATTTCCAAATATTATTAAATAAAAAATCTTTTCATCAAATATCTAACCCCTTTTAATGGCAATTAAATCAAGTAATAGGACATTAAAGGACGATGTAATCTGACCATAATTCAATTTGTTAAAATTAATAATAATGATATTATTATTATTATTATTATTATTATTATTATTATTATTATTATTATTATTATTATTATTATTATTATTATTATTATTATTATTATTATTATTATTATTATTATTATTATTATTATTATTATTATTATTATTATTATTATTATTATTATTATTATTATTATTATTATTATTATTATTATTATTATTATTATTATTATTATTATTATTATTATTATTATTATTATTATTATTATTATTATTATTATTATTATTATTATTATTATTATTATTATTATTATTATTATTATTATTATTATTATTATTATTATTATTATATTATTATTATTATTATTATTATTATTATTATTATTATTATTATTATTATTATTATTATTATTATTATTATTATTATTATTATTATTATTATTATTATTATTATTATTATTATTATTATTATTATTATTATTATTATTATTATTATTATTGTTATCTAATTTCCGCAATGTTTATAATAATAACATGGCCCTGATAACTCATAGACAAAATTTTATTCTAATTTAATAAGTTTTTAATATTGGTAAATCGAATTTGAAAATTTGGGAATTTTGTTTAAATAAATATATTTGTCGAATACAGTTGAGTGAATGAAAATATAGATCAGAGAAGAAGAGAAGAAAGCGAAATAGTAGTTAAATTTTGTCTATGAGTGATCAGGGCTTTTTATAGGTCGAAATATTTCATATTTCATTTTACGAATAAACATTCCTAAAAATGGCTAACATTGTTATTTTTTTAAATTTTATTTATATAAATGATTTTGCTATCGACAAAGAAAAAAGATTTTAAAGTTTATTATTATTATTATTATTAATATTATTATAGCTAATTATTAAACGTAAGTAACATTTTTGTTATAGTTATACTAATTTATTAAATTTTAATTAATAAAAATTCAAGTTTATATATCAATAAATTATTTGGTAAAACTGATATAATGTAGCAAATATTATTTGACAGATGTATTCCAGGAAGGTGTAACTGCGTAAATAAAAGTTATTAAATTAATTAAAAATAGTTTATCCCATCAATCATCGTGTAGAAGAAAACAAAATTTAATCGCTTACTTTCGAGTTAAAAATGGTAAGTGAAGATTTCTTTAATTCTTTTATGCACAACATAATTTCAAAAATAACTAGCTGTTAGTTTGACAAATAAATAATTTTTTAAAAATACAGACTGAAAGATTTTTTTTATTTTTATTTCATTTTTTATATATATATAATTATTTGAAATCACTTTTGCTATCATATTTATTGATAAATTATTTTTTTGATATTTGATAGATCTGCTTTTTAATATAATTATAGTACATTAATATTATTATTTATTTTATAAAATTATAGTAATATATTTCCTATTCACAGAAAGTTTGTAAAGGTTAATAAATTAAATTCAATAAAAGAAATGCGACTTTTTCTCTTAAATAATTAGTTTTTTTCATAAAATATATTTAAATGGAATAATTATAACTTTTGGTTTTTACTTTAATAAGAAGTCATAGAAAAGAATTTTAAAAAATAAAATACTAGATGAAATCATGTAAAATATAAAATACACTTAAACCCAAATTAATTAAACATTATTGTTTAAAATATGTGAATCTTTACAAGAAAGTTTAGTGTGGTTAATTTAAGTATTTAATTTAAATTTTTAAAATCTAGTAAATTTCTAATTAGTTCTCAAGAGAAAAATTTTAATGAAACAAAATTGCAATGCAGACAATAAAAATATTAGTTTAAGGTGTTCCCTACAAATATGTAACAATAGTTAGGATTAATTTATAATCGCTAATAATTCAAATAAATTATAGAAAAGATTTTAAATTTTACTTTTATTAATTCAATAGTAATAAATAACAATGCAGTGTTAACGTGACTTTAAATATTTTCAGATATATTTAATAAATAAGTTTATTATTATAATTTAAACTTTAAAATATTTTGTCGATAGCGAAATGATTTCTAAAATTATAATTTAAAATTAAAATTCATTTCTTTAATTTAACATTTATATTCAATTAAATTCAGGTTATAAAACTTATGATGTTTGATTTAAATGCAGCTGTTTTGTAGAATGTTAATATTTTTATTTTCGAAAAATAGTGTAACATTTAATAGCAGTTTACATTTGCACTTGATTCTTATAATAATTTTGTTATTTAAAATTATTTAATTTATTTAAATATTTGTAAATTTTAATCTTCATATATTGTAAAATAGGGTTTGTCTTATTAAATATGGTGAAGTAAAGAACATTCCCTATTTTGATTTTTTCAAAATATAAAACAAAACATCGAAAAGCACTATTTTTACTAAATTTCATGATTAAAATAATTTATCTAATTAGCTTAATAGTTTTTGATGTATTAATAATAGAAAAATATTATTTGAAAGCAAAACGTATAACAGTTGAAAAATGTTTTCTTAAAATGCCAAACTAAATTAGTAATAAAAACAAAGAAACATTTTATTTTTAGAATTAAAAGAGCACATTTAAGAAGATAAATACTTGAAATATTTTCTGTTATTAAATAGAAAATGAAATTAATCAACTCACAGAATATTTTATTTTTTAGATTATTTTAATTTTGGTTTTTAAAATTTTCTCACACCTAAATTTTGTAGTGAGATTTGTAATAAATTATAATTTTCATTAAAAAGCTTTTTTGTTTAAAATTTTTTCTTTATTTAATTAAATTTAGATATTAATTTTCTTAATTATTATATATTTGTTTTTAATATAACAAATATAATTAGAAATAATTACATCAAGATAGTTTTACTTTGTTTAAATTTTCAAAGATATATAAATGTTCCAAATAAAATTTTAATAAATATATAGAATAATCAAACTTACTACAATTTTTGATGAGAAAACAATTATCGGTATTAAAAAGAATAAATACATTATAGACTAAATAATGTAAAGCAACTGAATTTCTAATAAAAAATTAATTCACAAAAATTGAACAACGAAATCAAATTTACACTGTTATTGGCTATTTATTTATGCTTATCAAATGTGATGATGAAAAGATTTTCAAATGAAATTGGGTTTCTTTTAATAATATTTTCAAGTAATAATAATAATAATAATAATAATAATAATAATAATAAAATTAATAATAATGGCATAAAGTAATTTCATTAAATGCTGTGCCAAAAATTACTGAAGTACTTACTGAATGTTTAATTTTGGGAAAATTATTCATTATGAAATAATTTTTTCAATCTATTTCAGAACTTAGCTGGTGTCTGGCAGTTTTTATGGCCTAAATATATTCCTTTTTGTGTGGCTAACCAGAGTGTCTCATGGTTTATAATTTGTATTTCATTATATATGGAAATCCAATAAGTTTAAGTTATTTAAGGATCTTGAAATTTATTTTACTGTTGATAAACGGGATTTTAATAATAAAATTTTTTTATGTATTTTTGGTTTTTACCGCATTGAAACTTATTCGTTCTATCTCAATGTTGAGGTATTCGTTTTTATTCTAAGACTTTGTTGAATAAATTTGGTTGTTTAGAATTTTAATTTTCTTAAATTAATAAATTACTTAGTTTATGTTTTTTCGCTCTTTTATAAAAATTGGCATTACACTGCAAATATAGAAGTGCTCCAAGTAATTTCTAAATTGTCGAGTTGTTTGAATTAGTAGTTTTTAGTTTTGAATTTAATTTTGTTTAATTTAGTTTATTGAGGAATCCGTTTATTTCTAATTGTTCCAATATCTCGGTGTACCACATTGGGTATAATAAATAATTGTTCTCCTTAGCAATCTTCCTTTCTAGTGGTAAATGATTCATTAGCATTCTTTTTCTTGCAAATCTCACAAGGTTTTATAATAATTTTAATACATTCATTCGGTTTTTTGAAACAATCATAGTTTTTGTTAATTATATATTTTTGAAAGAAGAGTTTTAAATTTTTAAAGATATTAAATGAACTCAATTTTGTACATCACTAAAAAGTTATTAGTTTCCAAGCGTGAAATGTGAGTATAATAATTTAAAATTAATTAAAACAAATAATTTTAATGAAATTGAAATAATTAAATAATATTAAGAATTTATGAATTTAGGCTGGCCAGAGGATTTCCTAGAAAATCCGGGACATTTGCAAAAAACCGGGACAAAAGCAAAAATAGTTTTTCTACTCAGAATATTACTTTATTATTCATACTTTTTTGAAGAATTAACTTTTACCTTATGAGCTAAAACAGTTTAACTTCTATCGTTACACTAAGTCAATAACAATTTATTTTTTACATCATTTTCTATGATTTGATACAAGCAAGGGACTGAATTATTTCTGCTCATTTAAATTTTTATTTCTGTTAAATATGAGTATTTTTTCTTTTTTAATTTTAAACTGAAGGCAGCTTATAAATTATAAGTTATAATTAAAAATTTTAATTCAAGTAAAGTGTTCTTAAATTTCCATGTCATGAAAATATTGTTCAAAGAAGCAAAATTTAAGAATTTTATTGCTAGTAAAATTTTGTATTTGAATTAATAAAGGTCTTAGATAGTCTGACTTATTAATTTAAACATAATTGTATTGTAGCAATACTTTATGGTACCTTTTTTCTAAAAAACATAAAATTTGGTTCACAATTTCGATTAAATTAATAATTCCGGGACAAATAGCGTCCCGGCCAGGACCCGGGACAATTGCTGAAAATCCGATACTATCCCGGCAAATTCGCGCAGATGGCCAGCTTATTTATGTGTGATTATAACTATTTCAAATTCTAATGACTTTAAAAAAATATTTTTTTAATCAGTAAAGATATTTTTTATTATAATTTTTTAACGTTAAATGAAAGAAAATCAAAGCTGAAAATCAAAAAAAGATCTTATAATTTCAAATTCTGTAATTTTGTTAATAATTGTTTCATTTTAGAGAAATGTTTTGTCTAGAATTTCTCAAAATTCCTAAAAAAACGCTTGGATAAGTAGTTGGATTTTGTTCATAGCATAAATGTGATTATTTCTTAAAATAAGTTTTTTCTATTAAAATTATGTTTTTTTATTATCTAATCATTAAAAATTAGTCTATCAAAATGCCAATTTTTAAAAAATGAAGTAAAGTTTTTGGGACACATAATAAGTCAAAGCGGTGTGAAGACAGATGAAAACAAAAATAAGCAATTAAACAATTCGCGAGACCTAAGTGTATAAAGCTATTAAGGAGTTATTTAGGACTAAATATTATAGGAAATTCAAGAAAGATTACTAGAAAGAATTCCAAACATTTATGTGCAAGCAAAAAAACAAATTTGAACTGAGGATGGCAAGAAAGCACCTACTTTTAAGTTCCCAGATTTTTCAAGGCCATTTATTTTAGATACCTATGCTAGTTTTGACCACATTGGTGCTATTTTATTGTTCATTGAATAACAAGGAAAGAACTTTTGGCAATATGTTTTTATATGGTACATTAAGCTTTATTTATATGGTAAAAAGTTCACACTTAGTACGGATTGTAGAGTAATAACTTCAATGATGAAAACAACTAAAGCCATTATCATAGATTTTTAATATAGAAAAGAAGAAGATCATTCTAATGCAGACAAATTATCAAGAAGTGAATGTGCCGAATGAGTTCAATGTCAAACAATTCATAATGATTCAAAAATTGGAATATTAAAGACTAAATTGTTAGCGATTATGACAGAAAATCCAGAAAATTAATGGCAAAATAATTAGACCGAAATTCAAGAGATTAAACAAAACTTAAATTTGAAAGAAAAAACCAAATTCAATATAAAAGATGAAGTAATTCTAACCAATAATAATAACATGGATAATCAATAGTCAAAGAAAAGATTTTGTTACAAAATACCGTACAAAAACTGTATCTTGTGGGACCAATGAAGGTAGAGAAATATGTATCAAATAAATTTAAAATAAGAAATATGAGACAAACAACACAAAATGTGACTCAAAGTTGTGAAAATTGTCAGAAACGCAAAATTATAACAACTCCAACAAAAGAAATATTTTATTAAAGGATAAAAACTATAAAAACTGATTTGTTACCAAATATTGAGTTTATTATAAACTCTACCTTCCAAAAAACGATTGGTTAAGAACCTAATGCAAGAGTATTTGAAAAGCGTATTTACAAAGAATGGTTATTGAATATGCCAGAGAGAAAAAAGAAAGTTGATTCAATTACGAAAATTAAATTTGAAATAGGAGATTGCTTTTTAATTAAAAGCAATACAAATAACAAAGAAGATGACAGATATTATGGACCTGCAGAACTCGTGAAACAAATGCATGAAAGCAGTTGTGAAATAAAGCTTGATAATGGATACTGATTGATAAGAAATGTTGAGAGGCTAAAGCCATTTATACTAAGAGAGGTGTAATAGTATAATTATATTAATTATTTAAATAAATAATAACTAAATAAATAATAATTAAATAAATGATTAAATGAATATATGTTGTGGATTAAAGTGGTATGTAAATTCCTTATGCTTACATTACTTTACGTTTAATAAAATTTCTCAAAGGATTAGTTTGAATATTAGAAACAAATTGATTTGATTTGAATTTAATAAATATTTAGTTAATTATGGATGTTATAAATACAAAAAGTAATGGATGATTAAATTACTATATAAAATACAATGTATTATCATTATCGTATTTATTTATTGTATTGTCGTTTAGGTCTGTGAATAAAGGATAATCTTCTTTAAATTAAAATCTTTTGGTGTTGTCTGAGTGATGCAACAGGATATAGTGCGGATCAATAAAAAAACCAAAAAATTGAAATTTGTACATCTAAATAAATACTAAATTTTATTTAAAAATTGGTATATTGCAAAGAAAACAGGTATGCATAAATAGCAAATGAGGAGCTGAATACAAATATGCTAATGTAGAATTCAGCAAATAAAAAAATTGATGAATTAGTTATGTAGAAGGCTCAAGTCAAATGGGAATCCCGAGAAATGTGGAAAACCCGAAGAAAAAATTAAATCAAATTTACACATAAGAAAGACGAGAAAAAAAGTTATTTAGTTAAAACTAAATCTGGTTAGTTTGTTGACTAAAACAGGTAAAATAAGAGCATACAAATTTGAAAGGGACCAGCGAGTCAAACCAAGGAAAAAGCTCTTCTGTATTTTATAATTGAAAAGTGGGTCTGAAAGCAAGTGAAACCTAATATTACCCAATTAAGCTTAACTTGTATTCAAGAAAAAGCAATCTCCTGTTGGTGGACTTAACCCTATCGCAAAGGGGCAGATCAAGAAATATTGTATTGATAATTGTGTTTATTAAGATAAATAAAAATTAAAGTTTCTTGTTAATTTCTTTTGCAAAGTGAGAACACGATAAGTCACAACTTGTATAAAATAAACCCAAACTAAAATATTTGTACATGAATAATTATTAACTAATTTTAATACGAATTTTGATGCTGAACTTATGAAACCTCTAGATCCAAAAAATCATTGTATTGTTTGCCCCATTTATATTGTTGTATCTATCAAATATTGTTTTCTTTGTTTTTTGCAAAGAAAGGTTTGGCTTTAGAAATAGTTAAATTGTCTACAATAGTAAATAATTTCATAATACATTTTATGTTTTTTTAATTCATTATAAGTAACGAAAATAATAATAATTTCTAATATAATTTCTAAGTGTACATAACCTATAGGGTCACTGCTAAAGAAAGGTTTTAATAAAAAAATTTATTTTCTTTTATAATATTTACACAAAATTGATTAAATATAGAATTGAATATACCAACAATAAAATTATTGAATAATAAATAAATTTTAATTAAATTTATATAGTAGTGGGATACAGGCCCGCTACCCCACCGGCTCGATGGGACAAAGACATATACCCACCCGGTAAAAAATTTTTACAAGTTTAAACGTACAAATTTTTGTAGAACAAAGACAATGATTCATCAAAAAATTTTAAAGGTCAGTTAAACAAAGAATATGACTCATTCAAGGTCATTGAGTGAGTCATCATATTTTTCAAGGTCATTCATTATCACATCTTTAGCGGTTTTCATACCAAAACTACCAGTGCGTTTAAGAATAGGAAGTGCAAATCTACCAAGAGTTCTCAACCATCCAGATCCGTACTGTTTAATAATAAAATATGGTAATTCGCCACCACTTTGGCTACTACTATACATACTAATAATATCGTTATTGGACATCTAATTTACAAAAACGTAATGTCAAATGAGTCTTTGTATTTCTACTAAATTCAATAAATTCACCGCTATCATCATGAATATTTATTTCTATATTGTTTATACATGATGTTGATACCGGTAAGTACATGGGATTATCGATATTTATATTGACAACTTCATCCTGATCATGTTTATCAATCCAAACAGATTTCAATAGAGGAACCGAAGAATCTCCAACAATTATAGAATCGATGATGTTAGTATATATGAACATTTGTCTATGAAGTTTTATTATTTTTGGTTTGCGTACACCAAAAGCATTTGCTCTATATGTTTGATTATCTAATCCCAATTTAATAGCCAAATTTTTATCAAATGTAACTTCACAAATGTTATTATTCAAACTGAATTTGCATTATCCATCTTTAACAATTTTAATAGTTTTAAATATATGCAAACAATTGAATGAAATATATTTATGTAACTCTTCAAGTGTTTCAATATATAAATCATTAGAAAACGTAAATGTATCTTCAACCTCGTTAATATATGATACAGATATTTTGAGATGTTCATTCCCAGGGCCGACATCAATAAAATTTTTGAAAAGTAATAAATGTTAAGCTTGTCACTATCACTACCCATTCGCTTGGCATAATCAATACTTTCAAATTTTATTGTAAATGGACTAAATTCACAACTAACATTCAATCCAAATTTGAAAAACATGCCACAATTTTCATCTAAATTTTGATTTGGAATAAGACAATATCGTTCAATATTATTGATTGAGAAAATGCCACTACATGTTTTGGGAGCACGCTTCTTGTAATTGATTTTACATTGACTATAAAATTGGAATGTATTGTACACAAATGTAAAGTCTTGCAAAGCAACTTCCCAATATCCATGTAAATAAATGGAGTTTTGAAGATCAACCATAAATTTAATTGCTTGATTTTCCGGATGGATTAGTAGTCAACTATTGCTCGGTAGAATTGTTTAGAAACTCACTTTACTAGGTATTTTGATGATAACCATGAGGTTTTTGATATCCATGCCATTTGACATAGTATTGTTTATCCTTACCCACCATTTTAGTTTTCAATATTTTCTGAATTCTGAACACTGTAGGTTTTGAAATAACTTGTAATTCCTGTTCATAGAATTTCCCTGTATTACATTGTTATCGCTATCTTTAATAACATACATTACAGGACTCTGTTTAGTATTAATTTTTATAATTCGAAATACTTCATCACTCCAATTACTATAGAAATTTTTGATGAAAGGTGAAGCAGATATTTTACTAATTCTAACGTGATCATCAACTTTATATTTTGGTTTTGAAATTTTAACAACTTTTTTAGAACTCACTGGTGTTTTTGAGCTGATATCTACTGGTCTCAAACCATTCAGACATCGATTTGATAAATTATTATAACTAACAAGTATTTTCGGTAATACATTTATCCATATTTAATTACTTTGAAATATTTCTTCAATCTATCCCTCAATGTCTGGTTAAATCTTTCAAGATGGGCAGCTTTGTATTGAGAATGTACAGAATAATGATTTATTTTTAGACGATCCAGGATTTGCTTAACTTTAGTATTGTAAAACGCGTTGCCTATAATAATAATAATAATAATAATAATAATAATAATAATAAATAATAATAATAATAATAATAATAATAATGATAATAATAATAATAATAATAATAATAATAATAATATCTAAATCGGTTTACAAATTGTCTGGATGCCCATTTTTAAATAAAATATTAATTGCTTTAGATATTTCCTCTGCAGATTTTGTCTTTGTTGGTACACAGCGGGCAAAACGACTGAAAACATCAATACACGTTAAAATATATTTATAACTCTTGTTAATCTTCGAATACGGTATCATATCCATCAAATCTATTTGCCATAAATCATTAATACTGAATGTCCTATAAGCTCTCGTTGGAAATTTTTTCCGCATCGGTTTGTTTAAACTGCACACAAGCTGATCTGACAACCACTTTTGCGTTTCCTTTACCGAAACCTGCTTCGTCTTCTGGGTTTGTCCAAATCTTCTCCATTACAACAAGATGATTTAAATTTTAATTTAACATAAGGTAATGATTGTCCCATCGTTTATTGTAATCCACCTAATAATGATATTGCTAATGGTAACATTGCTCCGATAAAACTGCCTTGTTGTTTATATATGTTTATATTTTTCTCATTTGCTTACGATTTTTATTATTTAATAGTGATAACAAAGGCTTACAATGTTTATTCAATACTAGATTTTTAAATTTAATGATTTTAATTTTACCTCTGACTACTTTTAGTAGAATTTTGAGTAAATCATCGACAACAAAATTTGGAAATGATTGTAAAATAGACATTCTTTTCATAATCGAAGCCTTTAACAATGCATTAAAATATGGGAAACTCCTATGATTTTTTACAATTTTAACTTTTTGAATCTTTTTATTACTTCTTTTAATAGTGTTTTTCGAAATTAAATTCATTGCGGGGAAATTCTCGGTTATTAGTTTTTTAGATTGTGTTTAACTAGTTTTTGGTGGAACTTTTTCAGTCTTTATTTTCTTTTTAATACTTTTTCTAAGTTTTCTGACATTTTAAGTCTGAATTTCATAAACATTTTTACATGTTAATGTTTTCAACTTTGTTTATAAACCATGGCACCTTCTTTATTGAAAATATCTGGTTTTACCCGTAAATAATCATTGCATTGTGTGAAATCAAGAAATATATATCTATGTGGTGATTTTGTAACATCTTAAAATGCACTGATAAGAAAATTACGATTATTATGGTATGCTTGTCGAGCAAGAAAATCAATAACTGTTGCATCTCTAGGATTCTTGAAAATAACTAAATATTGAACATTTAAATTCCTTGTTCGATGTGCACCACCCTGATGAAATAGATTTTGAGTAATAAAGATCACAGTAACACCAACATGTCGACTGATTTTTGTGAATAAGTTATTAAAATCCTTTTCTTTATATGAGACTATATACATTTATATATTTATTTATTAGATTATAATTTTAAAAATAGTAATTATACAATTTTTTGTCAATTGCAACAGTTGAAGATATCACTAACAATCAAACCTATATATTGTTAAATTTTCAAAATATTAATTATTGTTATTAATTAAAAATAAAATACATTTTTTAATTTCAGAAGCAAGAAATGTTTCTCGTGAAAACTCTGTAAGATATTTCAGATACATGAAACGAAACATCATTAATTGTGCAGCGGAAAATACCCTATACTTACCAATAAATATTTATTTATTTTATAAAGTTTAATATAATAATTTTAATAATATAAAAATGTATTGTAAAAATTTTATTTCAAAATGTTGCGATTGAAAAAAAATTGTTGCAATTGACAAAAAAAGGTATATAAGCATTTAATTTTATTTATTTTTACTTGTAAGAAGAATTCATTGTAAGAAGATATTAAGTCACAATATTTATTAAGGAAATTCCAAAATGAAACATACAGTTGCAATACTAAATATATTATTACAAATTTGATAATCTAGAGAAAGCAATGATACTGTGTGGTTATCGGTGAAAATTGAAATGAATAATTATTGATCTAACTCCAAAAAGTGTTTTTCAGACATTTTATATTGATAAACACAATTGATTTACTAAACAAAAATTATTCGATATTACATCAATGACATTTACAGCTTATTACAAGTCTTCTGTGGGAATAGCACGTCTTCAATAAACTTGGAACGTACCCCACCTGGTTAATTTTCCTGGTTTCGACAATCGGTATAATTGATTTAGTTGGTGTCTTTTTAGAACTTTTAATTCGACACATTTAACTTCAATAACTGACTTAATATTATGACATCGTTTTCTACGATAATTTCATGATTAAATTTATCTGTGTTTTTTCTTTTATCGTTTTTTCTTTCTTTTAAAATTTCTTTTTACAAATCTCTCTTTAACCATTGTCTCTAATCCAAGTTCTTTTTTACTTTAATTCTCATCATCTAATGGCACATAGAGATTATTGCATCATTTTACATTTCTTTCTACCGCGGCACATGTGTGAAATGCTTAATGAATTAACTATAATGACCCGTCGGAAAAAAAGAAGAATGACAAGTGAATAGTAAGAAAATAGAGGAAATTAAAAAAAAATAAGAGCTCAAACAACTACAGTGTTTATAGCAGAAGCTATCGTTATTTATATTAAAGAAAAGAAAATACAAATACTGTAAAGCAATAGAAGTGAAATAATTTTTAAAACACATTTATTGTTATGCCATGCATAAGTAGAAAAATTTATAAAAATATATACAAAACAAATTCAACATAATATATTTAATAAATGAGGTGAAAATAACAATACCGAATTGCTAAGCGTGCCAAAGCATCAAAGTTGTGACTACAAAGATGAAAGAAGAATCAAAAGTACATAAACTCTTTAAGAAAATATATATATTGACATCTGTGGCTTTATGAAAGAACGGTGCCAGATTTTTTTATGATGGTATTTGAAACAGCTAGTGTTTTCAATGAGCCATAAACTCTTGGTGAACTGAAGGAAAATATTTGTTAGAAAATTTGAAAGGTAAACCGAGTCACTTTTTTAATCAGTTATGGAGAGTGCCAAGAAACAGCTCGTCATTTTGAAGAGGAAAACTGTGGTAATTTTAAACATGTTATTTTTGTTATTTAGCCAAAAGAATTTCCAAGAATGGTGCATTATTATTTTAAACAGAAAACAATTAAAAGTAAAGTTATTTGATTTTTAAATGGTAAAGTAATTCTTGGACCACCTATAATTTTAAAAATACAATTATTGCTTCTGGAATTATAAAACATTTATATAAAGTAAATTCTCGATAAAAATCAGTGGATAAATCTCAGTTGTTTCCGGCACATAAAAAAATAAGGAGTGGCAGTTATCGAAATTTATTGAATCAATTTTTCATTTAATTTTTTGTAGACTTTATTTATCGAGCTTATTAGCCAATAACAGTAGCATTTTCAAACATGACACTTGTACACTGAAAATAAAATCGTAAATATTTTCATCACAGAATGTATATTATTAATATCAATATAATTTTTAAATTTAATTAATTCCAAGAAAAATAATTTAACTCTCATTCATTCAAAGCACTGTAACATTTCCCAACTAAATTACTAAATTTGTGCTTTAATATTATTTTAATTAATTAAATATTATTAATAATTAAATTTTTCATTGGCTAATTATTTTTTAATAATGAAGCACTTAAAGAGTCTTTTTGACAATCATTTGACAACAAATGTTTGCCAAAAACTAAAGAAACCAAAGTTTATTATTCAAAGAAATCATTAAAATAATTAAATTTCTGTGAGAATGTGTTTGATTATTATAAAAGAATTCAATAAAAATAATTATTAGTAGAAATTATAATAAAAAGGAAATATTTTAATGTTATATTAATGATTCGTTTTATAATTTTGTCAATAGTGTTAATTGTTTTAAGCACTAAACATAAATTGTAGTAAACTGCATACCGTGCAATAATACAAGTATAAAATATTTATATTTTTTGTCTAAATCAGCGATATTTATAATATTAAAATTGTAAAGAAAAGGTTTTGTTACAAACTGTTCAGGCTAACTGTTTTTGTGAAAAGTGTATGTTTTAAGTTAATAACTACAATATTAAAAATGGTGTCAGAAATGATTGAAAACGCCACAGCAACGTACGACGTTGAATTCGGCAGTGTAGAATGAAAAATAAAGATCTTTTATTACAAGTATTTCCAAGATGAGAAACCTCTGAAGGTTGCTGTCAATAGGAAACGTTTGAATGTTCTGATCAACTCGTATGGATCAAACAAAAAACTAAGAATAATGCATTTAAGCTCCACAGCATATCATCCTCAGACAAATGATCTACTATAACGATTTCACCGAACATTCAAAAAATCTTTGAGAATAGACTCAAAAGCTTGGACCAAATCATTAACTTTCGTTCTACTGGGTTGATAAAACAATTTCATCAGCCACTACAGGATTAACTCCTTCACAGCTGTTATTCGGAATACAAACCTCTTTACCATCGGAGATAATTGATTTTGGTAAAGATCCAACCTTAGAAAAACTTGAATTAGCACGTGCACATTTCCTCACTATTAATTCAGACCCTCAATTCACCACAAATATGACTTACAAGCACTACATTCTACTAGCTCTTTAAAAAGCAACTCATGTTTAGATCAGAATCAAATTTGATTCTGGTTTGAAACCGAGATATCTAGGCCCAACAAACTTTCAAAGATCATTGACTATCATGGACACATCGTCATCGATAGGCAAAATCAAACAAAAAGTCTAGCACGCCTAAAGTTGGCATTAGGTTTCATCGACAACCAAAGTTCAAAAGATGACAAAATTCATCATGCTCACCTCAGTTTAGATAATAAAAGTACAAAAGAAATCTCAAACAAATACTACACCGATCTAAACAATTTCCCAATTCAGAAATAAATGAATATTCCAGAGGCATTTCCTAATAACACTCAAAATTCGGAGAACCAAATATACAACAATCAAAAAACCCTCTTTTTTAAAGAACCTTCAACAAGACAAACCTTCATCAAATACAAGATCGAAGACATCTGTTGAATATTAGGTACGCGAAAGAACCATCGGGCAACCAAAAATCACTCGTACACGATTGATCCGAATAATCAAAAGACTAGTTTCATAAGAAGTCACTTCCAAAAACCTTTACATTTTTTTCTTTTTTTTCCATTTTTTTAAACACCGTCGCAAATTGTACATACCTATATATATATATGGTGGCCGGACAAAATAGCACGGACAAAATGGTAGTGGAAAATGATAATAAATTGTACTTTTTAAATTTAAAATTCTCAAGAATGAGATAAAACTGCAATACAATCAAAGCATTTTTCTGTGAAATAACTTATGACAACTATTAAAACAGTAACAATGAACCAAATATTCGTTTTGGTTTCAAATTAAAAGCATAGTTATACAAATTAAAATTAATTAATTAAAATTATTCGTTTGGCTTAATAAAATTAATTGTCAGCACTATCTTTAAAGCATGAGCTGAATTTCAAATTTTTGGAATTGCCCCTCGAATATCGGTGATATATATATATTAATTTAAAGAAAGTTCCATTTTGTACGGACATTTTGTCCTAGCACCATATATATAAGAAAACGCCAAATATAAGAAATATATTTCGAGGAAATTATCCTCATCTTCATTTTGCCATCATAATCTTTGTTAAATGTTATATATCGAAGCAATAATGATGTAATAGTTATGACTTAACGATTTAATTAAAAAATCTCAATAAATTTGTTGATGATTGAACGTTTATTTTAGGGATTGTGATTTAATCACCAAAGCCTAACACAAAATTGCTGTTTTTGAAGTTTTTATATAAAATATTAAAATCTTTTAAATCAATATATATATATGCCAATATATATATATTATTTCATTAAAAATAAATGTTCCCGGATGCTTCACACTTTTTCCATCGGGCTAAATATAACAAACTCTTATTTTTATATTTGTTAAAAGTTATATGTTTTAAAAATAAGTTTGTGCGTGGAAACACGAATAATAAAAAATTAATCATTAAATTGTTTTATGAAAAGTCTAATTTAATATTAAGATTATTTGATTTAAGTTAATAACTACAATATTAAAAAAGTATTATTTTTTTTAATGCTTCCTATATTTTGTTTGTATCTGAACTGTTTCTTATGACTCTTTTTCTTTCTCCAATTAGTAGTTCAATTTTGTGCTGAATTGGAACGTAGATTATCAGTTGTAGGATATGACTACTATGCAAACCTTTAGAATGGATATCGGTGATGGCAATTAGTGTTTTCTGTAAAACTTACCATTTTAATTAAAAATGACATCTTACCTTCTGCGTATTTAATTTCAAAATGAACCATTAGGGAACGATTATCAGAAGATCAAATATCCTTAGTAGGGAAATATGGAGGCCACTGATTGGGATACTATTTTTCCATTAATTGTGTCTTACTGAGAAGACGCTCCTGAACTTGCCAAACTACTAGAAAATTTCACTATTATTAATAATAAAGAATGATATGTGGTAAAGAAAGATCGTGGTAAACAAATAAGATTATATTTAAATTAGACTCGATAGGTAACTGAGGATTATGTAAAGGGTAATTTATCCATCTAAGTTCCGCTAAATTGATAGCATTTTGGCATCGTTATGCCAAGTTTAAAATGTATTTTATCTAGAAGACTTTTATGGGTTTGAAATCAATAAATCAGAGACAAGTTGCTACAAGTTACTTGCACAATCAAAACATTTTCCTCGAAAATCCTTCTTCAGTTTTCAAAAGAAATAAAAGTTACTAGGTTGAAGTCGAGGCTAGTAACAAGCCACATGAATTAATGGTTGCTTTTGTCAGATTGGATGTATAGATTGGAACATAGTCATGCAAAAGAGAGAATTCATTATTTCATGTTTTCTGCAGCTTTTCTGTTGCTTGATTTACCAGTTGTACATAATAGCCACTTTTGATTTTGATATCTGACGCTGCTAAATCCATTTTAAAAAATGGTTTTATATTCAAAAATATTGTGAACATCCGACGCTTTTTGTGAGATGTTCTCATTTTTAGTGATACTTTCTTTTTTGACATATTCCATTTGGTAGATTTACGTTTAGTTTCAGATAAGAATAGACTCAGGATTATCTAGTCTTTTGTGATTTTAAGTGTCAGAAAGGCATCACCAAACTTTTCTAACAACATTCAAATCTCCTTTGTTGTATGTTAATTGCATGAAATCATGGTAGAAATAGTAAACATAGTTTTCTGATTTCCATTTCATTCAGTAAGTTATTCAACATGCTTTAAGAGATCTTTAGCAGTTGTTCTAGGTCTCTTGTTACAATGTGACCGTCTCTCATGATGATTATCTTTGCCATTTCTTTCTTCTCATTTCAAACTTCCGTAGGTCTGCCAGTTTTTCAGTAAATCACAAACACTAGCGCATCCACTTTTAAAATTACAAATCCAGTTGCTTTACAAGGGTATTAATTTTTGGAAAAATCCTGCAGTTGTGTAATAATTTTTGTCACCAGATTTTCTTCAAAAATTGCATTATCTGGCATTTTCTGAAGCTATAATGAAAAAGCACAATTTCTTTTCCAAACAAAAATATGTTAGAAAAACAAAATCACTTTCATTATCTATACATATTTCACCATAATCGTTTGCAATATATTTTTTATAAATTAATTATTTCTTGTCGAGTCTTAGTACTTATTAGGGCCGCCACATATATTTAGCGGCAATCTTATGTTCTTTTAAAGATATTTCTTTGTGATTTTGTTTTAACATTGATCAAATATTATAAAAAGTTTTTTGAATATTTAATAAAAATAAAACATCGTCGTTAATTGTTTTCATCGCAACGGTAATAAAGACAAATGTATATATCAAGCATTTAAATAATACTATCCAAGATTTAATTAAATGATTGTTAATTTACTTCTTGTGTTTTGTTTTATTAGATTAAATTATATTAAACTTTAATAATTAAAGTAAAAGCACACCTATATTAAATTTTTAAAAATTGTTTGTGATAAGCACAAAGGTTAAAAATTAAATTTAAAATAACCAAAATGTTAGTTCTGGAAATAAATGTTTTTTAATAAACATCTCTTGTGACTCGACAGTTCTTAAAATGAAAAAAATACTCAAACAATTAGTTGATCATTAAACATTTCAATTTTAAAAAATAATAGGAAATGTCTGATCCGTTTTATCTGGAAAATTTTGAAACAGGAATTAGTGAAACCATCAAGTTATTCAATGTCGAAATTATTCTAAATAATTTTATTCCAAGCTCATTAGTGTTATTTTGAGAATTAATATATTATCAATTTTATACGACATACCTTCTCAAATTAAATCTAATTAGTTTGGAATATAGTTTTACGTAAATGGATAGAGGCCTGCTAACTCAGTACCCCATCCACTGAGGATTTTTATGTATGTCACGAAAAGTAGATCATGTTACCATGTCAATAACGCGGTTTCCGTGGTAACCAAAGGTTTATGTATGTCAAAATATTGATTTTAAAAGTTTTTAACGAAATCCTTTTAAGGATTTAAAAAAGCCACAGATTAAATTCATATAATAAATCTACTTTAAAAGTAAAGGCCCACTAATTAGAACCCAAATCAATTAGGGCTCAAACCTACAATGACATTTTCTCGATAAGTAGAATAAATTAATATTACATTTCATATCCATAGGGTTCTTGCAACCGATAATTTTATATTTCCAATACTTGAAAAAAATATTAATGGATATATGCCACTTCGGTCAACAATTTTCTGCGTTTTCCTTGTTGGAAAAACCATATTTGATACATCGTATTATCCTAATGTAAACAATAATATATAAAATTATATTTGAGAATGGAATAAAGAAATGATGTTGTATAACAAATCATCGGTCCTAGTGACAGAAGAAAAACATTGTTTATTTGTAACTTGATAAAATCTAAATTATTCAAAATCAAATTTAACAAGATATATTGGCATCGGGCTGCGGATAAAAAACATGAATTGACCTGAAGATATTATAGATAAAATAGTAAAGGGATTCGATAAAAAAAGTTAAAGTAATCTGATGTCTTGATTATTGATGATTTGAATCAAGAATCCAATAAAGAAAATAATTTTAATAATTTATTAACCAATATCAGTAGACAATTGAATGTTACAGTTATTTTCCTAACTCAAAACTTGTTTAATCAAGGTGGTGCACATCGAACACGTAATTTAAATGTTCAATATATTGTTTTAAGAATTCTAGAGATGCAAAAGTAGTAAATATTTTTAGTTTGTTATACCATATTATGTATACAAATAGTTTGAGATGGTTTTCTTCAGGTCATCTATCCATAGAACAAACAACTAATAGATTTCTGAGTTACAATTTAAAATATTTATATTGTCGTGGCCAAACAACTCTATAAAAGAAATTTGTCGTTCAATCCCGATGCTCGTTTGCTCATCATCATTTCGTTTTTCCAGTTGAATGGCCTTGTAAATGTCTCTTGGGGACACTACACCGAATACACAATTCCATGTGGTTTTTCGGAGTTGTGCGGCGTTCTCTTTTGGGATACTGAGAGTGTGTCTTTTCCGGGTCTTCTACTATTTCTTCTCAATTAATAAGAATGATTCCTCTCTTAAATTGAGCTTCATTTTAATTATAATTATCCTTTTGACCGATTTCAATCATAAAAATGTTTTGATCGACGAACAATTGAAAAAAGAAAAATATATTCCAAAGAAATTAAATAAGAGAAAATAAATTCCAACACTTTTATTTAATCTAAGTTTAACTTCCAACACTTTCAAAAATAATCTCGATCATAGCAAACTTAAATTCCATCAATAAAGTTTAATAGATTTTAAACATTCTAATACGACTAAACAAATTAAAAAATTCGAAATATTGAAAGTTTCGTAAAATTCAATAGTTCCAAAAACGTCCTCAAATCTAAAAATTGCACACAAACGTGAGTATTCCATAGACCTGCACGGGTCAGGCATATATTTTCTTATTTCATTTGGTTATTTTATTTGCTCCAATGATGAATGAATTAAAATAAAATTTACGTGAGTAAATTTCCTTGCTTACAAAAATTTAATTTTAATTAGCCAAAATGACAGCATTTCGATACCATAGACTTGAAAATATAATTTCGTTTTTTCGGGTGGAGTCGGGTTCGGACTATAACATATTATGAAGAGTGGGGTTCAGGTCTGGTCGGGTCTGGTCGGTTCGGGTATTCTGGAGCATACACACCATAAAAACGAAGACTCTCACAGACGCTACTAAAATAATAAAAACATACTTAATAAAAAAATCAAAATTTAAGAAAGCATATTGTGTTGAACTTTGTTGTTAATAATTAAGAAAGGGCAAATTTAAACATAACTTATTTCCTTGCGCAATCATTTTTCAAGCCCAAAAGTGATCAAGGGATTTTGACAGGTTAATACGAAACAATGCATTTTTAAATTATGTGGTACACACTGAGTAAATAAAAATAAATATAAATTTTAAAATATTATAATGTGTAGCAATGAAAAATATGTAACTATAAGTTAAAATAATTATATTTTTCAACTAAACTTCAAATTTAAAACATTTTGTCTAACTAAATTTATATTTTTAGAAAAGTATTTCAAGTATTAATGTTCATTAATAAACTGAACATATAATCGATATAAAATTTTAATATGTTGCAAAAAACTAAGAAATTTTATATTTAAATTCGTGATGAAATATTGTTATTATATTTATGAAATTATTTTGTTTAAATCAACCAACATTTTATCCCAGTTTTATACAAACAAATCTTTCTATCTCAAACTTTAAAGAAAAACATTTTTATTTGTTTTAAATGATTGCTTCATATTTTAGAAAGCGGAAATCTATTTAGTAAATATTTAATCTTGAAATTTTTTAATCAGCCTTTAAAAACAATTAGTTGAAATATGAGAAGTGACAAGTTAATTTCAATTAAACACATTGCTAACAACAATTTATTTCTATAATTTCCATACAACCTCAATAAATACCAAAATTGATTGACATTTAATGAAAAAGGTTTTTTTCAAAATAAACAATTTATATTTTTCGCTTTTTTAAAGTTTTTGATACAAATGTTTATAAAATTTAAAAATTATTATTACTATTATTATTATTATTATTATTATTATTATTATTATTATTATTATTATTATTATTATTATTATTATTATTATTATTATTATTATTATTATTATTATTATTATTATTATTATTATTATTATTATTATTATTATTATTATTATTATTATTATTATTATTATTATTATTATTATTATTATTATTGTATTACTTTAAGGCTGCTATTTAATTGGTCAGTATTTTAAATAAATGGTCACTATTTATGTTAAATCTCAGTAACTAATATAAAAGACCAGTATTGGTTAGTAATTAAAATTATGTATTATTATGTAACAACAAATATATCAGCCCTTTTATATAATAAACCATAATACGAATTATAAAGAAATACAAATAGGAGAAAACGTGCCTAAAACTTTTTAAATTTTATCATTGCTTTTTATAATATTATTTGTCTAACTAAATATTATTTGTCTAATTTAGTTTTCATAGTCGAATCCTTATCATTTTCCCCTGATTATTATAAAAAATAATGCAACAAGTTAATCTGATTTAGAAAGATTAAAATAAAGTGCATTGTAAAAATAAAATTATACTGACCAAATATACAAAAGTTTAATGTGCATAAATTATTAATGCTGACCAAAATATTATTTTATATTGTTCATTTATTTAATAACATACTGGCCTTTTATTATAAAAAATACTGACCAAATAAATAGAAGTTTTATTTACTTTAAATATTATTTTTTATAATTATAACCATCATATAATGCAAAGATTGTTGACACCCGGTTTTCTCCATATAAACTAAATCATGCGTTTAAATATAACAATCCAAGATTAGTTCCAATTCGGTAGTTGTGTAAATAATTTCCACACTAAAAACATAATTGTTTGGAAATATCATCCCAAATAATGAGGTCTTCTACAATTCTAAGCAAAAAATGATGTGTTCAAAGATTATAACATTAAACTATACTTAGATCAATTTTCACAAGTTCGTGAAAAATTGTTTAATAATAATAATAATAATAATAATAATAATAATAATAATAATAATAATAATAAAATTCCTTGAAAGATGTTTATCATTTTAAAGGAAAATTAACTCAAAATTCAAATAAAAGCAAAATATTGAGAAATGAAAAGATAGACATAAAGGATTTAGATAAGACTTGAAAAAGTGCTATTATCTTTCAATAAAAGAGAGATGTGAAAAATCTTTGATGTTTTATGAAAGTCACTAAGTATTGTAAAGATTTTAAACTTATTTCAAATTAATTATGATGCATATTATGACATCAGTAACATTTAAATTCATACAATTCGAAGGTCTTTCAAGTTAAGTAACTCATAAATAATTGTGTGTGTTAATAATTGTAATCAACTCAATAACTTTTAAAAGATGATTATTATTTTCACCGAAATGTTTCATAATTTCATTCCCATCATAAATATGAACTTAAGCATCATTTCATTTAGTATGTAAATGTCAGCTTTCTGTCCCACTTTCAGCAATCTTTATCTTCCTTTACTAAAAATAGTGTACGTTTTAATTTCGATTCACGCCAGAATTATTTGTTATTATTGATTTTTAAGAGCAAAGTTCAAATTCTCAACTAGTATAACATAAAAAAAGAAATCTTTCTTTTGAGAATTTTCTTGACAGAAAATATTGCTTTACTTTGAGCTATTTTGATACATAGAATTCTTAAAATAATATACCATTTGGCATCTTTTTCGAATTGCATTTATTTCTTCAAATATTTTGTAATTGGTCTATCTAAAAATGAGCCATTCTTGGATGGCAATAGTTTACTATTTATGTACTTAAATAATGTATTTGTCTTCTATCCAATAACTGGATTGATTGAACTTGTCAGTTTATTTTTAATTTGAGTCTTCGGAACTAGACCGAACTAAATTATTTTGAGCAACCGGAATTAATTAATAAGCAATATCCATTCGACTATACAACTTTTACATGGTCCCTACAACTTATGCATAATGTTATTATTTTAACCTGTATTTATAAATATTATTATTATTATTATTATTATTATTATTATTATTATTATTATTATTATTATTATTATTATTATTATTATTATTATTATTATTATTATTATTATTATTATTATTATTATTATTATTATTATTATTATTATTATTATTAGATCATCGAAAAACGCCAACTAATTACATTGTACAACATTGTTCTATTTATTTTGAATTTTTATTATTATTCTTAATGGTAAAAGCCTTTTTAACAATAACTAAGTAAAAAAATATATTTAAACAAATTAACCAATAATAATCGTCTTCAAATTGTATCAAAATTAAAGTATTTTATTTTTTTTAAAAATAACCTTTTTAAATCATATAAAATTATTTTCAAAAAAAATTATTATCATTCCCTCGAACAAGTTTTTATATGATAAAAAGTAAAAATTTAATTAAAAATTAGAATTTTTTTTATACACAAGCTTTTACAAATAACAAAAAACCAAACGTTTTATATTCAAAAATATATTGAACATTAATTACATGATTTAAAGATCAATCAACAATTCCCCACAAATTACTCGTTCCCAATTGTTAATAACATTTTTCGTAATTATCTTAAAGTCAGAAATATCTATTTTTAGTAGTGCACTTCTTAAAATGATCACTAATGTGAGTCATTCTATTCAGTCGATAATGCTCAAGGACACCAATGTAGAGATGACGGGCAGTTACTCCAATGTATGTGACATTACACCAATTACATGAAAATTGATAGACAAGTTCAGAAAATAAACCAACTGGAATTAGAGATTTATTAGTGAACTTGGACATCGAAACAATCCTAAACAGAATCTTTTCTACAAGATCTTATGCTTTAACTTTCTGAGAATTCAAAACTCATTAATCAAAAGTATTTTGTCATACTTTCAAGAAAATAATTAGAATATACATTTTTAAGTAGCAACGCAACCACATAATCAACATTTTTTCTCATTTTATTCAGTTAAATAAAGCTATATCCATATTTGTACATAGGGGAATTTTACAAATCCATCCTTTTCAAATTTCCACGTTAAGGTAGAATTTTATATTTAGTGAAACTATTTACGTAAAAGCAATGTTCAATTTATTTAATTATATGGTGGGCAGAGAAATGTTTTTTAATTTAAGAACCCATTTTAATTTTTATTGCTCTTTTTTATTATAATAAGCCGAGAATTTTTATTAATTAAAAGTCAATTAATATACACAATCTTGCAACTCAAAAACGGTAATAATATCCTTTTTATTTTTCATTTCGTTGTTTTATATTATTTTTATTTATATTAATTAATGTGGGATTACTTTGAAGTATAAACATATTTTTCTTTGAATTATTGTTTCCCGAAAATGCAGTTAATTTATATTATACAGATATATTATTGTGAATAAAAAAATTAAATTAGTTAAAAAATTTTATATTAAAAATAAATTAATCACTATTTGAATAAATGAATTTTTTATTTTTTCCATTGAATGAAAAATATCAACACTTTATGATTTTTAAATGTATAATTTATTAATTTAGATGGTCGAAGGTACAGAAATTGAAGCGAACTAAACAAATCTAATAAGAAATGTTAAAATTCTTTTTCATATTTCTTGGGCATGAAAGTCCCTGGAAAAGTGAACTTCTGAATGTATAAGCTTATATATTCTATATCATGATTATATAGATGATTTTTTATTCAATAATTCAGTTGTTCAATTTAATAATTAATAATGGAATTTATTAGTATAGGTCATTAAAGGAAAAGCACCTCAAACTATATTTCAAGGAAAAAAGTACTTCCAAACATGACAAGCAATAACTGTTTCAAAATTTTAATGTTTTTACGAATTTCTTTTTAAATATTTTATTTTATTGTTGATCACAGAAACAAATTTAATTTAGTTCCTCTTCATTTATATACCCTACTACTAATTAATTTTTTTTTGGGAACAATATAAAAACTGACATCAACTGTCTTTATATTTTAAAAAAATTATGATTTTTTAACATTAATATTTTAATAAATAAATATTTTAATACTTTAACACTAATTTTAAAATTCTATTTATATATAAAACAATTTTCTACACTATAATAAAAATTTTAAATAAATATTAAAAATTAAAATATTGAATCATTTTACTTAAAATAATAAAACAATATTAACATTTCTGTTAAATTTAAATCATTTTACTTAAAAATAATATTAATAAAAATAATAAAAATTACCAATTTTTAAACACAATAAAAACATCAATTTATTACAATGTTGCATAATCAAACTATTCAAAAATATTTAAAACATTCGTTGTCATATCACTTTGCACATTTATCTTTGGATCCAGTGACCTGATCAATAATGCTTTACATATAACACTTTCCCACTAATTATTAATGCTCACTAATTATTGTGCTCACTAATATTAGTCAATACCTTCAATCAACAATGTTCTAGAACTCGAGTACAGAGATGACTGGAAGTTTCTCCAATTTTTATAATTTGTTTTATTTAACCTGTTAAGCATCACTAGTATCATATGAGGCTTACCTTAAATGCTTCTATTTACCACAAAACTATACACAAATTTATTCCTATTGTATGGAAAACAAAATAATAATCAATTAGGTATATTAATTTCTGAAAAAGGTTCTATATGTGCAATATGGACAAATTTGTGTATTTTTGTGTGTTGAATTAAAGCACTTAGGTGAAGCTAAATGACGGCTATAACATTTAGTTTTGTATTCCTAATCTATTTTAGAAATGTTTACCGTTATTTATATCAAATATTGTAATTATGAATAGAAAAAATAATTTCAATAACAAAAATTTAATCATTTTAAAAAATTATTTGCTTGTTGAGCTTTAGGCAGTTGCAAGAAATCTAATTCAAATTTCACAATTGAGAATTATTTCGAATCGTTTTTATTAGAAAATAGACAACTATTTATAATGAAACCTTTTATGGCAAAAATAAGATGGATGTCAAGATTTTTGTGTCACTTTTAAAAAAGATTTGAGAGATTTTCAACCTTCTTTGTAATGTATTATTAATAATATAATTCAACTTTACATGTTAGAAATAGAAAATCTGTAATATAATGTAAGTATAATATTTAATCAGTTATTATAATAAATATAATATATAGAAAAAATAGTAATTGGTCTGCTTTTAAAAATGGTTCTAAAATAAAAAGTATTTGCATTAAAAGTTATTATTTTAAATATTTTAACTTGTGTTGTAAATTTGTTTTTATCAAAAAAATATGTCTAAAGTTGTTTTGGCATGATTTGGTAAATATCAAGTGTACACCAACCGAAGTTGAGATAAATTCCGCTATAATACAAGTTGAAACATAAATCAACTTATTTGAATTTATTTTTTGAGCAAATTTAATGGATTTCAGCAATTTCTGAAAATGCTGCAAAGTAAGTTATTTTTTAAAGTTATAAATTTTTAAGAGTTGAATTATGATTTTATAAGGAAATTAAATCATTATTCAAACTTATAATTATAACTTTTGATATACAAGCTCATGCATATTATTATTAATAATGAGTATGAATATTCAGGAAATGATTTATTTTATGATAACTTATTTTTCGAATATTATTCAAAAAAAGTGAGTTAAATTATTTTTGAAGTTATAAAAATTATTAATTGCATTAAATTATTATATTTTTATACATATTTTGAAAAAAATCTTCGAAAATGTACACAAAATAATTGGGTTTATGATTATTTTTTAAAACTTTCTAATATAATTTACAATTTATGCTTTTTTTTGGATTTCAGGTTTTGTTTTTTTCGACAGAAATATTTGAAATATTAAATTAATTTTAGTTTTAAGGGTAAATCTTATGAAGATACATCCTAATTTACTCGAAATTTTCTAGCAAAAACCTCAAAATTTAAATTAAAATTTTTTTCCGCCATTTTTCTTTCTAAAAATATCTCAAAATTGTCTATAAATTAATTTATTATAAGGGTTTTTTCAACTTCGGATGGCTACATGTTAAAAGTTTACATGCATGTTTTATTATGGGTTGTGTTAATGTGCATTATTTTATTTCTCTATCACTTTTTGTGTTTCTATAGTGTAGGGTTTGTCTCAGTGACTATTTTACAAGCAACCTCAAGATGAGTTGGTGTGTTTATATGCTATAAATTTACAGATTTTTGTTTTATATTATAGGTGATTTGTCTCAACGTGGCTTGGTGTAATTGATAAATACCGTGCCAAAAATTTGTGTTACATCAGGAAACAAAATTTTATCTGTAGTGATGGTGAAAATAAATGAAACGTGCAAATATTTATTTATTTATATTTTCATAAAACCAAGGTGGTTTTAAATTTCAATATAGCTTTCAAGTTTTGTTTATTTTATTTCACAACTTCAAACAACTTGATTTTATTATTTTTTTCTCATTTTTGGCTTAGACTTTATATTAAATCTTAAATCTTGACAATTTAATTCAAATGTAATGACTTATATATTATCTACAATTCCTCATTTTCATTTATATTATATATAAAGCTTTTATAGTAAATAGTTAAGAATGAAAATTATTTTTGAACGATAATAAACTGATTTTTTTAAATTAATTTATCAAAGTATAATTAAAAATATAATAATATAATGGAAATATTATTATATTATTATAGTCAAATTACACAATATTCCCTTCAGATTCAATTTTTGGTGATAAATCGGTAACCAGAAAACTCATTGCAAAAATGATAATTCATAAATATAAAACTGAAAGATTTGTTCACCAACCTAAAAATCAGTAAAAATAATAAAATAAAAACTTATAAATTTGTCTTTTTTACGCGCTTACATACAATTTTTATTACATAAACATTTTATATGTATTCGTTAAAATATTATGTCATTTAATAAACTAGAGCTAGCATTTCAATAAAAAATACATAATTCAATAGTGCACCAAGTTTTGGGAATATATTTATGCCAAATCTTTTTTACCAAAATTCCTTCAAATATTAAATTACTTTAATCCTTCAATTTTTACTAAATACAATTTTTATGCAGTTTTTTTCATCTGTAGACTATTATAATTAAGTACTCCTTTTATATTAGCTTTTCGTATTTAATCCTATTAAAAATTATTAAATAGATTTTATAATTTAATCACATTATAATTTATTTAATTTATCCGTTTGTTTGATAAAAGAGCTTTCTCTCAATTCAATTAATTAATTAATTTTTAATAATCACTTTTTCTCTCACAAACCTAAATTTAGATTTTATTTCGATTTGTTAATTATTTACTGACTTTTAATAACTTCACCTTTTGATTCCTTTTATATTTAATTACTTTTTTTGATATATTTTTTCATGCTATCAATTCTATTCCTAAAGATATTTTCACATTATAAAATCATTTTTAAAATTGTAAAATCGTATAATTTTAAAAGAAATCAAAATATTGTAAGTGGAAATTGTTACCGTACATTCAATATGTTACTTTCTGATAAAGAATGCATTTTTTCAAAAGACATAAATAACTCTTTCATCACTCCAAATTGTTGTTTTATGCTGATGGCGCTGGTAATTCAATTTTTAATTAATATTAATTAAGATTTGTTTTAAGATTTTGTATCAATCTTTGTTTTAATGTATTAATTAAATTGTTTTGCAGTTTTTGATAATTATCTATCCGAATATTTTTTTCCATGTTGAAATTGAATAATTCAAATAAATTGTATGAAAACTTATTTACTGCTTTGTGAAGTGCGTTAAATCATATTCACAAATAAAGTTTGTACAAAAGTTTAAAAATATTAAAACTGTAATGTTATATTAATTTCCATTGTATGAATTAATATAATTTATATATTAAATATAATTGCAGGTTTCATGTTATATAAAAATTAATTATCTAAAGGTACCATTATTTCAAGAAGAACATTTTAAAGGCTTAAGGGATTTTTTCAAAATCAAGAATATTAGACATAGATCAAACATTTATCGTATTAAATATGTTGAATATCTTTTAATCAGAAATTTAATTATTAACTCTAATTAAATATATTAATATCATTAATCTCAAGATTTTTCTATGCATCATCTTTTTCATATGCTTCATTAAATGAAATAATTTATAGTACTTTATCTATTTTCTGTTGCAAATTATACAAAATTACTCAAACTTTATACATAACAATTATATTTTTTCTTTTTACTTTTATAATTAGCTTTATCGTCATTTTTCTTTTGAATTATTGGTCAATTTAAAACAAAATAATTCTTGAAAAAAATGAAGATAAAAAATAAAATTTGAATGATAACAAAAATAAAACATTTTATTTTCATTATTCATGTATTAATAATTTGTGAATTGAAAACATAATTGTACATTAAGAATAAAATTCACTTTCTGAAATTGGTTAGAAAAATAGGAGATATATCCTATATTTAATTATTTATATTTCATAATCTTCAGATATTTTATTTATGACATAAAAGAAATTAAATTTGACAACGATTTTATTAATAAATGTTTAACTGATATTCTTGATATCAATATAAATAAATCCAATAGGTTTACATTTTATAAATAAATATTAAAATATAATTACTATTACTATTGAGTTGTGTAATTATAATTCCCATTTTGTTTTAATCAAACAATTAAATTATAATTTATGCATTTCATGAATTTCGAATATTATAAAATTTTAGTCACCACTCGATTGGCAGAAATGTATTAGCAAAAAATAGTTAAATTTATTATTAAAAGGAAACAAAACTTGTAAATGTTCGATAAAAAATAAATATAAACTTTGAGTTTGTCTAAAATTGAGTTAATTAAAACAATTACTTATTTACAAGTTTATAGCCATTTTAATTAAACTGAAAATGTTTTGAAATGTTTTTTAGTCGATTTTTTTGTGAGTTAATTTTAGTGATGATTATCAAAAATTTAATTAATATTCTGAATAAATGATGAACATTCTAAATATCAAATAGAATTTCTCACAGGTCATCAGAAAACCGACAACAAATCCACAAAGTTTCTTGTGAAGTTTGGTAAACAAAAATTCCCCTAATTACCCGTTGAATGAAAAGAGAAGATTGATGTTCAACAAACAATTTAGCTACATGATCGTCTATGATTTAGAATTTTTATTAAAAAACACTTTTTGATAAAAACGCTTAACTTGTGACATTTTTAAATTTTTTATTATAAGATAAAAAGCTCGATTTAATGGCTTACTGGCATATTTTTTTATATAAAAGCTTTACTATATTTATTTATTTAATTATATTTTTGTTCTGTTTTTATTCCATTTTCTTTATATGTTTAAATTAATAACTACCTAAATTTTAACTTTTGTATGTTACTTAAAAATCAGATGAATCTGCTTGTGGAATGCATAAACATTGAACGAGTTAATTGTAAGAAAAAGTGCTCATGAAATTTTGAGTACTTCAAAGGTTGAATTGTTTTCAAATATCTATGGTCTCAGATAACAATGACATTTATAATAATATTAATTATATAGTAATTGATGAAGGATTTCTTCAAAGATTAGATCTTTTTTGAATACTGTCACTGTGAGTGAATTTTTCTTACAGTTTAGTTGAATTTTGTTAACAAGAAAATTTGTTCACAAGGAAAAATATACAAGCAGCATTTATTTATATAAATACAGTAAAATAAAATTGCGATTAAAAATTAAACTACGAAAATTGTAGCATGATAGTAAAGTAATCAGTTATTCTTTGTCATTATTTTTAAATCATGATGATTAGGGTGGCATTAGCTTTAAAAAGATAAAATAAGAGAAAATATATATAAGATAAGATTTCCATGGCTCGATTTAGATTTTGATCTGAAGTCATAATATATTTTTAATTTAAAGAAATTATATATATTATTCATTCGAATTTAGACAGTTATGACATAGACGTTTAAGCTAAAGTGTTAGGAAAGAGTAGTATAATAATCAAAAATTAAAATACCACTATAGTTAAGATATTTTAATTATCTTGTGTTTAAATAATTGATGGAATTTGATTCGTTTAAAAATGAGTTGAGTGTAACTGGCGATAGCTCCAAAAATAAGAACATCAACGCAGTCTTAAAAACAACGAAATCATTAATGGAATGTCTGCCAAATCATGTTAAGATTATACCAGTCACGTGGGATCAGGTGACCAAAATCTTTACAGTAGTTGTTGTAAAAGAGATTATGTCCGAATTCATCGATGCTATAGATAAAATGGAAGTTTGGCGTAAAGTTGATTGAATATCAATTATATAGAAACTACATTTATAAATAAAATCAACACTGATGTAGAAAGAATAAACAAAGCTCTGATGACGTTGAAAGGAGAGAAGAACAAAGACATTTAAGAAATGATCAGGAAATACGGTGGAATTTTCATGACATCAAAATTTGAACTGGGATTTACTAATTTAGTACGACACGAGATGCGGACGACAGGAGGTCCAATAATGCAACATCCACAGCGTCAACCAATGCACATAGAGAAAATAATTTAAGATCGGATAAAAGAATTAATAAAAGCAAATGTAATTAGGCGTTGTATGAGTTCTTGGAATGCTCCGTTAGTGATAGTAGGAAAGAAAGATGAATACATCAGAATGCATGAAGACTATCTTGGATTCAATGCTATAACGGAAAAGGAATCTTTCCGGATGCCTAATACCAAATTTTTACTGGACTGTCTGATGGATGCAAGAATATACTCGTTAATTGATTTAGGTCAAGCGTATTACCAAGTAAAATTGGCTCCAGATATTCAAGAAATGACTTCCTTTAGTACAAGAGAAGGACAATTCTGCTTCAATAGGCTATCGTTTGGATTATCAACAGCTCTTGCAACTTTACAGCGATTAATGCACACAGGATAGAAAGGGATGCTATTCAAAGGGGTAGTAGTTTACTTAGATGATATTTTGATATATAGGAAAAGCAAAAAAGATCACGATGAGCTACTAAAAGAAATATTTAGAATAATTCAAATATCAAGGTTGAAGATAAATCCAGATAAATGGAATTCAATAAAACAGAACTGTGCTTCCTTGGGCATACAGTTAATGGTAAGGGTATTTAAACAAACAGAAAGAAAGATGGAAAAATTGAGAAACCAGAAGTATTCAAGCTTTTTTTCTTTGGCCTTAAAATTAAATAAACACGAAAATAAGTATAATACAATATTTTTTATTATTTGAATAATATAAACAAAAACATTATTCATTAATTAATAATAAATAATTAACATAAATTATTCATTTTTTATTGTCGTAGAGATTCATACATTAAGCATCTTATTTTCGAAAAAATTAATAATTTAAAATATATTCAAAAATAATAAAAAATAAATATATTCAAAAAATATTAGTATTGGGTTAAAGTAATCCTAATTTTGACAGATTATAATTCAAAAAAATTAAGAATAAATTTCTGATCATTTAATGGTTGATTTTTATTATTTTATTTCACCATAATATAAACACAATATATTTAAGGTATTCACGAATTTTAAGCACCTTAAATAAATCTGATTCATAGTCAAATTTTGTAGAAAATATTATGTCACTTATAAAAAAATCAGAGGGGAAAAACAAAAAAAGTCCTTATAATATAAATTTTAATACGTTTCTATAAAAAGTTGGACATCCACTTGTATGAATGTATAAATAAAAAATTATTATATTCGTATGTATGTTCTGGTATTCACTAATGTGCCGAGGATTCTCATGGCATTGAATGTGTTAAATTTCTGAAGAGCAAGTGTAAATAAAAGTATGCAAGATTTTGTTAGTAAGTATAAGGAAGTTATTCTTTTACAAATTCCTTTTTCCAAAACATGATATTCTAGCGCCTACATTCATAGTTGACATGGCAAGTTGTTTGTCTGTTGCAAAAAAATATTTCCTGAAACTCGGCAATTGCAATTACGTATTAAATGATTAAAGTAAATAATTTATAAAATACTGTTCACGTAATATTGTCAAAATTAAGATGTCTGGTATTTCGCTTGTATAGTTTTATTAGGAAATCGGATTTTTTAGTAAATACATTTTCTTTTAATCTTTTTATAGTTAATTTAATTAAAATGAATAAAGTATTTTTTTCATTAATTAGTCTCGTAAAATATTTATATTTTTTTTATATGCAAAATAAAATGAAATTATTTTTATAATATTTAAAATTCTTCATTTGAGTGGAAATAAAATTTCTTAAACATCAGTTTTATAATTTAATTATTAAGGAAATCCACATTTAAAATAATATTTTATATAGTTTTTATAAAATTCAAAACTCATTTTTTAAGCTCGACTTCATTAATGAGTAAATGTTTCACGTCTTAAGTTTTTATTTTGTGAATTTGTTAATAATTTTATTAGCTTTTTAGATAAATGATCTTTTTAGGGTTTGATAAAATGTAAATTAATTTAATAAATATTTTCAAATAATGTTATTTATTTCAAAACTCTTAAAATCTTTAACTGGAATTTTCATTTTTTAAATATTTTATTATAGAGTTTCTCACGAATGCAATTAAAATGTCAAAAATGCGTGAGTTGAAAATTAACAAATAAGAAAAATGACAAACTTTTGTTTTATTACAAAACAAATGATGAATTACATTTTTCAAATATTTTGGGATTTACTGGGAAATAGCATATAGTTTAAAACAGACAATGATTTTGGCAGATAAATTCTACTTTAGAATACATTTCCTTCAACTGCACTACGAAATAATTTAAGTTCTTTGAGTTTTTTCATTTGATGAAAAGATTTTTATGTATTTTGGTATGCAGATTCCAAAAATGATTTGAAATTTGTCGATAACATCCAAACAATATCCGAAAATTAGTTAACAGTTATTTTAAAATAAAAATGGGTAGAATTTAATCATGTATTTTAGACAATCATAAATAACATTTTCCGACTTCAAAAGACATTATGTACATCACGGTAAAATGTTATTTGAAACCCAATGGTTATTATTTTTGTTTTAATGAACTATGCATTACCCGTATTTTATTCTTAATTCCAATTCACAACATTTGAAACAGTTATGTGCCATATATTTCTAATTGTATGGTACTTTAAATTTTTGCTGTATTTTTTACAAAATATGTTTTTAATATTTTTTCTGCTTTAGAATATCATGTTAGCCATTAGGCTAGCAGGAAGGGCTTGAATAATCAAAATTACATCTGTTATATTTGTTGATAATATACTTTTTTGTGAATTTAAATCATCGTAGGCTCTAATGCTATTTTAAATTTAAAATAGAATGTCAAGATGAATCTTTTGCATTATACAAATATGAAAACTTGTATAATGTTCCGTCCATAAATAACGTCACTGATGTTTTACCCTCTCCTTCCTCCTTGCCATATATCTTCTAAAAACGATAGACGCCCTCTCAAATATGACGTTACAAATCTTTGGTCACCCTCTAAAAAGCCGTATTTGATATTGAAAAATGAACATGTTTCAAATTACTTTATTTACATTCTATAATATCAAAAACAAGAGTTCTGTGATAAAATTTATGTTTTGAAAAATACTGATATAAAGTTTAGCATCACTGTCGATGAGTGGACGGACATCGCTATAAAGAGATATTTAAATGTGACTCTGCTGAACCCAAAAACCTTACAAGATGGGCCTGGTAACAAATAAATGGTTTTTGTGATTTTTTTTGACAAAAGAAATCGGTCGAGTCAAAATTAGCAGATTTTTGATTAGACTTTATAGATATAATCGCATTTAGTCATGACCGCGCTGTAGTTATTATAAAATATGATTAGACAATCATAACTGTGAAAATCCAAATATGAAGATCTCACAAAACCAACTGTTATAATTTCTTCTTCAACCAGTACTGGCAATGAAGATCCTTGTGAAAATTAATTGCCAGTGTTTTGTTACTCCCTTTTCACATGAATTTGGAAATCTTCAAGCAATTTTTTAAGGCTCGAGATAGTAAAGTAAAACATTTCTTTTTATATCTTAAGGAAAAATCAAAGAATCAGTTTTTGTTGGCCTCTAGCTGTAAATGTTAATGAAATGTGATGCTCTCGAATTGGCACTTGATCAATAAGAAGAAACAGTCGAAAACTTTCTGGAAAACATCGCCAAGATAACTAAAGATATTTTTGCAGAATATTTGTATTTTGACTCAATGCTTTATGCTAATTAGATGCTTATAAATGTTTGGTTTTATTTCAGATCAACATGTCTCTCAAAGTTCATTTCCTCAAAAATCATCTTCTCTTTTTAACACGTTAAAAGATTCCATCAAAAACATTCTTATTGGAAGTTGCTACCAAGACCAGGCAGATTAAAGAATGATGGGTGACTTCTGTTGCTACTCTTCTATCTAGAAACTCTTGAGTGTGATTTTTGATTGAGTTCACTAATGTTGGTAATTCAGCATTAGTAACATTTACAGTTTTGTGTAATTTAATTATCTGTGATTCTCTAAAATACATTATGACATTCGGTTGACTGGGTGTGGTGGACAAAGTTCCAGATCATTTTAGGGATTAACATGCCGAAATAAGCATGTTTTCACTTAATAAAAACTTTAATGTCAGGTAGTGTTATTATTATATAATAAAGTAATATAATAAATATAATCTGTTGATAATGTAGATCGGAAGTGTAGAGCTTTGCATCATTTATTTTTTAGATTAATTTCTGTAAATTTTAAATTTTAAATAATTCATGAAATTAATTTTTTGTATGTATATTTTTATTTTAATCAGATTTTACTAATTATTTATAATTAATATTATGACAATAGTCATTTTCAGAAGAGAAATATTATCTCTTTTAGAATGAATTCTGAAATTTTGAATCAATTAGAAAAACAGTTGTCTATGAAGTGACATGGATTCTTCAAAAAGAAAGAAAATTAATTTAAATTGTTCAATTATTTTTTTTAATAATTTTTTTTAAATATTATATCTTTAATAATATTTTGGTTAAAATTAATATTATTTCCAGATAAATATTTATGTCATTAACATAACATTATAAAATTATATTTAATTATACAATAAAATGACGAGGCTATTTCGTTGCTTCTAGCCCTGACATTTTAACTTATACGATATTCTTTACATGATACTAGCTATTACAGAGTTTTTCCTAAATATTAAGAGATTAAAGGCTAAAAGATACGAAAAGAATATCGAAACAAAAAAATACTTAGAAGAGGTAGAAAAAATGTGGATAAAAAGAGAGATCATGAAAAGTCTGAAGGATCATAAACAATTAAAACCCAATTCATAAAAGAAGTTAATTATTAGAAAACAAGATTTGGGAGACTATGATCAAAATTATTGAAAAGATAAAACATTTTAAAGAAGATAATGTAAGCAATTGAAAATTTATTCTAAATTAAAACTAATTAAGTTAAATGTAATTAATTAAAATGACTATTTAAATGTTGTGCATGCTATATGAAATTTAATTAAAATTGTTTGTAGTGAATTTTTGCTTTAATATCATAATTACAAATGTCTTAGTTGTTTGAATATTAAAAACCAAATTGAGTGAATTTTGTCAATCAAATAAATTGTTATTATTGTAATGGAATATAAACTTGATTTTCATTGGGCCTAACAAATACTAAGTTCTCAATATAAAGATTATCTCAATTTGTTTACCTTATTACAAATTGATGAAACCCTATTGCGTTTGATGAAACTATTTAATATAGGATTTTGGTAGTTAAATTTAACAAAATAAAACTCTTGTAAAATCTGATAAATTATGATTTAAAATTAGAAAATAAATTGTTTGTATTGATGAAAAGAAAAATTCTTTTAAATTGTTTGACCGAGTAAATTTAATTATCATTCAAGAGAACATATTGTTTTTATTTAATTTAGGATGAAATTAGAATTTTTATCATCCAAAGAGGATATGCAAATATTTCAGAACACATTTCTATGCAACATACAATTAAAAATATTTAATTCTTTTTTTAAAATCTTTTATTTTGGATAATTGATCTGAAAAACAAACATCTGTAATAGTCTAAATATTTCTCATAGTTTTTTCAGCTTTTTTACAAAAAACTGGAATTTGTTTGAATAGATCACATATCTGATGACTGTTAGAAATTACATACAGGAAGGTTTATAAAATCAAAATAATTTGTAAATTCAAAGTAATATATTAAAAAAAAATGTTATATTTATAATTTTCACCATCAAATTTCAGGACAAGAAAATAATGGAATGTTATTTGAATATTTTAGAAATTTTCGTAGGATGCATTTAAACAAATGAAATATTTCAGAGTCGTCAATGAAAAGCGAGAAATATTTAGCATTTAGCCGAAGTTTACAGTAGGTATTAATTTCAAAATTAGTTCGGTGAATTTTTTTCCTTGGCATTTTCGTCAGATTTAGCAAAGAATATTTAATTTAATCTTCAATCTATTTGTTTTTAAAACAATAATGGATATTTGTTTCGAAATTCAAACTCAAAATTTTATAAGAAATAATTTTATATTTTTTCAGTGAAAATTGAAGACATTTCATTTGAATTTATATATTTATAAAAGTATTTTCTTAGCGAAAAAAAAACAAAAATATAATTAAAACAGTTCTTGTAAATGTATTATGAGTTACATAAATTTTAATATTCAATAAAGAAATCCAAATTTAAGCAATTTATTAATCTATTTAAGGAAACGATTAAAGAATCGTAAATAAACACAAACTATGCTAGTCAACAGTTTTTGTGAAAAAATCACTAACAATTATTTTTTTTTTAAATTTATAAAAATTTTTCAAATAAATATTTTTAAGTGAAATATTCAACGATAAAAATTTTAAATTTTAACTTTAAAATATGTTTGAGTGAACTAGCATTCCCAAATCCTCAACTGTACCAAATCTGCATAAAACAAAACTCACTTTCACATAATCCTACTATTTCTTCGCGTTATGTTTAATCATGGTTCATAAAAGCACTCGGTTGTGATTTTAAATCTCAAATAATGTTTTGTAATTTTGATTGAGAGGTATTTCCTGTTTTGCGATCTTTCATCTTAAAAGACAGTAAATGCTTCATAATATTTTACGTGAATCCTTAAAATATTGTTTTAACTTATTTTTTAAATAAAATCAATTTAAATCTTCCTGATCGATACAAAAGAATACACGAATTTGGATTTGAGAAAATAAAGAAAGAAAGAAAGAGAAAGAAGAGGCTTTATAAAAGATGAATGGGTCCTTGACATTGCCTAGTGTGTCTATTGGATAATACAACCTTGAGGAAAGGTCTCAAATTCGTAATGGTAAATAAAGGTATAAACCCTACAAAAATGTTCTCGGTGGCCTCTTGAAAACTGTTTGTATCCATGAAATGTTGTTCTCTTAGCCTCTTTTAATTCACTAAATATGAAATAATCAAAAAACGCTAAATTTGGGCAATATGATAAATAAGGATTGACCTTAAACCCAACCACTCTAATCTTCTCTTGAACAACCCGACTGATGTGTTTCGAGGCACTGTCATGATGAAACCAGTGATGAAGTCTCTGGGGTTTCCAATCAGATCTGCAAACTTTCTCAGTGAGTCTTCACATCATAACCTATTTGGTTGTTTGATAATTTTATTTACTGACAATTTTTTCAAAACTGTAAAATTTAGAACAACCAGACAACATGATTTTTAACAAAATGAAAACATTTGTAAAACTTACTCAAAAAAAATAAAACAATACTAATATTTCATTAAAAGTGTTTGTTTATTATTTTATTTATTCTGTTTCATTCTGAATATTGGACAAAAATGGACAAAAAACTTTAGTTTGAAATTACATAATGATAATATAGAAAATTGGGAAATATAAAAATAAAAATTTATTATTGTAGAATTTTTCAAACATTAAGCGTTTAAAATATCACAAAATTATTGGACACAAGAATGCGAGTAAAAATCGCTTGCGGGTTAATCATGATATTTTAATAATATTTTCGTGAGAAAAATAAAGATGAAAGCCTACTCAACACAAAAAAATTAAGAAAGTTGATCCAAATAATCAGTTAAATTAATTAGAGTAAGGAAAGGATATATACCAAGCATAGCCAACATACGGCCTGTGAATAATAGGCGATGCAAAGTGCCTTAGCATATCGCATTAGTTTTTATGTTAATTTGTTATAGTGATTTATTTACAATTATTCATAAACAAATTCCATAATAAAATTTTATTTACTTAAAGGAATAAGTGTTGTGTTTAACATTTTTTAATTTTAATATTTTGTTTAGCTCATGAAAAAATTTTTTACTAATTCGGTAAAAATTGTTGGAAACGCCTGATTTATACTACATTTAAAAAAGTAGTAATATTTACTTTTTACAATCTGATAATGACAGAAAAACTGTAAAAATATATCATAACATGGATTCTTTGAATGGCACTTTCTTAGAAATTTTAGTATATATTTCTGATATCTTTACTAATATTTTAGATATCTTTACTAATATAAATAAATTAAGTGTAAATTATTATAGTAAATTAAAACAAAATTATACGATAACAGAATGAAAATTACATAACTATTTTTGTCATTATTATGAAACAGTAATGCAATGTTGCTTATTTTTTTCATACAAAAGTTCTGAAATTTTAATACGGTTGTAATTCAGAGTATTATTCAACTTTTGTAAAATTTTTATTTTCAATTGTAAAATTAGAGAAATAATCCTTTTTATCTAAAACTGTGGAAATCTTTTTAAAAATTTAGGTAAAATAAGAATTTTTGTTATTTTTAAAAATTTTTCCAATCATTTTTATTTTTAATATAAAGTTATTAATCTTGCACGATAAATTGAGTGCAAATTTTAGGTTATATATTTTTATAATGTTTTCTAATTCATTCATAAAAACTTTTTCTATATAAAGTACAACTTTTTGTATTAAATTATTTCTTTTGTAATTGTAGAAAACTAAATTTCGTGGTAAAGTCTGTGTTTAACATCGTATGTTAAACAATTTGAATTTTGATTTGCTCAAAGATCTTAGCACAGCACTTAAACCAATAGCATTAACCTTAAAGACTTTAAGTTGGGAATATACATATTTAGTTAGGCGCTAATGGACATTTATATTAATAAGTACATTGAAAATTTAATACAAAATAGCATGAAGTTTGGTTAGTTTTGTAAAATGCCTATTTACAAAATGAGCCGTTTATTTTGAAAATGAGACACCTCCATTTGGATATGACAAACTTTTTATTTGCTTCAACATCTATAATAAAGTCACATTATCTATAGCTACAGAGCACATAAAAGATGGCAGGCAAAACTTATTAACATTTTTAAATTTATTAAAACGTAAATCTTTAAATATTTCGTTATAGCAAAATATGGACTTGTCTACTTTCCAAAGAAACCTTTCAAACATTACATTTTTTATTAAGCATTTTTTATGGTTATGGTTATTATTATTATTATGTCACTTATAAAGAAATCAGAGTTGAAAAACAAAAAAGTCTTCATAATATTATTATTATTATTATTATTATTATTATTATTATTATTATTATTATTATTATTTTTATTATTATTATTATTATTATTATTATTATTATTATTATTATTATTATTATTATTATTATTATTATTATTATTATTATTATTATTATTATTATTTTTATTATTATTATTATTATTATTATTATTATTATTATTATTATTATTCATCTTCTATTTCAATAAAAAATAATGAATAAATTATTAATATTATTACCAAAAAATGCTTAGAATAATTATATAACATTAATAAGATTAAAATTAAAGTTTTTTCTTTGGTATATCAATAAATACTGTGCAGTTGATAAGTCGATTTCTGATCCATTTGAGTGCTTCATGATCATATTTACGGTTTTATTGTATTGCAATTCTTTGCTAACAAATTGGTTGATAAAAAATAAAATTTCATTAATAATATGGTTTATAATAGATGCCTACAAAAAATTACATTCTTACTTTTGAAAGTAATTTATTCTAAATATTTTTCTTTAAATCTCTTACATTTCCCATTAGCTTCTTTAAATAAATAACGATATATATTGCTTAATTACGGACTTTTTTATATTTTTTTTTTGCTTTTAATATTTATAAGACTAATATTATTAATAATATTTTTTTCTCTAGGACTCGGCAGTAAGTTAATCGGATAAAAATTAACTCATTTAACTCATTTGGCCTAGACTTTTCACTTTAATATAAAGCATTACTTAACAAAATAATTTCTTCTTCAGGAAATGTCTAATTATTTATAAAGATAAATCTATTAATTATAAAGATAATTTTAGCTGATTTGTAATTTAATTTTCATAGCCTATAAATATATAAATAAAAAATGCTTATAAATAAATAAATATATATATATATCCATACCTCGCTTTATGGCCTAGATACGTTCCGGTGAAGTTGGCCGTAAAGCGAAATGCCATATAACGAATCAGTTATTTTGATACAAACCCACACTGATATTCAATGGGATCCGTTCTAATTTTTGATAAAACAGCGTAGTTTTTAGTTTAAACTACATAACAAGTACATAATAATAAACAGAAGTTGAAATTCCAAAACAGAAAAAACATATTTACTACATAAAAAACGCAAATAAAAATTTTTAAAACAAGGTATGATTTCCTCATCACTTTCCACTATAGTGGAATAACCTTGTTTAAAAATTGGTTCAATGTTGCTTGTCTTTTGTTTTCCTACTTCTTTTTGTAGTTCTTTATAACAGATAATGATTGAGTTAATTCCTTGAGAAACGTTAGCGTTGCGTTCTACGTCGGGATCATCTTGAAAAAGGATATTTATAGCTTTTTCGAAATAAGAAGGCCCATTCGACAAGTTCTTGTATGTTAACTGTTGGCGTAACTCCGGCTGTGGTTTCTCGTCATGTGCTCGTTCTGCTTCCAATTGGATCAGTTCTTCATCCGAATTTAGTAAATCAAGCACATCACCTTCCAAATCTTCAAAACCAAAGTTATTTGCTAGGTGCAATATGGTTTGTCGGATTGTGAAAGGAGAATGAACTTCAAAAACATTAGTTTTTATGCATTCTGACCAATATTTTTTCCAAACATGGTTCATTTTAGTTGATTTTAATTCCTTCAAAGATTCGCTAATGTTTTCTACAGCATTTATCATGTTGTAGTTCTTTAATCGAAGATTCACAATCGGTTTCGTTTATAGGTTTTACATAAGTTCTGCGTAAAACATATTCCTTAAAAGTGACTATTTCAACCTGGTCTATTGGCTGGAAAAGAGTTGTTATATTTTGTGGAATATACTCAATCTCCACATCTTCATGTAATTCCGATAAATTACCTGGATTTCCTGGAGCATTATCCAAAATGAGCAAAGCCTTTTGCTCAAGCTATTGTCTTGTAAATATTTTTTTACTTCTGGACAAAAGTAATTCTTGAACCAGTCTTCAAAGATAATCATAGTCATCCAAGCTTTTGAAATGTTTTCAATTTTCCTAATTCATATATACAGAAAACAAACAACAATTATTTTATTATTATTGTTTCGATGCTTATTTTATTTTATTTTATTTTCTGTTTTAATTGACATCTGAATTTCTACATCATGAGATAGCATTTTATGTAGTTTTTATGACATCTTTGTATTGCAAATTAGTAAAATTATAAAAACCTGAAGTTACACATTCAGACAGGAAAATTTATTATATTGAAGGGATTTTTCTTGTTTGTCGATTTTTTTGTTGCCGTATAATGAAACATTTTAGTCGTAAATAGAAACAGTGTCATAATTAAAGAAAGCCGTTTTAGCGAAAAGCTGTATAGTGAGGTATGGGTGTATTTATTTATTTTTAGTTTTTTTGGAACACAATGTAACTTTTGTAAGAAAGAAACTCATACTAAATTTTCATGATTTTCCTATGATACATAATTAACAATTTTTTATAAACTATCTCTCTGATAAAAATCTATTATTTGTTAATATTATTAACGTGAAAGTTTAAAAATGAAAATAAAAAAAATTATGTCTTTCAATTTTTAAATCAACTTTTTGCTATCGTTTAACTACCAATTTAATATCATTTAAACCAAGGGTAGGTAACCTGTTTTGGGCAGGGTGCCGTATGAAAATTAAAATAGTCTGAAGGGCCGCATGCTATTTTGTTTCAATAATGAAGAATTCTAAGCCGGATCAGACAATAAAATTAACACATTTTGAGCAAATTAAAAAACTATAATGATATAACATACTGAATAGTTACTAGTGAATAACTCGTTACTAGTAGCTAGGTATGACTATAGCACCATCAGGACTATCTAATAATAATGTTAGTGATAGTGACCGTCACTATCAGTTCTTGCTAGTACAGTTAGTTAGTTTGTAAGTTAGTTCTTTCTTTGTTAGTTACCTAGTGACTTACTTTTAAAAATATTTAATGGGATTTTCGCAACTGCGAGCATTTCTTAACAAGTTTTGAAATCCATATTATGGAATCCAAATTTGTATCAGTGAGCTGGGACCTATGCTTCGATTTATTGATGTTCATGCAGGAATAACTCATGCAGTTTTAAAAAAATATGTGAAAAGTCTAAAGGGCCACATAAAACGTCGCTGCGGGTCGTAGGTTGTCCACCCCTGATTTAAACAGTCAATTTTTATATATGTTACTTTAATTTTATCCACCCAGAAATTTTTCGTTTAAATTCAAAACTTCAACGTTTAAATACTTTTGTACAAATTAAATATTTAAAAGAAAAAGAAATTTAATTTGGGTTTTTACATAAGAACTCAATTATTGAAGTAGATTGTATTTATTAAAATTATTTTTATTAAGTTCAAATCTGATTTTAAAATATTTTTAAAAAATTTATTTAGATTTGTATAAATGTTTATTTTTATCTATTAAATTTTAAATATTTGAAAATTTGGTAAATTGGTTTTAATATGTTGTGTGAAGAAAAATATCAATCCGAGAAGAAGAAGCAGAAAGAGAAAGTCTTACGAAATTTTTGTTTTGAGTGATCAGAACCTATTTTAGGTATAAGTATTTCATATTTCATTTGATGAATAAAGATTGTGCAAATTAGCTTACATAGTTATGTATTTAAATTAGATTTAGATAAATGACTCCGCTATCGACAACAAAAGATTTTAAAGTTTAAATAATAATATATCAGATAAGTGAATAACAAAATAATCCCTTGCTGAGAAGTAATAATTATATTGTCGATTATTAAATAATCCTCTTCTTTTTTCAACAATTTAATTATTACTTCGCAGGAAGCGCTTATTTAGTTATTCACTTATCTGATATATTACTTTATGCTGTTACCAATGAATCACGGCTTTATACTTATATTAATAATAATAATAATAATAATAATAATAATAATAATAATAATAATAACCAATATTAATTTGCTGATGCAAAACCGATTAGGTTCAATAGTATTGGACCTTTTCATTTTGACGCACTTCTATTATATTTGCAAGACTTTGTTAAATTTATGTGTTGAATTAAGTTAAATTTTTTAAACTGAACAGTAAATTAATGGTTGAGTGACATATAACAATGTCAGGAACAAACTATACACTCATAAATTATTCAAGACCAAATTTGAAAGGTGTTTGTAAGAAAATGAAAAAACTGAAGTGTAAAATACTAATTGTGAATTTTACCAATGTCACCTTTTCAGTTTACAAATCCAGCCCTATCAATATTGAGTGATCTCCACCCCGAAAAGATACGTTTACAACCTTTACAAATTAAAAAAGGGATTTTGAAAAGAAATATTGGTAATGATACAAAGGTCTTGTAATTGAATTCTTGGTCAGATGCTTCAAAATTCTTTGAAATTGGAAGAAATTTAAATACTTTTATTAATTAGGTTTTATTAATGAATCAAGCAATAAAATTTAAATATATAAATAGTTTTAAACCCCTGCTGTCCTACTTCTTTCGTTAGCAGACTGATTGCCAATTTTTATCTTTTAATCATTTCGGCGGCTGAGTCAAACGATTAAATACTTTTAATACTAAATCTTTTGTGCATATCCTTATTTCAACAGAGAAGAAGAGGAGAAAGTCTAGTTAAATTTTGGTTATGAGTGATCAGGATCGATTTTCGATAGAAATATTTCATTTTTCATTTTATGAATAAACATTGCGGAAATTGGCTAACATTGTTATTTGTTTAAATTTTATTTAGTACCTGTAATCGTATGTGGAAATATCTTCAATTTATCAGTCTTTTAAGATTAAGAAGTGCGTCTGTTACATTTGACCCCCTTTATACTTCAGAATTGCAAATTGTAAGTTGCACAATATTAAATCTGTTTAGACTGTAGGAAACGTCTATATAGGGTAGATAAATTTTTGTCCAACCGTTGTCTTTCCCGTCCAATTTTTACTTTATATTATTTATAAAGTACATCTTTAGAAAAAGGACATTAAAAGTCATTATGACTTCTCATTTTCTGATAACCGTTTTCATTTTTATTGTTTTTGAAAAGTAATCGAAATTGTATTAATGAGATTAATTAACAAACAAATTTATTAATCTCATTAATACAATTTCAATTACTTTTTTAAAAACCATAAAAATGAAAACGGATATCAAAAAGATGAAAATTTATTGAAATAAACAAAAAATTGAAAATCGATGAGTATTTGGACAGCGTGTTTAGTATTAAAACGATTTTTGAAAAATTAAAAAATTATTTAATAGAAAATAGAAAACTTCATTTAGCGGAGAAGAGAGAGAGAAAGATTAGTTAAATTTATGAATGAACATGACCTATTTTAGTCGAATATTTTTCAATTAATGTATATTTTGGGAAAAAAAAGCTTGTTGGGTTATTGTGTTCGTGTGTAGATGTGTGATGGTTGTATCGAAAGAGATATTGTCAGATCCCAGCCGAGTCTCCATTAAAAGAGTATATGGACAGTCTATAGTGCTGGATTGGTTAGATTACTTTTACTACCAACTACAAAAGACAAAATAATAAAAATATGTTTCAAACAATATGATGAATTTAAAAATTATTAAACGATAAATATGGAAATAGCAATAATTATAACCACTTGGTTATTTCTCCGAATTTGAAAACACGGACAGCTTATTTCTTTGCGAATAGTTTGGCTTATCTATTTGGTATTTAATTAGTTAATTTCTTTATAAGTTTCTCTATAATTGTACGTGAAAGGTTGTATTGTCTTTTATTTTCTACGTTCTTAATTATTAGATACACGTTATTTTTGATGGAATTGTTTGCTTTGATCAAAAACTCTTCAGTGAATTTATTATCAATTTTAGTGATATTACTTTAAGAATTTTCTGAAAACAACTATGCTTATAATGTCAAGAATTGTACTGTCAATAATGTTCAAATTTCGTTTAGATAGTCTGAATTATTAAATGAACCTCTATGAACAATAAGAGGGTTAGGGTTTGTATTGAAAAATCTTTAGGTTTTATGAATCTTTTCTTTTTTAATTATTTCCTTTGGAACTAGCAATTGTTCTAGTCTGTATTCTTATTTTTTTAATATAATCTGCAATTCGAATCTTTTTAATTCGTCAAATTTTCAATTTTTATTTATTCATAGTAAGTTGTTTAGATATTTATTATGAGATATTAATTGGATTTGATAATATAATAAATATTATAATAGCATTAATAATATTAATAATATTAATAATAATAATAATAATAATAATAATAATAATAATAATAATAATAATAATAATAATAATAATAATAATAATAATAATAATAATAATAATAATAATAATAATAATAATAATAATAATAATAATAATAAACAATTATACGTAAGCGCATCAAACATATAATAAGGTGAACTAAAAAGTGAACAATTAAAATTTATTATATTATAATATCTTAAAAATTTATAATATTATAAATTTATAATATCTTATAACTAATAATAATATCAATAGTTATTTTCGATTCTATGTTGATGGCAGGATAGAAATTGTAAAAAGTATGTTTAAGTTGTGATTTCTAATAATTTAATCATTGCCATGTTTATATAATTATTTATTATGAAAAGTAAAATAAATATGGAATTGCAAGAATTTCATTTGATCGAGGAAGAAGATTTTGTTAACAAATTTTTTTGAGAGTTTTATAATCAAGAATTTGATGCAAACGATAAAAAGGTTGTTTGTGGAAATTATTTAAATTAGCATTGATCAATGTGAAATTTCCATTAGAGAAGCAAAAACAGGCTCAAAATATTTAGGCAGTTTTTGAAGTATAAATAAATGTCAATATAATTTGTTTATTCCTTCTGTAAAATTGGCCAGAATTCAAATGATAGTATCATAACTTGTGATATTAGTATTATTGTTATACGTAAAAAATTTATTTATTTAGATTTATAAATAGATGACAATCATTAAAAAAGTAATGTTATCACATAGAGTTTTAATTATGAAGTGTAATTTATTGTACAAATAAATCACCAAAGATAAACTTGCAATTATTAATAAAATATTATATATTTTTATTGAGATATGAGCCACAGGTCAAAAAGATTAACTTTTCGAATGTTTTTAAATTTTGATGCCGAAGGACTTGATTGATGCTTAACTTTTAGTATTTATTTTATGAAAACAAATGCCAGGGCCTAGGACAGGGTTTTTACGCCCAGGGCAACAACTACTTTTCAAGTTTTTTTCAATAAATTTTGTGATATATTTGTATTTTTTTTAAAATTTAATGAAAAACCGGATTTAGTTAAGAAAATATCTTTCAAAAGCTTAAAGCATTCCGTAATTCTGCATTTCAATAAATAACTCCGTAATTCCGAGGCCCTTTCGAGTGAGGCTTGGGGCCAAATGACCCAGGTGCCCCCTATGTCGTAGCCCTGTTATTTTATTATAAACATCAATTTGAAGGAATTTTAGGAAATAATGCATAAAATGTTAATTTTTTCTACTTTTCTTTCATTGAGTTAATCAATTTGGCAAATTAAAGGCTCAAATCACATCAATAAAATATAATTGCCGTGGAATATTTATGCTACAGTTAAAGCATAAACTTAGACAAAGCATACAGTCACTAGTAAATGCATATATTAAATAAATCATTAAGAAAAAGTATAAAATCATCTTAGTCTGTAATTCGAAATATCATTCTAGTATGCCATGTTGCAATAAATAAATTTTTGTAAGACTTTTCTTTTCATATTTTAATATAAGATTATATAAATTATTGTTTCTTAATGATTTCTCATCGTCAGTTGTATTAAATGTGGATGTGAAATGTAATTAATTTTCACTGAACAATTAAAATCCCAATTGTCACGTATAGATATGGTCTGCATTTCATTATTCAATTACTACTTTGTCTAAACATTCGAGTTAATGTGTGTATTTATTAGTGACTGTATACTTTAACTTAAAGCTTCTTAAACTATGGATCACGAGATTTTAATGTATAATATTTAAATACATGAACTTGCATATTTGTCATGTGTTTTCGTATCCATTGGGCAAAATGGGAATTTGCCCGTTAAAACCAATATAAAGTCAGTCACAAAATTAACAATCAATTTAGTAATTTCCAATACTTCTATTTCTTTAAAATATACATGTTTACAACAAAGTAAAATTCATTGTCATAGCCATTGTTGCGTAGTAGTCTATAAAGTTTGTCTCTGCCCGCGAGACAATGTAATTTTTTGGAATTGATGTGGCATTAATGGCTAGCATTTTCATTGTGTGAACTAATGTAGTGATGTCACTTTTCAAGTGTAGTCAGTTGTCTCTGTTCCATAACATCGCAAGAATAATGTAGTATTATTATATATTCGGTAATTAATTATTATATGCAATATGTTATTTTTATATAGGTGGTATATAATTTTTACCACTAAAATATTTAATTATTCCGAAAAATATTTAAATTTTCACCAAAATATCAAATTACGCTGTAAAAATTCCACCAAAAAGGTATATAGGAATCTAATAATTAGATTGAATTTGTCATACAGTAAAAAAACAAGCACATCCATCTCATTAAAAAACGATTTTTTCCTTTAACTGTTATATGCTTAACCACTGCGTTCATATATATCCGAATGGAATAAAACGGCCAAAATGCTTGGGCTCGAATATATATCAGCGACTATATATTTTGTTCAATATTCTCTTTAATTTATGTATTTGTAATTGTATTTATGTTACTGCAAAAAATGCAGTTTTGATGAAGAATAGGGCATATAATTTTTGTAACTACAATAAATACATTTTTACAACTTTGTGCAATTTTTAATTTTATATTTGTGTTTCTAAGCAAATTCTAAACTTAATTTTTTCATGTGTATGCATATTGTTACCTATTCAATAAATCATCACAAAGTATTTATATATCTTTATTTTATTTTTATCTGGGGTCGCGAAAAAACTTACAACCATAAATGGGGTCGTAAATGAAAAAAGTTTAAGAAGCCCAGCTTTAACTGAATTTAAAACTTTAACATTAACATATACACTGTGAATTGGTTTGGAATTGTTATTTATTTCGTTCATGTATTTTTATTGTATATTTGTTTGTATCTTTTCTATATTATTTTTTCAAAGACTTTTGCAAGTTTCCCATTATGTTTCCAAAAATGCATTCTAGTAAAATGTGATTTTGATAAATAGCAAGCTTAAGTTCTTTATGTTAAATTTCAAAATTATCAAAAGAAGATATATAAATATATTCAAGCAGAAAGATAATTATCAAATATAAATAATAACACAATAAATATAACTTATTAGTCAAGAATAAAACTGTGTTGAAACTTCATTTCCGCCTATTTTTCTAATTACAAATGTTTTCCGAAATATTTATGAAAGTATTTATCTAATAATAGAATCTCTTTTTGATTTCGTCCAACAATTGAGTTTTTCATGAATGATTTTGATAAATAAATAAACTTAATTTTGATCCATACATATATAAATATTGTTAAATCTTAGAAATAATATAAAATAATATTAAATTTAATTTAATTTTAAATAACCTAGTGGCTGATATATTTAGGTTTTGTAATAATATTTTGTAATATAAATTTATATATTTTTTTTCAATTTTATTAATAATTTAGAACTTACATTTGAAAGTTTGAATAAATGAAAAGAATTTTTACAAAATTTTACTTATTAATTCATTTTACACAATGAACCGGGTAATATATAATTTAGTTGAATGCTATTTAGGCAGAAGTATTTGGAGATTTCACATTTGTATAAAGACAATGTAACATTGATTACAAAGAGATTGTGCAAAACGTGTTATGGTATTTTCATTATCGATAATTTTGAACGATCTTATGATATTCCGAATGAAATGTTAGATATTTGTTAAATATTGCTTAGTTTTAACTTCGGTGACTTCCTATATAGATATTGACAGAAACATCAAAAATGTAAACTTTATGTGTTGACTATATGTTTTGCGTGCAAATTTTCCTAGGTTTGGTATTTTTATGGCTGTGATTTTAATTTTCAAAGTTAAATACTAACTTTTCTAATACCAATAATGTAAATTATTGATCACCAGTTTGCTACCTTAAAACGTATTGGTGTTTAACAAAACAGGCACGTAGTAAAATTAAAATCACAGAATCAGATGTAAATCAATAAAGACATCAAATTCAAAATATAATTAAAGTGTAAAAATTAATTTAAAAAATCAAAAATTTTAAAATAAATAATTTTATGGAAAACTGGAATGCGCGTATGCCAAATGATAAGACGAGTTTAAATATAATAAAATGAAATCAAAAAAGAGTAAATTAAAATTAATTAAATTAATAATTTAATTAATTTGAAATTCGAGCTAAAGCAAAATCGGAGCAGTGTGTGAAATCTGAGTTGTCAACAAAATTATTTAATTTGAGTAATGGAATATGCTCAATTATGGAAAATCCGATATGAAAAGGAACCTGAATTTTATTGAAAACTAATAAAATTACCCCTAGTCAATTAGACTAATTAGTAAAGCAAACTAATTAATTCAAGAGTGTCAATTACGAAAAAATATATAAAAGGTAAAGTCAATTTAGTCAAATTGTCCGTTTGGTCAAAGTCGGGAATATAAAATTATTATGGAAAGGGTTGATTTTCAAATAATGTGTTTAATATGTATATGATAATTATTGTTATAATATTCACCTTAAAGACATATTATTCTTCCGTTATCTAACAATATTTATTCTAATTTTAGTTTACTTACAGATGCATGTGGAAATATTGAAAAAGCGAAAATATTCAGAGGGATGATTATAAATAGGTTACGGGTAATGAAGAACAACATTAAATACATGTTGAACTATTTGAGACAACTAGTTATATGAAAGAAGAGGTCAAAATGTCATATAATGTTGAAGTTGAAAATACTCTTGTATTTAATGATGAATTATTAATGATGAACATAATTAAAAATGAAGATTAATTTAGATATTTATTGTTCAGTGTTTTCCAGTATTTTTAAAACTCCTAAAGTGATTAAAAAAATTATTATTCACATTATGTTTACATCTTTTTTTAATTGTTGTTTAAATGAGTAAATAAAGAATGCTTTTATTTTAATTTTAATGAAATAAAAAATGATTTTAATATATAAAAAATTGAATTTTGTGAAATTGAAGTACAATTTTGTTTTAATGAAGTCAAATTTTTTTCTCCCATGCAAATAAATGTCAGTTTGGGACAAATTCTGTTCATATAATACTAAAAAATTAATTTCAGTGTAACGAAAAACATGCCCTTTACTTTTTGAACGAAAAAGCTAAGAATTATAATTACAAAATAAAACAGTTATTTCTTGGAAACAAGAAAGACAAGCAAAATGATACCGATCTCAAAGTAAAAATTTGAGGTTTGCAGTCTCCTTAAAATTATTGAGGTTGTTGATTTGGCAAGATTTCAAGAATTTCCTCTAGATCCTTAACAACGATTTGGATGTCGAGTGCAACTTCATTTTTATTCGCATTAATAAAAAATATTTTTGGACTTTTTAACTTTGAACAATTTATTTACTTGATTGATGAAATGTAATTCATCTCTTATGGTATTATATTTACTTTGATTAATTCAAAACAACATTTTGTTTAAAACTATTCTAAGTATCAAATTTTCTAGTGTTGGAATATTTACTTTAAATTTTTTTTGTTTAAAAACCGAACTAATTTTTTGCTAAAATAAATTCAAATAGTTTGATTTCTAAAAAGAAATTTAGAAAAAATTTTTAAATTAAAAGTGGACATGTTGTGGTGGTAATTGGTATGTACGGATGGCAAATAGTTAAACGAATATAAATACAATAATATAAAATCAATGGGGGTCCTCAGAAAAATGTATTCAAATGATTCAAAATAATTTTTTTAAAAATAATTAATTAGATATGTGGAAAACCCGAGTGATAATTGAAAATTTAATTAAATGAAACGTTCCTTAAACTAAATTGAGTTTAGTTTTTCTACTAAGTTTGATTAAGCAAAAAGGCAAGAAGTCGTCATCTCAATTATTTTGTATACAAATTACTTATTTAGTTACTGTTTGTTAATATAATTATTATTTTTAAAAATTTTGTATAAAAAGCAAAGTCATTAATAGACACAATTACCAGTTGGTAGAAGAAACAAAAAGCAGACGGATACAAAGAGATAGTCAAAATCTAAAAAGAACTCATTCGAGTTTAAATATATCATACTCATAATATATATAAAAAATTCTTAATGTCATTGGAAAATGAAAAGAACTCAGGGGTAAAAGCCAAAAGAAGTTCTTATAAGATTGTTAAATTTTTCTGAAGAGTAATTTCGGAGCTCTTGTGCGATGCATACTTTACTTACCGTATGGAACCGACATGGAGTGCTTGATTTCAAAAAGGCGCTCATTCTTACAACATCTATTGAAACATATTTCACCCTGTACCCATAAATTTAAAATATAAACTGAATTTTTTGATTTTATTATTGGGATTTATGGTACTCCGATCAATTTGTGGGCATGGAAAGAAGTTTAGAAGCATTCCGTCATCTAATCAAGGATCTGTGACTACGACTAATTTGAAACGACTTTTAATTTTAAACAATGTAAAATGGTATCTTAGTTAATTTTATCCTTGTCCGTTGACGTTAGGATTATGTACTTATTTGCATAAATTTCCCAAAGAAATGTTCCTTAAAATAATGAACAGTCTCATTATTTTATAGCCAACAAAGATGAATAATAAAAAGTTTAAATATTTTTAACAGGAAATCGATTTTATTTGATTGCCTCGCATTTCGAGCACTATCTGTTTTTTAAACAACATTTGAGCTAATAATATTAGCATTGGTGTGGTGTTATAAAAAAAGAACCCTTGCCAATCAAAAAAATCTTATTGAGTAGAGTGAAGGAAAGAAATGTTTTGCAAAAATAATATTTAAGAATACTTAATAACCTTCCTGTAGATTTTTCAAAAAAAAATTTACTTTAAAAAAAAGTTCCGTAAAGTATTTTGACCCGAATACACTATTGGTTAATGGTGACTTAATTTAGAACTATCTCGTATATGTATACTTTACAGATATTTCTTCAATATTTTTTTACTCTTAACAAACTCGAATATATTTCCGTCTCGGAAACTTTTACAAGAAAATGGTAAGCTTATTAATTTAGGGCTAAAGAAATCCCTTAAAGCGCAATTAGATAATGTTATCGACATTACATCATCTCCGTTCACAATTAAAATAGCATTTCATTTATATTACAATTTATCCATTTGTTTCAACAATTTTAAAAATTTAATTAACTTAAATTCTACTAGAATAATCAAAAATTATAAATTTCACAAGTTTTCATAAATTAATATCAATTTAGAATTTAAAATCAATAAAACTGTTAATTTCTGAAATAATTGGAACATAAAATTCTAACTAATTCATTTCTTTACAGTGAAATGTATATTTCAATTTACATATTTTCGTTTCAACAAACTGCTTTTAATTCTTCGCTAATGTCTAGCAACACACACAAACGGGTGCACAGCATGCGTATAATTCTTTCTAATTATTGGATATATAATTACATAACATTTCTCTGAAATAAATATGACAAACTAACTTTTATTAATAAATAGCACCAATTATAATAAACAAAAGTAAATAAATTGCATAATCATTAAGTGAACTCTAATACGAATAAAACTTGTAAAATAATAAAAATGAGCATAATTAAACGTCAACTACCATTTTAGAATGGACATCCATTCCAGAAACAACTGCACAGAACTCTTCATATGATATTTTGCCATCGCCATCTTTGTCAGCAAACATAATAGTTTTATCAACTATTTGTTGCAACTGAGTTTCTTTGAGATTGTTACCGACCATCATTTTTAAGACTTGAAATAACTCACCATTACTAATGAAGCCGTCACGATCTATATCATAAATTTTAAATGCAAATTTTAATTTTGATTCTTTATTTCCTTTAACAGAAAACTGTGACATCCCTTCAATAAACTCTTTAAAATCAACTTCCCCATTACTGTCTGAATCGAATATTTCAATAACTCGTTGAACAAGAGGGTTTTGTTGAAGTTGAGGCAAACTCATAAATTCATCAACACTTAATGAACCAGAACCATCCAAGTCTAATTTTTTAAATCTTTTACCGAGTCTTCTAATTTCTTCTTGATCAAAAGTTGAGCACATTTCAACTGGGAGTGAACTTTCATTGCCCATTTTATTTTAAATATTTTAAATTAAAAAAGGAATTTTTAAAATTATATGTACTCAAATTCAATCTCAAAAATTGATGAAGTTTAAATTCAGTAGATTTATTTAAAATTTATTTAAAACTTTAATTGCTTAAAACAAAACTTATCTCGATAATTATTTATTTATAATATATTTATATAATTTTTGGTATTTATTTTAATTCTAGTAAATTTTTTAACTACATAGTCAAAAACCTTTAATTCTGTCTGTAAGAAAAATGTTTGAACATTTTTCTGTAAAAAATTCATTGATAAAGTTATAAAGTTAAAATGAAATTATCAACTGTTTTCGTGAAAAAGAAACTTGTTAGCAGATTTTTGAATAAAATATATGGAAAATAATAGAAGAATATAAAATTTTAAAAATTGTATAAAACTCCATGCGAATTTTGTGATTGTGCCGGAAAGTAAATTAAAAAATTGTCATTGCTTCTGCTGGGCCAAGACATGATTTTGTTTTAATGAATCGGTAACAGCACGCAAATACAACACGTAGATTTAAAATCAGACCCATAAAACATCAATTAACCATGTTTAAATACGAGAAAGAAACAATAAAAATATCAAATCGTAAAACACAAAAGTAAATTAAAATAATAACAAAGTGCAACAAGACCCGCGCGAAATAAACATAGAAATAACATGAGAACGTGAAAATTTGACCGAAATTTGACAATTTACCAAAAAAGCGAAAATTCCACGAAAGTGAAACTAAAATTAAATAATTTGAATTGGAAACAATTCAATTAAAAGTTAAAAAATAAATTGTCAAATTAAATCACGAAAATAATAAAATTAAGATTAGAATATACCAGAAAATCACAAGGTCAAATTTTGTTTTACTACATCAAAATTAACACACAAGGTTAGGGTTGTACAATAGGTATATATACCAATTTATTTTCACAGAATTTTAATCAGTTTTGTAACTAAAACTCGAAAAACCGTCTTAACCAGTCTTAGCAGAACAGTTTCTACAATTTTTAATGTGAGTGGAGGAATGTTCGAAAACTTTCTCCACGTCGCGTTCAGACAACCTCATATGAGCTCTGTCTGGGCGCCGGCGTGGGGAAGGTTTGTATGAGATTTCGATAATGTTATATCATGATTCAACAATGTGTTATGCTAAATATGTATATTCCAATTCAAAATAAAAGTTTTAAGAATAACTTTTGTCGAAATTTTTCCGGCCCACAGCCAACACAACACCGCAAGTTAGTAAAATCCACACACCCCAACCGAATTGTGTAAGTGTGGTGTAAGTCCGCCAATAATTCGTGCCCGTGAAGGCTACGGCGTGAGAACGCAGTAGCTGAAACGTCAATATTATTCCGTATAGGGGAAAATGGGTTGAAGAGGGAATAGTCTTTTGGCTAGTCCATCATCCCCCTTTTCCTAAAAATTAGACCTAAATTATAATAAACCACATCGGCTCAAAATCAAAACACTGAGTAGTCCAGTGGGCACTCATAAACTCTTAACATTGACATAATTTTATCCTAGGATCAATTAAGGGAAGGTGACGGGGAATTTAATATCGAAAGACGAGTTGTTATGACTTCTAAAAATTTAACAAATTAAAGAGTACAAGCGAAGCTTGGCAAAACTAAATTTCAGTTTACTAATGACTTTCATCGTAAAAATAACATAATTTCCATAATGTTAAAAGGCTAAAATAGGTGATTATAAAACTCAGTTCCGTAAACCCATTTAAAATTGCTAAAGATTCTCCTCGTAAAAATAACATCGCTCCATACCCTTCGCAGTGGATCAGCGGTAAATCCCGAAATTACTATCACTACCTGCCAAATATTTAGAGCGGAGAAATTTAAACCCCAATCTCGACCTTAATACCAAAAAATCATGTAATCCTGTGCGATGAGTTCCAGTGTCACGACGATTGAAATCCTTACAACGCACTAATATAGAGATCTACTAGCCATATGTAGCTACGAGATCCAGCACGAGCCTTAGTGAAATAATGGAATCAAACTTCGTACTATTTGGAAGTTGGACGAGCATAAAGATTAAGCCAAAATATATTGATAATAATTGTAAAACACAAATTTCCAAGTTAAAAATTAACTACTGATAAAAACTACCCGAAGATCACTGATAATAAATAAGGCGAATAAAATATTCCAAATAAATGCAGATCACAAGGAGTCGCGTATAATAATAAAATCACACATGGGATAAATACCAACATAGTCGACATCCCAAGAAGTTTCCATCGTAGTAAACTTGACCATGCATAGAAACCGAGGAGATCCATCAGGCATTTGGGCGGTGAAATATCCAAATTGGAATCGCAGGGGAAACATGACCAAAGCAGATCTAAAGATTGACAGCCACCTATATAAAGATAGTGATAAATAAAACGTACTGAGTAACAGACAAATTACTTTTATCAGATCTCACCAACAGCCCATGAATAGGAATATCGACGGAGAGCGACATTGGCCTAGTAACCTAGAAAATCAATTGTCATTGATGGATATTCCCAGAAAATTAACCGCCTTGAACTTGAGGAATTTAACCAGCGCCAAATCGATTGAAGCTAAAAAATGAATTTTCCGAAAAGTCAAAAACTAAAAAAGAAATTCATAGAATTGATTTAATGAAAACAAAATCAACTGAGTGGGAGAAGAAATCTCTTGTTTCTGATTGGTTATTTCCCAAAACAAATATTTGATGTCAGAAGTGAATATTGAACTGAGAGTTGGAAGACTAATTAGTGATAAAGTACAATACAGTTATTAGAACATCGGCCTAACACTTATCTAGAACCAATCAATTAAAACTAAATCATAGACAAAAATTCCTCTCACCTATTCAGAAATAGTGGCACACAAACAGCCGACCTTTAGCAATAGTACGTGTGCTAACCGAGAATTTCGGTGTTCTCTATCCTCGAGGTATGCATCCCCATTCATATATAATCGCCGCACCCGTCTATCACATCTAATCCAACTATTCAAATGGCTAAAAATTCGCGATGTCAGAGAAATACTCCGGGTAAAGGCCTACGAGGGGACGAAGCCGAAATGATCGCTATGAATGACAAAAGGGAAACTCGGGAAGGTTATTGTCCTAAACTTTGATGTAAAAGTTAATTATACTTCTGAGGACTAGTTTCATACTTCGCTGCCAATGACCGTTCACAACCTATAAGGATTCCGAATGATGACGTTTGTCTGGGGTTATATGACTTGTTGTGTTGTTTAATATATTTTGTGCAAAAATTCAATGGTTCTGTAAATATTTCAATCCTTTTCCCCCAACAAAACAAATATTATGTACTAGTACAAACGATGAATATTATTAAGCTCAGTTGATATTATTGGAAGTAACCCAAATGCCACAGATAACACGTTGCGAATCCGTCCTCGTAGATCATTGACAGTTGCGTCCTATTCTGAGAACAATAAACAGATTAAAAATCATGCCCATAATTATATGAATTTTGTTTGATTAAAACTCTCGATAACGGTTAGGTTCTATGTTTCAATTTGTAATTCTAACGGTAATATTCTATGACTGAATAGTAGTTCTAGTGATAATATTGTATGTTTAAATTATAATTCCAACGATAATATTTTATGTTCAAATTGTAGTCCTAGCGATAATATTATATGTTTAAATTAGCGGTAATATATTTTATGTTCCAATTGTAGTCCTAGCGATAATATTTTATACTTAAGCCATAATTCTGGTGATAATATTTTATACTTATAGATTTTAATATTAGCGATGTTTTATAAATTACCGTATTTAAGTTATAATTCGTGTTGAATAATCCGTCAGGGCGATGATGATTTGTACTGCAGTTTTGAATCTCGCAAACGTTAGTTCAATTTCGGGAGGGTTAAATGGTTTGTTCTAACGACGATTAGACTTTGGATGGTTATTTAACTTCTTAGAAAGCCCCTCAACTAAGCTATTATGACCCTAGTGCGTTTAGTCCCTACGCTCCCAGTAAATATAGACGATAAATTTTAGGATGGTTAATAATACAAGTTATGAAAAATTATTTGTGTTATGATGGTTTAAAATTTCTGATAATCATCGGGGGCAAAAATGAGTATGTTAAACAAAAGGTATTAACCTTCAGTCGAACTATCGATGATGTATGAGAACGGAAGGTCGAATCAATCCAAACTTTTAGAATATCTCGGACGAGAACCAAGCTAGCCCGCGGCAACTACCGTAACACCCACCTTAATTGACCTCGATGAATAGACCAAGATAACCATAATTGTATGACCCCAACAGCATAACAATACCCGACGCAATACTCACATTATACCCGGTAATCTAGGGACTTATGATCGATTAATTAATGATACGACTCACGGCCCAGTGAATGAAGATTTACAGGCAAAAATTTTGTAACTCACTAATTTATAGGGAAAAATAGTGAAATAACTTAAATTAATATCTGAATTGTTCGTTTAGAGAATTCCTGGATCGACGGGTTCCGGGTCACACTACGATTCCCGGCACACTCGGCTGCACGGTATTTGCAAGCGATGTAGGACGCGGGATTCTCGATCTCGCCGGTCAGAGAGTCCCGGATTGGAGGTCAAACGAACTCCAAAGATGCCGACCTCCCGTTTGTCGCCATCAAACGGGAACCCGGCCGCAACCCAGCACGGGAAATCAGAGGCCAAGCCGAATTCCTACTTGCTCGATTAGAAGAGCATCAGCGACAGACGGACCGGCAAGTGGAGAGAGCCAGTAAATATTTAGAAGAAGTCAGCCGGGACATAGCCGCCGGAAGAATCCCGAGTACGGACGGATACGCCCCTTCGTACAATACTTCTTTCAATTTAGACGACCCAAGATTGGACGTAACAACAACGGAATCAACGTAGTTGTCCCGCAAAAGGTATTGCCTCGAGAAATGCGGAGAGGAGAACAACAATCGAGAGGCCACCGCGAGCACCCACACGCTCGAGACTAAACGAGACGAAATAGTATCCAGCTTCACCCAAGAAATGACTAGTTAATCTTGTAATGCAAATACATTTTTTCTCATAAGTTTTCGCTTGTTTAGTAAAAATAGAAATTCATAGGAATAATTAGTTAAACGAGGTTAATACAAACTTGATGGGCCTAAGCATACCTAAATGAAATGAATATAATTTATGAGATTATATAGTAATTAATATCACGTTTCTATTATAGATATGAATCCCTATCAAATCCTGCAGCAGGAATTAACGCGGACGCGGAAAACACACGCAGAGCTCCATCAGCAGATCCTACAAATGACGAAGGAAATACAACAAATCAAGGCCACCTGGGTGGAGTCAGGTAGGGTAAAACGCATTTACCAAAAGATGACAGCTCCACAGAAGGGTTGGGCTGAAGAAAAGCAGCTCAACCAAAATCAGAAAACTCAGATCAGAGGCCTAGAGATAGCGTTATCGGTATGCGAAGAGGGCGCGGCGATAACCTACCCGTTAGTATTCGCCCCAGCACAATTGGCCTACCGGGATACAACGGCCGCCGCAAAGCCTGCAATCAAGCCACCCCGACATCGGCCGGGAAGATCCGAGCGTGCCAAACGTCGCGCCGCTCAAATGAAAGACGAATAACTCTGAAAATATGATCCGCGTTTTTATTTAATAAAGAATTATGATTGCTTCCCGAGATCTATATGACTTGTGTTAATAAAAATAATGAATTTGAATCATAAGCAAGTTGAATAATAAGTTGAATGACACTAGACACATCAGTGAAGGACCAGGAAAGAAAAGCGCATGCAAACCTTCTAACGGTAGTGCGTTGAACCCATCTTGAGGTCGGGCCAGAGTAGTTCCTGTGTGGCGCTCACCTTTGGCGATCTCAAAACCAATGGTTACATTACCAACGTTGCCTAGCAACTGGTAACCATTGGGGGCGAAGAAAACTTTTTTATTTGGGGTCTAGGTCATTCCAACCATAAACTTCACACTTCAATCGTTGTCCTGACAAGAAACATTAAGTTCATTTAATTTTCCTAAATATATCTTTGGACCTGACTATTAATTCTCCTTAGATTATTACTAGGTCACCTTGACTTTACTTGTGATATCTAATTCTAAATTTTTCCTTTTCTTACATTATATAGATAATTTATTTTTATGATTTTTTAATTGAATATTTCCATCCAGAAATATTTTATTTTTAACCAGTTTTATTCGTTAAAATGCTGGTTTTTATAAATTAATCAATTTCCGGTCAAATTTTCATGTTATCTTGTTATTTCTATGTTAATGTCGTGCGGTTCTTGGTGCATTTTGTATATAATTTTTTTTTACTCTTATGTTTTTTGATTTTGTATTTAATTACATTTTTTTCTAATGATTTAGGGTACTTAATTGATGTTAATAGTGTTGGGCCAGAACACAAACGGCCTTGAAAATTGTTTAAATGTATCAGTAATATAGCACGAAAACCCAGCACCAAGATATCTTAAAGTACAACATGCAACACCAACTAGACACTCTAAAATTTGAGAGAATATAAATAAATATAAAATCAAAAAACACAAAAGTAAAATAAAATAAATGCAAAATGCATCAAGAACCGCACGAAATTTACATAAAACATAACATAATAACGAGAAAATTTGACCGAAAAACGACAATTTATATAAAAGTAGAACATTAATGAATTAAATGAGTTAAAATAAAATATTTTTGGTTGAAGAAATTCAATTAAAAAATTTTAAGAAATAAATTGTCAATTAAATTAAGAAAATAATAAATATTAAATTTAGATAACACAAATAATTTCAAGGTCAAATTTTGTTTTATCGGAATAAAAATAACACGCTAGATTAAGGTCAAACTATAGGTATATACACTGATGTGTTTTGACAGATTTTAATCTTAATTTTCAGTATTAATTTAAAATCTTATTTTTCATTGGTGTGTACAACTAGCTGAGAACCATGTGAGTTGATGTGTTTTCACAAATTTTAATGACAAAACTGTGTGCAGAAAGACAGATTGAATTCTAGTGTAAGTGTGCAGATAGTCAGACTGATTTGAGTATGCAGATGTCAATTTGTGAACTTACTTTTCAGTACTATTTTCAATTGCTTGTATTTATGGAACTTTGTGATGAAAATATGAAATGAAGAATTTTAATGAAGAATATACGTTTATGCATCGAAGCTTTTATCAAATTTAGATGGTAATATTTATTCATTTATTTTCCGGCCCACAGCCAAAACATCACAAGTGTTGGGCCAGAACACAAACGGCCTTGAGAAATGTTTAAATGGATCGGTAACACACATGCAAACATAACACGCAAATTTAAATAAACCTATTAAAACATCAATTAAACCCTACCAAATATGAGAAAAAAGAGAATTAAATATAAAATAATAAACATAAAAATAAATTAAAATAATAACAAAATGCAACAAGATCCGCACGATACGAATACAAATATAACATGAAAACCCAACAAATTCGACCAAAAATTGATAAATCAATAAAAGTTCATGAAATTTAAATCAAAAAGTTTGAATTAGAAATAATTCAGTAAAAATTCTAAATAAAAAATTATTAAAATAAATTAAAAAATAATAAAATTAAAGATTAGAATACACTAGAAAATAACAAGGTCGAATTTTGTTTTACTACATCAAAATTAACACGCGAGGTTAGGGACAGAAAATAGGTATAAATACCGATTCATTTTCACATAAAAGTTAACCAAAAAACCATTTTTGAAACTATTTTTAAAAAACTATAAAACTTTTATTGTGAATTAATTTTAGGTGAGAAATAGTTTTATTTGGAACTCTCTTTCCACGTCACATCCTTGCAACCTCGGTAGAGCTCTGCTTGGACGTCGACGTGGGGGGAGAGGTATTTTTATGAAAATTTTATTGGAATGGATCTGGTAACTTGTATTTTACTTTAATATACTTCAATAAATATTTATAATGTTTAAATTGTTTTATATATTTAATAGAATTAATCTGTCGAAATTTTTCCGGCCTACAGCCAACACACAAAGCAAGTTAATAAAATCATTATACAGTGCAGACTCGTGTAAGCATGTGGAAAATCGCCAATGATCTGTACCCGTGAAGACCCAGCGTGCGGAACGCAGGGGTCGTAACGTCAATATTATTCCGTATAGAAGAAAAGAGAAATAAGGAAGAAGTCGTTTGGCTACTTCCTCGTTTCTCGTTTCTGTAAATTCGACCTAAATTATTCTACACACGGCTCAAAATCATCACATCGAGTAGTCCAGTGGGCACTCATTAAATATAATATAAACACATTATGCGCCTAAGGCTTATTAAAGGGTAAGGGTACGGGGAATAAATTAATACCAATTCGTTGATTAAAATAAATTACTACAAATTCGTTGATTAAAATGAATTAATACAAATTCGTTGATTAAAATAAATTAATACGAAATCGTTGTTATGAAGTAGAATAAAATCGTGGATAATAAGAAATCGTTGATAAATTAAACTCATTGATGAAATAAATTAATAAATTCGATTGAAGCCTAAAGTTGGAGACTTAGGATCAGTATTAAATAAATAGTTCCAAACCCCTAATAACGTAAAACATTAAATCAAGTCCGACGCAATGCCGCTATGTAATCAAACGATTATTTTTCCAATCAATAATTAATGTGGACTTAAAGAAAAGAGAAATCATAATTTACTTAAATAATCGAAGGAAACCGAATTAATACCTAATTATAATAATCGCATCCCACTCACCCAATAATTTCAGTACAATAGCCTAACCCAAATCATAGTACGAGTAAACGCATTTTTCTGAACAATTTCATAAGATAATGGAATTTGATTAAAATAATTGGACATCATTGAACTCAATTAAGTCGAGAAAAGCAATAAAATTTATTCCATTAAAATGATTATTCCAACATTCGCGAAATAGGAACTCCCGAATTTCTATAACGACAGCAAATTTGTGCGAAATTAAATTAATTAAAGTACTAACCATTTGCGGAACCTGTAGTACTGATACAACTAGGTAAACCAATTCCCATTGACTTAAATAACAATTTCTTCTAAAACCACTTTCGGCAGGCCAAATAGAGATATGTAACAATGTCTGAAAGGAACTATTAACGTTAGAAAACTGATACATAAAGCAGAGAACTTACCAAATCATGTAAATGCGATAAAATTCCGAATTATCGAATCGCCGAAAATCAATAGTCGACCATTGACCATTTCACTCCACAGTGATCTGATTCCGACAATTCCGGCAGGATATGCATTCCACCTATGAATAGGGTCAATAACATAAACAATCATAATGAGAAAATTGATTTACCACTAATAATCTAAACATTCCAGTATCCTGAGAATTCGCGGAAACAAACAATTGTTCTGATCGGAAAGTTTATAACAATGGAATTTTCATTACATTCGGATGAGGCAACAATAAAATCAGGAATGTCCTCGGGGAAAGAAGGATCGGGAAAATTGGTCGCTGCAACTATTGGTAATTTATTTCGAATTTTATGATATTCATTTCCTTACCTTAATAGTAGTTTTAAATGATTTTAATTACAATACATCCTATTGATATCATTAAATGATTTTATTTCTAATATATAATGTAATATTATTAAACGGTTTAATCATAATGTAGCATACCAACACCCCTAAATGTTTTTTTTCATAACGTATAATATTAATTCCATCAGATGGTTTTGATTGTAACGTATAGTACTAATATCCTTGAATGATTTTATTCATGAGGTATAATATCAATATTAATAAATTTTTTTATTTACTTTATAATGTATAATTAGTAGCCTATTCCACGAAATTAATCAACGCACCGAAAACACAGATAGTAAATAACCAAACAATGTCCCTTTAACCGCAAACGAATCTTTCGAGTCGTTAGCAGAGTAGGAAACTGGGAATTACCGACCTCCACGTCCAAACTAAAGTGCAAACCTATTTGACCTTAAACGTGCCCTGTTTTTGAGATGATGACAGTAAAGGGCGATTTAGCAAATACCATAGTGTAAGGAAATCTTTGTTGAAAGTAAGAATCTGCGGACCAATATTTAACACTAGAGTACAACAACGGAGTAATAAACATGACGATTTATAAAGGCGTTCTCATAAGCGGATACCCCATTGACGATATTTATTTTTAGCCATCAACCCCACAATTTCCCTCGCAGATCGCTGGAGATGGGCTTGGGCCCAATACCGGCAAGAACGATGTCCGGATTTCCCTCCGTCGAAATTCCTCGACCGGGATAACCTGGGAGGGGGTACGTCTACTCAATGGAGCCCGTCGGAAGAAATTTATCAGCAGGCCCGGCAGCAACTGGTGAACCTGGTATCGCAACAATGTGACCTGAATTCGCAGGTGACCCGAGCTCGCCAGCATCTGGCAAATGTAGAAGAGGATTTGCTGGCGGGTCGGATCACTGATTCCTACTGGCACCCCCACCAGGTCTCTCCGGACCAGACTCAACCGAACCATGCGGCCCGGACCCGCAACACTAAAAGGCCAACAATGGCAATTTCAGGCTACACACCCGAAGAGTGGGTGGCGAGCCAATTCCCCTAAAGAAGATCCAATTTTTGTGACGATTCGATTTCATTTCACTATTTGTTTATGTATAACTAAAATTAAATTGGTAACTTCTGATTTTTGTGCTATTCTTCTATCAGTATTAAAAATAAAATTTGTAAATTGTCGTTAGTTGTTTCTACCCGATGAAATTTTTCTTCTTATTACACGAATTTTGTTTGAATTGACGCTAGTATGGTGCGATCTCACCCTTATCATGAATCCCAATAATTAACTTTGTTTGTATTAGCCATGGAACCTACTCGATTATTGCAACAGGAACTATCCCGAGCCCAACAGGACAACCGATCGCTCTATGGACAAATCATTCAACTCACCAAGGAGATGCAGCAAGTAAAATCTACCTGGGTGGACCCAGCCAGGCTAAAGCCTATCTACCAGCGCCTAACAGCTGCTCAAAGGGGCTGGGCAGAGGAGCGTCAGTTGAATCAGAGTCTCCGGACACAAATCCGAAGGCTGGAAGTCGCCCTGGCTGCAAGTCGTGAGGGGCAAGCGGTACCTTACCCGCTTATCTCCGCCCCATCCCAGTTGCCCTACCAAAATCAGATCCCCAATTCCACACCGGCCAAAGACTCTCCAACCGTCCCATCCAGCAGTCGCCGACCGGGACGCAAAGAACGCGCTCGCCGTAAAGCCGCACGGCTACTAGACAAAACAATTTTAAATGACTGATCTGACAGATGAACTAATATATTTTTTTTTCCTTGAAATTGTAATTGTGATTAAATCAAAATAGTATGTTCTCAATATAATTATAAATGGAATGATCATCGGAAGGTCGTGAATACTCTCATTGTGTCGTCGAAAAAATAGTGTTCTCCTCCTACGGGTCAGCATGGGTTTTGAATTTCCACACAAGGGACAGACTAAAGCGAGCCTAGGTCTTCTAACGACAGCTCGTTGAACCCGCGGGTTGTCCGGGCAATTACAGTATTAGTAATAGTGCTCACTTTTTGCGGACAATCCACCAACTCGAACACATTTCCAACGTTGCCTAGCAACGGGTGCCGAGTGGTAGGTCGAAGTAATATTTGTATGGCGTTACCGGGACAACAATAAGTGGTTTAAACAAAACGGCAAGACCCTGTAACTCACCACAAGTAATCACTACCGAATTGTGTAAGTGCGGTCTCTCCGCCTATAGTTCGTGCTCGTGACGGCCTAGTCGTGAGTAACGACAGGTCGGAATGTCAAATCATGAAAATAAATAGCGAAAGAGGGTAATTCGAGAGTGGGGGTTTTGGCTCTACTTTCTTGCACCTAATTTCGATAAAATCGACATAAACTTTCAAAAAACATTCGGTTCAAAATCATTAACACCCAGTAGTCCAGTTGGCACTCTTTAAATACAATGTCAACACAAATAGATCATAAGGACAAAGAAAGGGAAAGGGTAGCGGGGAAAATTGCGAAATCGTTACAACAGTTAAAATGAATAGCTATCGGAAAAAGATTAATCCGAACGACCAAAATCATGAAAAGGAATAATTTAAATAATATGTAAGAACTAAACAAATTATATTGAGTTGAGATGGAAAATATGGACGGAACGCTGCGCAAATTTTCCGAAGGAATTAAAATACTTTATCGCAAATTGTAAGGTAAAAGTGGAATGCGACTAAATGGTTTGTATAATTAAAATATTCTGATAAAAATTAGAAATAAGGGCGGATCCCTACAAAAAATTTAATAATAATAATAATAATAATAATAATAATAATAATAATAATAATAATAATAATAATAATAATAATAATAATAATAATAATAAGGATAATGGCAGTAGTAAGGATAATAATAATAGTAATAGCAGTAACAATTGATAAAGGTAATACATATAATATTAACGATGATAATACTAGTAACAATGATATTGAAAATAGTAGTTATAATAGGGATAAGGGTAAGAGAGATACTGTAAGGATATTTAACTTAACGAACGGTGTACAGGCCATAGTGAAATCGATGATACGAACAACGACAAGAAGGACTATGGGAATGGACATGATGATAAATGATATAACCATATAGAATAACATTTGAAGGAGATAGGACAATAATGGGACCTTAACATCAAAATCGAGCACAGGCCTTTTATCGGTAGCTCGTTGGACCCATGGATCGTTCGGTCAATTATAGCATTAGTAATAATGTTCACGTTATGCCGACGATCCACCCACTCGAACACAGGTTAGATTTTAAATCTACATTGCTGTGTTTGCATGTTATTTCCGATTCATTTAAAAAATTCTTAGTCCTAGCTCAAAACTTTTTTCAAAATTTTAATTAATTTAAATTGATTTGATATTTTTAAAATTTTATTATTTTAATTCATGTTTTATTATTACCCAACACAATAATTTTCCGTACTTCCTTCAATCTTTTATACTCAATGTCGGGACAACTAAATTCATTTACGGTTATTATATTCAACAAAATAAATGGATAAAACGACGTATCGATTTGCAGACAATTACATATAACATAAGTTTTTATATCGTTGGAACGATTGGGTATCATCGCCATTTATGGAAATCACATGAAACTTTACTGCCGGGATTTCTTATTGAGCTACATTTCTTGCCATTTTAACCTGTCATTTGTAAGTCTAGTTTTTGGTGCCCGTTATTTTAGTTTTATTATTAATTTTATTAACCCTATCATTACTATTATTATGTTTATTAATGTTTTTCTTATTATTGTCAAAGATCTTGTTATTATTATAAATTTTTAATACTATTATTTTTATTATTATCATCACTAGTATTAATTATTATTCTTATTACTATTAATATTATTACCTTATTTATATTATTATTAAATTTATTATTATCAATTGTTGAAATTATTGCTGTTATTATTAAAATTATTATTATAATTATGGTTTTTATGAATTTCGTTAACCTTATTATCACCGATTGTTAAGCTATTGTTGGGCTCAGAGCCAAAAATTAAAACAAAAATAAGAACAAATTAAAACAAAAGTAAAAATAATGAACCAAGCTACTGTACATAAGCACGCACCACAGAAAGATACCAAAAATTAACGAAAAACACATTAATTAAAACAAAGTAAAAATATACCAAAATTAAATAAAAAAAAATAATTAATTAAAATCATAAAAAGCATACAGCAGCAGATAGAGACATACGAAAAAATAAAATAAACTGCCAAAACCTTGCAAAATAAGGTTTAGAAAAAACACAGGCAGAAGAGGCGACCAGAAAATAAAATGATGGGGGTTAAAAATGATATTATAAAAAATAATAATAAAAATAAAATTCAGTTATGAAGTATTTATATATCAAAAAATAGAGAAAAAGGCATAAAAAATAATAAAAATAATTTGAAATTCACAAAATAATTAAAAAACCCCAAAAATCGCGAAAAATCGCTCATTGGTCGCACACAAGCACAAAAACAGTATATAAACAGTGACAAATTTCATTATTTTGAATGTTATCACAACTTTACAATTTTACAAATCTTGAAATTCATTGCAACGATTTTTAGAATTAAGGACTTTTTATCTTTTGTTGTTATAAGTTAATGTAATTTTACATGTTTCTGACAATAATAATCGTTTTTAATGTCTCTGCTTAATGTTCTTATAATTTTTATGCATATATATCGTTTTATTTATACGAGGTCCCTTTAAAATCAATATATATCTTATTTCAATAGCTCTCGATTTGGCAGATCCCGGTCCGGCTGGTGGATTAAGTTCCCTAGTTGTGATTGCGGGTCGCGCCTTATCGAAACCTCGGTCGGTCCGCAGTAGGGTCTGGCAAAATTGCACAGGACCTCCACGCAGGGCATCGTTGAACGACTCGCAACGGCTGATGAAATATCGGTCGAGGCGAGCAGAAAATAAAATCAAGGGAAGGGCGACCATAGTTAGGGGAATCAGGTAAGATCGCACGGCGATCTGTTAGTAGTTCATTTTAAAACCTCGAATCAAAGCCGAGAAAATCAGGGCAGAAGGGATAGGAATAGTTAAAAGGTAAAAGCAATAGAATAATAACAAATAAATCGAATAAATGATAAAAGTGCCAGATATTTTCATTCGCCACAGCATCATACAACCGATATAAAAGACATAATAAATACAATTTACCCGCAGTTGTCTAGAAAATTAGCACGAATCGCAATAGTCCCCAAAACGCATAGCTCTAATAAGATTACTCACAGAAGAGACAAATCACCCGCATAAACTCATTCCTTGAATAAATGTTGATAGAACACGAGAGAAAACCCGACAATAGTTCCCCATAATTTTCACAATGTGTAGTAAGATTACATCCATACCGCGGTTGAGTCCGAGGAAACAATTCAATAGTAAATAATCCCAGTGTCGCAGTCTGAATAGGTGAAGAAATCCCATAGTGAATTTAGATGACCATGATAGTATCAACTAGTTCTTGTGGCTAGCTGACTAGACGCCTAAAAATCTTGAGTTTAGTAATCATCCGTTGAGTAAAAGCAATCACCCATCATGATGTATGCGAAAGTTTAATTCACCAAATATTGATGCAATGATGAATGTGGACGATCAATAATTTTACTCTTCAACCCTACAATAAGCCAAGCGATAACAAATATAGCATTCTAATTTACTATAGGAGTCCCCGCACCTCGATAGTCTGGTTGATATCAATGTGACTAATTACTCCAATGACGATTAACGTGGTAGTAGTTGAACAAATCCATCCGCAGTGCCATGCCGACATTAGTACTGGCAAGTATGTGACTCTCTCAATTGCAACTACGAAGAGTCATTCTAAGAGGCAACAACACCGCTGCCGACGCTGCATAGCATTAGCATAAGCTTTTAGAATAATCGATATTCACTGACGGCGTTATCAGTAGTTTTTAATTCAGTAATGTGGCTAACCTTGCTTTGTTAATTTTACTGATTTTAATATTATTATCGTTATTAACAGCATCACTAATATTATTATTATTATCATTATTATTATTATTATTATTATTATTATTATTATTATTATTACGTACTGTTATCAACATTATTATTATTACTATTAATTTTATGACTATTAATCCTTCCAGTAATTAGCTTTGGTATTACTAATCTTATTATTATTATTATGATGATCACTGACCAAATCTCAGTAAGAATATTGAGCTATTCATCGCCCCTAACAGTGTTTAATATACCCACTACCTTTATTATTAGCATTCCTATGATGGTTTCGACTAACGACACCCATACTACTCTTAATATTCTTATTATTGTTATTAGGCTTAATTTCAGTAATATACCTGAGGCACGTCACTAATATCTGTAGGACTAATTTTGTTAATACCAATGTCACTATCAGTATTAAATCTTTACTATTGAAATTATTGCGTTCCTCCCTATTATCACTATTGTAATTATCACTAGGGTTATTACTCTTGATACTGTCATAATTATGATCATCGGTATCGGTATCTTCTTATTTTGGGCTACTATTCCTAACAAAACGGTCATTAGGACCACCAATGCTACTAATATCAAACCGACGTCCATTGTTCGTTATTATTGGGCCCCTCATTTTGACTGCGTTTCCCCATCTAAACTTCTAAAATTCCTTAATTAGAATAACCTCCCCTTTTTGCCTTCGTTTAGACACAAACCTCATCTTAATGGCAAATTTAAGTGATCTCTCACGGATTCCCCGTCTCTCCCCATCAATCATTGCAATCCGCCATAAACTGGAACAATTGGAAAGAGATCATGAAGCTCTCCGGAACAAATATCACAGACTTAAAGGTACATGGACCTCCCCCGAGGCGACCAAGAAATTGTACCAGAAAATATCTCGCCTGTCTCGGGCTAGGGATGAGTTGATTACCGAATCTCGTAGCCAGCGAGTGTTGATAAAGGAGCAGAGTATGACGCTCAGGCAAATATTTACCGATGCCGAACTTCGGGCCCGCGTACCTGGGAGCGTCTGGGCCCGAAATCTGAGCATCATACCGGAGCAACCCCTCCGATTGGAAATGCCTCTTCCGGGTCAATCGGCACCAATTCCTCAATTCGCCGAACACTCACAAATCACCGTGGTCGAACCACAGTCAGGAGCGGCTCGACGACGACCCAACCAAAATCGTCGCCGTCGCGAGCGTCGCCGTATGGAGGCGAACCTCCTCAGAACAACGGAGCCAACCAGTGCTCCTTATCGGATCGATGATCTACCGCCTCCCTATCAGGAATTTGAATTCCCAGATCTGGAACCCGATATGCCTTATGCGCCCACTGTAACCTTCCATTCACCTCCCCGATCTATCCACATCAACCTGGTGGATGACGAAAATGAAGCTCCTGCTTTAAATCATGCTCTAGATCGGTTGGGCCTAGATGTAGGTGAGATCGCGGCTCTCACGGGCCACGTGTCAAGGAGTCTTCCTCGACTCGATGAACCTGGACCCTCCACCCGTGTGGAACTCAATATCAACGTAAGCCCCCCACTATCGAACGGCGAAGCGCCGATGTTTGCCAACCGACATCGACGCGGACGAGTGAAGCCAACTCATCGAAAATCAGTCATCTCCTCATGAAAGTTACTCGAATGTTAATTTCAAAGTGAAAAATGTTTCTGATGTTGTGATGACCGAGGGATAATGTACAGATCATTTTTTGTTTTCGCCTTAGTGTTCTTTTCTAACTGTTGCGAAACTTTTTAGTAGTATTAAATAAATATTGTGGCGTTTAATTTTCTTTATTTCAAGTATGAGTGTCTAGAGTGAAAATTGTATAAATAGGGTAGCGACTTAATAACGAACCATAAGGCAGATGTAAGTTAAAGCCGCCGAAATGTGCGAACGAAATCTCACGATTCTCAGCTCAGGGGGATAGATGTCAAGGGTTCAGGGATACTATAGTTTCAGGATAAAATGCGTAAGTCCTTCTATCGGCAGCAATGACCGGGAAAGCGAAGGTCCTTCGAGGAGTAGCACTAGTAATAGCGCTCACCTGCTCGAATGTTATTAGTTATTTTATTATTAATATGATTATTATTATTATTATTACTTATATTTTTTTTTAATATGATTTTTAATATGATTTTAATATGATTATTATTACTTATTGTTATTATTATTATTATTATTATTACTTATTATTATTATTATTTTTATTATTATTATTTTTATTATTATTATTAATAATATGATTACTTAGTATTGTTGGGCCAGAACACAAACGGCCTTGGAAAATGTTTAAATGAATCGGTAACACACATGCAAACATAACAGGCAAATTTAAACTCAAACCTATTAAAACATCAACTAAACCCTATCAAATATGAGATAAAAATAATTACATATAAAATAACCAACATAAAAATAAATTAAAATAATAACAAAATGCAACAAGATCCGCACGAAATAAATACAAACATAACATGAAAACCCAATGAATTCGACCGAAATTTGGAAAAATGGAAAATTTCATGAAAATGAAATTTAAATCAAAGAATTTGAATTAGAAATAATTCAATAAAAATTTCAAATAAAAAAAATTATCAAAATAAATTAAAAAATAATAAAAATAAAGATTAGAATACACTAGAAAATAACAAGGTCGAATTTTGTTTTACTAAATCAAAAATAACATGCGAGGTTAGGGACAGAAAATAGGTATAAATACCGATACATTTTCACATAAAAAAAAACCATTTTCCAAACAAAACGTTGTTTTAAAATTTTTCAACCGTTTTAAGAATCTATTTTTAGGTGAGCAGAAGTTTTATTTGCAAGCCCTCTCTCCACGTCCCGTCCTCGAAACCTCGGTAGAGCTCTGCTTGGATGTCGACGTGGGGGGAGAGGTATTTTTATGTTATTTTATGGAATGATTTTTGGCAAGTAATTTGTTGTATTATTTTAATATATTAATAAATATTTATAATGTTTAAAATCTAACTTGTTTTTTAAAATTAATTATTTTATTGTCGAAATTTTTCCGGCCCACAGCCAAAGACACACCGCAAGATATCAAAATCAACATACTATTCAGATTCGTGTAAGTGCGTGGAATATCGCCGATGATCTGTACCCGTGAAGACCCGGCGTGCGGAACGCATGGATTGGAACGTCAATATTATTCTGTATAGAAGAAATGAGAAATAAGGAAGGGGTCTATTGGCTACTTCCTCGTTTCTCGTTTTCTTTAAATTCGACCTAAATTATTCTACACACGGCTCAAAATCACCACACCGAGTAGTCCAGTGGGCACTCAGTAAATATAATATGAACATAATACGCGCCTAATGCTTATTAAATGGGAAGGTTACCGGGAATGAAAATTAATATGAAATCACTGCTATGAAATAAATTAATTCAATTTAAACAAAACTTTAAATAAAAACTTCTAAATAATTATTAAATCATCTACCCCATTTCCTAACAAAACTGAGAATTTATTCCGCTCCAAATCCATTAGTACAACTGTTAGAGACACCCTTTTTTATTTTATAAGAGTAAACCATAAATTTAAATTGACCCGTGTAAAACTGAATCAGCCTAAATTAATAATTAATCAAAATAACGCACATAGATAGAATAAATTGTAGTATAACGAAGGTTCCTAACCCACTTGAACAGTTAACTTAACCGATCCATCTGTTTTGTCCACCATTATGTCTCTGTATCATCAACGAATACACCCCATCGACGTTCATTTTCTTAAAATAAGGTAGTTAATTTCGATTCGAATAGCCAACAAGTTCCTGATTTGTAACCGATTCCCAAGCACCAACTCAAACCCGATTACGATATTCAGCAATCTAAATGACCCATTATTCCATTACCACTTAAAATTAGAAGAATCTCATGGCTTTTCTAACGCGATGGTACTCTGAGAGTTTGATTGAATATTCGAGGAAATATAAATATGTTAAATAAACGCGCTAAATATTAACAAAAAATAAATTAAAAAGTCAAATAGACTTGATGCGAATTGGAATTAACGTGGGAACACCCAACGTGACATCGTGAAGTTGATGATGAGACGAGTGAGTTTTCCGCCGTTATTATCCAAAGAGACAAAATAAAAACTTACGAAATTGCCAATGTCGAATTCGATATCCAAATTTTGAAAATTTAGTGATTGAATAAATTGTTTATTCAACTGAACGGCAACCTACATCCGATTGAACAAAAGTCCATCGTCATGCTATTCAACCGCAGTGCAGCGGATGCACACACATACATGCCAGTTCAAATGATTTTATATGAGGGATTACTGATCAATCATCTTATTTTTACTATGCAATTTGGAAATACGAGTTTCTCGACTGCGGTGCCGGGAAGAGAAACGCCAAGGGAATCGATTCCCCCAAAATCTGGTAATTCATCTTGAAAATTTTTTATGTAAATTTTAAATCCATAATCATTGTTTTTTTTGTAATTTTAAATGTATAATCATTTGCTTACCTAAGTCTTAAATTGATAACTAAATTTTTAAGTTTAAATGATTGATCATGTTCCTACAAAAAATTGTTAAATTAATAAGTATGAAGTTATAAACCACCGGTTCTCGTATTCGAACTGTGACTCGCCAAATTATTTTTTCGTTTTCGTACCATCATACCGTCCTTAAAATTTATAGCCATGGAAGTCTAACGACATTGAGGTTTGACTAAGGGAAATAGAATTCTCTGATCGGCAGATCCCGCGAAAATCTTGAAAGATCTTTGTGCATGATTTTGATGCATCCCATCAAACACACAGGGTTTTTATTAACTAGGCAGAAAACCTTAGAAGCTAAACTAGAAAATTCGGTATATTAGCGTAGCGATTTTTATAGACAAGCAAACGATTTAATAAAGTTTATGATATGTGGACTGATATTAACCCGAATCGAATTAATATTATATACATAAGAGTGGAAGAAATAAGATCAACTAGGCGACAATAATAAATTATAGTCATTTCTGTTGCTAAAACATCCACATTAATGATATTCATTTCAGCAATTAATTCGACGGATCATGGGTCAATTTCCCTCGCAGACCGATGGAGATGGGCCTGGGCCCGTTAGACAAGAAAGATGTCCCGAATTTCCTCCATCAAAGTTCCTCGACAGGGACAATCTGGGGCAAGAGATGGCCGAAGAATGGAGCCCGGCCGAAGAAATCTACCGGCAGGCTAAACATCTGCTCGAAAACCTAGAATTCCATCAAAGGCAAGTGGACCTACAGGTGGTCCGAGCTCGCCAGTATCTGGCGAACGTTGAGGAGGATTTACTGGCGGGTCGGATCGCCGACAACTATTGGCACCCCTGACAGGTCTCTCCGACACAGGCCCCGCAAGCAACCACGGTCCAAGCCCGCAATACAAAGAGGCCAACCATGGCCATCTCGGGCTATACCCCCGAAGAATGGGTGGCGAAAGGCTTTCCCTGAACAGATAAGAACGCAACTTTGATGATCCTTGATTAATGATAAATAAAATTAATTGTTGTTTTTTGTTTTTGATCAGTTTAGAGAGTTTATTACTTTTAAATGATTTTCATTAGTTTGTTTGGGTTAAACATAGATCATATGATTAAGCTCTATTAGTAAATCTCTCCCCTTTAATTATTCTTTTTACTAGTTATGGAACAGGTCCAATTACTACAAAAGGAATTATCCCACGCCCAGCAATCCAACAAAGCTCTATATGAGCAGATAATCCAGCTTACAAAGGAGGTTCAACAGGTGAAATCCACCTGGGTGGATCCAGTGAAACTCAAGTCCATCCATCAACGTCTCACAGCTGCTCAAAAGGGTTGGGCTGAGGAACGACAACTGAATCAGAGCCTCCGGACGCAGATAAGGGGGTTGGAAGTTGCCCTAGCCGCTAGTCGTGAAGGAGAAGCGATGACTTACCCTCTTATCTTCACCCCATCTCAATTGGCATACCGGGATTCAGCCAACAGCTCAACACCCGTGGCGACCCCATCGGCAATACCTTCGAACCATTACAGGCCGGGACGTAAAGAACGCGCCCGACGCAGAGCCGCACGCCTGGCAAACAAACTAACTTAATGTATCTTGTATTGTTCTAAAAATTGAATTAACTTACGAACATTTTCTGATTTACTCAGTTTTGTTTTATGAATTGAATATAGATTATAATTATTGTTAAATCCTTTAAAAGTGGTAGGATTATAAAATATAAATAATATTAAATTGCCGCCGAAAAGTCATGAGTATTCACGCCGCGTCACATGAATGTCATTCTATTTCTACCGGTCAATATGAGTCTGATCTTGAACCTTCGCACATAGGGGACATTACAAAGCGAGCATAGGTCTTCTATCGACAGCTCGTTGAACCCGAGGGTTGTCCGAGCAATTACAGTATTAGTAATAGTGCTCACTTTTTGCGGACAATCCACCCCCTCGAACACATTTCCAACGTTGCCTAGCAACGGGTGCCGAGTGGTAGCTAGAAAGTATTTATATGGCGTTACCGGGGTAACGATAAGATGATCTAAACAAATAACGAAACCCAGTAACCCACCAGTATTATTATTAATTATTATTATTATTATTATTATTATTGTAATTATTATTATTATTATTATTATTATAATTATATCAAAGTCATTCGATGAGTCACTATATTTTTTCAGGGTCATATAAAGTAGGTCAAGGTTATTCAACTTTTTTTAAGGTTATACTATTTTTAAACATTTTTTAAATTTAATTTTACTACTTATTTTGATAAGTAGTGTTTTAAATATTAATATTTATTATTATTAATAATATTATTATTATTTTTTTATTATTGTCAAGGTCTATGAATGAGTCATCATATTTTTTCAGGTTCATATAAAGTAGGTCAAGGTCATTCAAATTTCCTCAAGGTCATAGTATTTTCAAACATTTTTAATTTTAATTTACTACTTATTTTTATAAGTAGTGTTTTAAATATTATTATTTTATTATTATTATTATTTTTATTATTATTACTAAAATAATGATTTTTTTTTCTGCAAGTTTTCATTATTATTATATAAAATAAATTTTCAACAACGTATAAATAAACTTTCAACAAAGTATGGGATGCAGAGGTTATAAAATTATTTCAATATTGAATAGAAAAATGAATATATGTGTATGTATATAATTTAATTAAAAATATTTTGTTCATGTGAGGCTTGTACATGGTTTTCAATAGTTTTTCGAAGGTTTACTATGATGATCCATAGTATGTAATGAATAGAAAAAGTTAGCGTGCGCAATGAACAAATGTATAGATAAAATCGATATTTAGTTATATATTTGAATAAATATGATATTCATGTTTATGGCTCAAATACGTGTGTGTAAAATCAGCGATACGGAACATAGAAAAGTTTTAATGATAATGTGTTATTTATGATACACGTATGTTTCATGGTTAAAATATTTGTGTGAATCATTTTAAAGGGTTTTCAATGGATTTTTCGAAGGTTTGCGATTGGGGTCCATAGTAGACAGGGATAGAACAATGGTAAATGTTTGTAAAAAGTTAAAGAAATATTCTATATTTTTAAGAAAATATGTGCAAATAAATATCAAAACTAATTATGACTCAAATGTGTATGTTAAACCATCGATATGTTACAGTGTTTATGGAAAATCTTTAATGATAATATGTGTTATTTTTTCAAAATTTATGAAATATTTATTTTATGGCTAATAATGTGTATGTGTTAAATCATAAAAATAGTTCAATATTTATGTAAAGTTTGAGATTGTTAAGAAAATGTATATAATTTATGATACACACGTGTTTTTGATTGAAATATGCATGTTTGGTTTACCGATATAAGAAACGTTATAGACAATTTTTAAGAAATTATACATAATTTCACATGGCGTCTTTATTGAAATATATGTGTGTGGTTTACTGATAAAAGAAAAACTATGGACAATTTTTAAGAAAATACACGTAATTTATGGTTATCATGTGATTAGAATTTGACTAAAGTTGTGAGAAAGTTGTTAAATTTGAAATAAAACTGATTAATTTGTAAATAATGTTATTACTTTGAAGAAATTTTAAAATAAGACCTTCAGCAAATTGGTAAGAAAATAGTAGTTACTGAGTAATACTTATTAATATTAACAAAGTTTTATAATTTTGACAAGTCTTGATAGATCTTTAATAAACTTTGTTAGTACTTTGAATAAAAATTAATGTATGTTATCAACAGCTCATAGTTTTTAATCTTACAATTTCTCTTCATTCCTGGAAATAATCGTAAATATTTAAATTATTCAGAAAATTGTCAATAACAACATAAGTAATTGGTAACATAAATTTTTTAAATACTAATCAATTTTAGTTTTTAATTAAATTACAAATACAATAATAATATCAAATAAATACTTGAATACATGAATCGAACAATTTCTTAGAACTGAACACGTATCGTATATTTTATTCAGATTCCAATAATATCATTAAAATTAACCAAAATCTTATTGTTATATTTTGAAAACCGTTAAGTCAATGAAAATGTATCGATTTCACTAAGTATCCATCTTTTGACATTGATATCCAACCGAATAAATCCTCTTAAAATAAATTCCTCCTCTTGACCTATCGTTTCCCCTTAAAATAAAATAAAATTTACTCTCAACCAATCATTTCTCTTTAATGACAATATTCCAAACTATATTCATTGTTTTTGATAAAAATCACCGACTTATTTCGTTATTGAACCGAATAAATTTCTAATAATTCCCTTAAAATAAAATTCATTTCTCCACCAATCAGTTCCCTTTAAAATATAATAAAATTTACTCTCAACCAATCATTTCTCTTTAAATGACAATATTTCCACTCTCAGCTATATTCATTATTTTCATAAAAACACCGATTTATATCAATATTCAACCAAATAAATTTCTTGAAATTCTCTTAAAATAAAATTCATCTCTTGACCAATCATGTCCCTTTAAAATAACAAAATTCAACTGACACAACCTCTTAAAAATATCAACAAACCTGTTCTTATTTGATAATTTCCCCTTAAAAGATCATAACTTCTCTTCGTAACCAATCATTTCCCCCTAAAACAAAATAAAATTTACTCTCAACCAATCATTTCTTTTTAGATGACATTAATCCCAGCTATATTCATTATTTTCATAAAAAAAAAATCACTGACATATCGATATTTAACCGAATAAATTTCTTGAAATCCTCTTAAAATAAAATTCATCTCGTGACCAATCCTTTCCCCTTAAAAGATCATAAATTTTCTTCTTAACCAATCATTTCTCTTTAAATGACAATATTTCTACTCTCTCAAAAGATTTACACACATATTAATATCTATCTGAACAAATCCACCTAAAAATATATTAAATTCCTCCTCTATATTCTCCATTTAGAAAATATTTACCCTTTGAACACAGATATTCAACCAACTCAACCCCTTAAAAATGACAACAAACTTGTTCTTAATCGATTATTTCCCCTTAAAATATCATAAAATTTCCTCATAATCAATCATTTCCCTTGAAATGACAATTTCTCTCACTGCGCCAACAATATACATATTTTTTGTAAAAACCTACAAGGTAAAATTTCTTTAGAAATCTATATTTAACCGAATAAGATCCTTAAAAATCCATCATTCGGATCATATTTACTATATGTATTCAACCAATCAAATTCACTTAAAATTATCATAAAAATCTGAATTTTACCAATAAAAATAAATTTTCTTTAAATTATTACAAAATTGTTATCGATACCCAACATTTTCCGTTGAAAATCACCACAATTTGATTCTGGCAACAAATTCTATCAAATAAAAATTCATCAAAAATGACTAAAATCGAATAAAGTCTATGTTTCCCACATAAATTAAATTATTGTAAAATATATATCATGTTGCTCAAATAATTAAAATTAATCAGTAAATAAAGTATAAATTCAATAAAAATTACCAGTCAACCCATAGAGATATATCAATGATTTTCATAAGTATACTGATAACCACACTGAGCATTCCCTTAAAAATCTCTAAATTATAATACTTTTGTGATTGATATCCATGAAATCAATAAAATTGAAAATGAAAGTAATTATTGACCCCCTTTTTTACACTGTAAAATAAATTAAAATCTTAGGTTTCACTAAAATATTTTTAAAAATTAACTGATTTTATCAACTATTTAAATAGAACATAAAACTATAATTAAAATATCATTTACTATTCAAAATCTATCAGTCAAATTTGATTCTAATTCTTAAATAATTATCTTAAATAGATGTTTCATAAACATTTTGATCCTAAATTTAACTTTTATTTAAAATAATCCTAAAATCAAGTCAAATCTAATAAATTATCAAGAAATTAAGTGTTTCTAAAATTATAGATTTAACCTAATTTCTTCGATAATTTCATTAAAAACATAATCAAACCCTAAATCCATTAAAATTCAAAAGAAAACCATAAAATTCACAAAGATGATTAAAATTTACTAAAATAAAATACCTCGTAAAACTAGATATCACTTAAATTATCATAAAATTTCCATAAAAGCTCTAATTGATTTACATAGCCTAAAATTATTTTATTTTTGTCGAGTACAACCTAATATATTGAAAAATGTAATTTATTTAATTAAATTTTCATTGAAAATAACAAGTCAACAAATAGAATTTTAATTAGTAGAGATTATATTCTATAAAGAAAATTTTCAGTGAAGAAGTAATATTGGTGAGAGAGTACATTAAGTGACTAAAATCGTTGAAATTACTGAAAAAAGTGGGATAGTTAAAGATATCTACTAAATAGATGAAATATCAATTGATATATTAAACACTTACAAGGATAATATATTTTGAATGGAGAAAATATACATTGAAGAGGAAAATATTCATTGAAAAGAAAAATATTCGTTGAAGAGAAAAAACATTCATTGAATAAGGAAAGCATTAATTGAAGAGAGAAAATATTCATTAAAGAGGAAAGCAATCATTAAAGTGAGAAAATATGAATTGAAGCTAACAAATATTCAGTGAATCGAAAATTGCTTATAATAAATTAGATGGTAAATTTCTCAATGATGAGATGAAATATCAATTAAATATTGGGAAACACTTTAAACGGAGTCTGAATTATTCACTGATCAACAAATATACTTAAAAGATGAAAATATTCACTGAAAATGAATTGTACTTTAAGAGTGGATGAATTACTATTATATTCAATTACAAAATATTAACAATTGAGTAGATTTCATCGGTGAATTATATTTAAATAGGGATATATATATATTTTTTGATGGACACTTATGGGCGGAAGAATAGTTATTAAAAACATGGTCTTTGTTTAAATGACCTTGAAAAAATATGATGAGTCATCCAATGACCTTGAATGAGTCATGGTCTTTGTTTAAGTGATCTTGAAAAATATGATGAGTCATCCAATGACCTTGAATGAGTCATGGTCTTTGTTTAAATGACCTTGGAAATATGATGAGTCATCCTATGACCTTGAATGAGTCATGGTCTTTGTTTAAATGACCTTGGAAAATATGATGAGTCATCCAATGACCTTGAATGAGTCATAGTCTTTGTTTAAGTGACCTTGAAAAATATGATGAGTCTTCCAATGACCTTGAATGAGTGATGGTCTTTGTTTCAATGACCTTGAATGAGTCATTGCCTTTGTCTTAAAATTTTTTTGTACTTTTGGACTTAGAAAAATTTTCTCTTAGCTGGGGGGAGGGGTACTGTGCTGGGTGTGACATATGCTGGATGTGACACATCCCACTACTATAGACAGAAATTCCTATCCTTAATCAAATTTAATGAAAATAAGTTAAACCCTAAATCCCCAATACATGTTTTATTCCTTTTCAAATAACGGATCTATATTAATAAGGTGAGTTTTATCTAAATATTACTGAAAGTTGACATGAATGTTCATTAGTCTATTATTCATTGCCCTTTGTGGGGTTGAAGTTTTGATAATCGTTTTTGTTTTGTCATTCAATAGCGTATATTCACCGTTAAATGAGAATGGTATTATTGTTACTCTCAGATTATTATCATTGTTACTATTAATCTTACTATAATTATTCTTAATTTCTATTATGATTGTTGTCAATATCCTTACACCTTTATTATTATTATTACTAATAGTCATGTTATTCTTGTTGTTAATATTTATATCGTTCTATATTTTTATTGATATTGTTACTATTTTTATGCATAACTAAAGTTAAATTTTCTTATTTTTAATTCAGATTTAGTAAGAAAGAACACATTTTCGATACATTGAAAGATAAAGCGCTTGTCAATAAGCCACAAAATTATTCCAAAGAGTAATAGTTGATACTAATCGACTTTATCGTTTGTTTTGCAACATTTAACTTCGGGTAAAGATTATTCATGCTAACAATACCTGTGCAAAAACCGGATCGATGATGACCTGGCGCTAGTCTGCAGTAACAAGAACATTCGATCGAGAAGACATATTATGTGGATCCAGTGTATGCAGTTGAATTGAGTTTGAACGTCTTTTATCTTGATTTTTGGTATTTTCTATTTTGTACCATTGGCAATAAATGACATGTTTTCTATTAATTGTAGTACTATATTTTATTGAAATCTGTTATATTATTTTTCATGTTCCATGGTTATATTGAACTGCGAAGCACTATAAATCTACTTTATTACTTGAGAAGTATTTCCTCGATTAATGTTCGCTAAACCAAAATCAAAAATCCTAATAGTGAAAAAAGACATTATTTAAAGTATATATAATTCTAGAATTTTGAGTAGGAATCCGCCCTTATTTCACACCAATTTCCCTTTTTTGTTAAAGTATTTTAATTCTGTCCATATTTTTGATATCAACTTAAAATAATTTATTTAATCATTAAATATTATTTAAATTACTCATTTTTTATGATTTTGGTCGTTCAGGTTAATCTTTTTTCGGCAGCTTTCCAATTTAACTGTTGCAACGATTTCTCGATCTCCCCGCGACCCTTCCCTTTTCTTTGACTTTAGGTAGATTTAACAGGCGCCCACTGGACTACTCGGTGTTAGTTATCTTGAACCGATTGTTGTTTGAAAGCTTTGTCGATTTTATCGAGATGGGGTGCAAGAAATTTGAGCCAAAAGACTCACTCTCGAGCTACCTTCTTTCGCAATTTAGTTTTATGATTTGACGTTATAGATTACATAGATTACATTGAAATATCGGTTTTCCATCCACATTCATATATTTTTTTTAAATAAATGATAAGCAAAATGCAAAATTCTAACTTTACTTAAAAATTTAAATGATTTTCTTAAAAAATATTTAAATTTATTCTTATATATAGTGATTTGTTTAAATTTACTTTTCTGTTAACAAATCGTTTCCATGTAATTTCTTCAATTTTTTAATTTTATTACTTAATTTGTTATAATTTGTAATTACAGAGTTTAGTAATACGAAAGTTACAAATAAATTTCGGTAAATAATTAATTTTATTATTGGAATTTTGAAATGTAAGATCAATTCAAGTATTGCAACTTTAAAGATAGTTTAGAATGGCTACGAGTTGGGTTTCTCATGTATCTGGACCAATTGCTAGTCATCATATATATGAACAAAATGATGACATTTATTATGAAAAGAAACCTCAAAATAAAGTGAGTAAATTAAAAACAGAAAGCACACAATTAAGTCTTTTTGGTAAAGGATATTTTGGTTCTTTCAGTAACAGAAGTAAGAATTATTTGACAATTTTTTTAAAATTAGAAATTCACAGTTATTAATTAGTTTTGATTTTGTGATTTAATTTTTATAATCATCAAAGTTTTTAAAAAATGAAAACTATTTTCAGAATTAGCGATCGATGTATTTAAACTTAAATAAATAAATTGAATGTTTCATATTCAAAATAAAAATTTATTCTGAAATATATGCATTCTAAATAATTTCTATAAATATGTGAAATTATTATTGAAGTGTTAGAAAAATCCAATTGATTATTAGTTTGATTACTAGAGGAAATGTATACTAAAAATGTTGAACTCGTTTTCCTTTTTACAATGATGTTTCAGATAAATTTAAAATCAAACTGTTGAGTACAGCGCAATATTGACTTATTGTCATCTTTTTAGGTGCAAGTTTTCATTAGGTTCATCGTTTCGTATTGTAATATCCATATTTTCGTAGTAAAACAAAACTTTGATAAAATATTATATTATTTATTATCACTTATTTTTTGTCGAAAAAAAATTTCTATAGATAACTATTTATCAAACAATCATATCAGCGAATAAGTAATTGCGCGTGACTTTATAAAGAATTTTTTGCTCCATTGTGAGTTCGCATGATAAGAATGTTCTTTTTAATCGAAAGTCACTTATTATTGTGGATTCAACCATTGGTCATAGAGCTGGTACTATAATAGCAAAACCTTATTTCAGAAGGGTTAACAAATGAAGATACAAGTGCTTGATAATAGCATCAAAAATTTATTCAAAAATTACCTGAATTTTGAACTTATAATGCTACAACTTATAATATTTCAAAAAGGTAGTGCTGAAAATTTGTTTAATGAAAAATATTGATTTTGAAAACTAAATAAAGATGTATTTTGAATTAAAACTAGTTGTAACCCGTGAAATATTCACAGAAATAAAGCAAATTCCGCATTTTTTAAATACCGTGAAATATATAAACCTATCGGAATCATTTAATTTTTAAAGATTATTTGATGACAAGTTCTTTGAATATATATATATATATATATATTGATTAAAAAAATCACAAAAAATTAGCATTGAATTAATAAATAAAAGAAAGCGTCAATTTAACATATATTATAATACAATATATTTCTACATTTATTTTTATCCTTTAGCACGAAATTGCGTTTACTACGATCACTAATACAAAATAATATAACATTTTTTATAACTTTATATTTATAAAAACATAATGTAAGATTTTTAGTAAAATATTTTTACAATATAAAAGAAAAAACTTGTTTAAATAAGTGATTTATTCTATATAGTTTCAAGTTCGAATATACCTGACGATGACAGTAAGTCTGTAGAAATATATTGTAGTATGATATATATGTTGGGTTGGTACTTTCTTTTATTTATTGATTCCATTCCTATGTTTGGTGATTTTTTAAGCAATTGGAAAGTTACTTTTCGTTTGTTACAGTATTCAAGAGAAGGATTTTGTGATTGATGTGGAGATGTAGAAATTCAATTAATGAAAAACTATCAATGATAGAATTAGCTTTGTTTGATATAAATAGTGAGGTAGGTTTTTGGGTTTGTATTTTGCATCGTGTTTTTTGATAGATTTCAAGTCTTGCATAAATGGTATTCAGATCTTGATATGAATATTTATGCCATGGGTAAAATTGAAAATTTTACAATTATTTATTAAATTTAAATATATTTTGTAAGATTTGTGTAAAAAATTCCGAATTATTACACGCACTAAATATTGATTTATCCATACAATTTATAAAATGATTGAAAGGCAAAATGAAATGATTTATAAATTGCAGCAGTGTCACCAAAAGATCACATTGTGGAAAATGTCAAGAAAATGCGTGAAATTCAAAGGTCTAGCAAGCAACGACAAGAAGATAGCAGGCAACATAGAGGTCCTATTAAATCTACTAGTCGAACTGAGTCGTGTATGAGTACACCAGGGCGGAAATCCGATAATCAAGTTATTTTTACTTTTATTATCAATTATTTATTTTTTGTATTAAAATTGGAATTTTTTTGAAAACTTTATAATATATTTCATCTTAATATACTATAGTTTACAATTTATAATTTTTATAATACAATTTTTTCCAATTTTTCCAATAAATAATTAAGCATTAATTCTGTTATGAAAATTTTTAAAATATTATTGATCGAAAAATGGTATTTACACCAAATAACAGTATACTATAAAAAAATAAACAAATCTACTTGAAACAAGATTTTGAACACCTGTACAAATTAATTAATCATAGGAAAGCAGAAAAATAATTATAAATATATTCAATTTGTGGATATTTCAAGCATTATAGCACATTTCATCTTTTTATGAGCATAAAATAAGTAATATAAATTCAATAAAATTTCAATTTAAAACTTTTTTTTATAAATATGGAGCTTATAATTGAAATATTAAATTTAAAGTTAAATATTTTTAAGTATTTAGAAATTGATAAAGTCACGGAATTGAAGAAAATTACCGCAATCGCATAAAGAATTCCAGAAATTATTTGCGAATGAAAACATTTTAGAAAAGCTTTAAAAATTTTTACTTTATTAAATTTTAAACTTTGAAAATTATTTATAAATGACCTGAAATTCATAATAAATATGAAACTTTAAAAGTATTATTAACAATATACAATTAAAAATACTTTATATGACTTTAAAAATATTTAAATTTAATTAAAAATTAACTTTAAACTTACCATTTTTCTTGTACATTTTTTATTATACTCGGTTTTTTTAACTTCTTAACCAAGTAAGTTCTTTGTGGTCAGTCTTTATCGTAAATTGTTTCCACAGCAACTAATGTTTGAATTGTTTAACAAATTAGTAGACAGCTAATAATAATTTTCTTGTACAGTATTTCTGTTCCGAATTTGATAACTTTTTAGATGTATTTTCTTCCTCATTTTTGGTTTTGGCTAAGTACATCATGGATATGGACAGGACTGACATCAGCATCAAGAAGAAATTTCCTTGTCTTTATAGAATAAGCCAAGACTTTCTTCTGTTAAATTTATTCGATTTTTACTGATTTTTACTGTGATCTTCTTTTAATAAATCTTCCAATGGACTCATCAGTGAGGAGAAATTGAAAACACATTTCCTATAATTATTACAAAAGACTATAAATGAATGTAAATCTTAAAAGCATTAAGGTTCTTTCCAGTTAAGAGCCTTTTCGATTTTATTTGGGTGTTTTTATATCTTTATCTAAAAATCTATCAGCCAAATATGAAATTTCTAGCAAAAAATTAGATTTTTCAGGATTGATACAGAAATGATATTACATTAAAGGTCAAAGCTAAATGTTAATCAGTTTAGTGTATATTACGTAACATAATACAATGTGTTAGTGATGGAGCAATATACACTACTATTTAAATGAGTTATAATAAATATTTGATTGGAATCGAGTGTTCTAACTGGCGACCACTCAGAAAATGTTCACACAATGACGACCCTAGGAGAAGTGAAAAAATCTGCAAGAGATGCACTATCAAAACGAACTCAAGAACTCTTGGATATGGAAATTAGAAGATATGACGGCAAATGTACCAAAGAAGCTGAAAAATGGATACAAGCAATTGATGATTGAATTAGTTGAATTTTTTGCGACGAAGCAGCTACGCTGTGGAAAAATTTCAAAACAGAAAAAACAACAGATAAAATATCTTAAGAATGGTTTACTGAAATATTTATTATCAAATTAACTATAAAATGAAAAGATACGCGACATTTGAAATCAGGGTTTAAAACTAGTGAATGATGTTATTAATTCAGGAATGAAGGTAGATGAGACAGAAGATTAAAAGATGCGCTAACAATGAAACCAACTATGACCACAGAAGAACGCTATCAACTGGCAAAAATTTACGAATAAGTGGAATCAAATGAAAAGACTGAAGAATTTATGGTAAAAAAAGAAGTCACAAGAAGTAGGAATCCAGAAACTTTTACAAGAGAAACAAATATTACTGAGTACCAATGCATTCAGAAACCAAGGCAATTACATAAGAAATATTTTACCGGATAATTGAAATGAATTATGTAATCGAACCGAATATGCAGAGAAGGACACTAACATTATCTCTTAAACACATCGCAAAAAGATTATATAATCGATCTAGAGGCGTTCCCGAAACAATAAATGGTGAATTACAGTCAGGTCAATGTTTTTGCTGTGGAGAATATGGGCATAGAAAATTAGAATGCCCAATAAAAGATAAATGTTTGATATGTGGTAAGGGAGGACATAATTTTCATGATTGTTATTTATTAAGAAAGAAAAAACAGTATTGGCTTTGATAACAAGAAAGTTATTAATTGTGTGCATAATAAAGAAAATGAAAGAAATTACTCTGGTGATGCAGAAACCAGAGAATCTATTAATGATTATGGAATTCACAATGTGGAAAATGAAAAAACATGAGGAACAATATTGTAAATATTTCGTCAATGGGGTTGTAAAGAATGGAAATCGGAATGGCTGAGCAGAAGAAATGAGGTATGCGACATCAGATTGAAAAGAATAAAGCGAGATGATGATAAATGATGTTAAGATTGAGATGTTATGGGATTCCAGAGCTATGACTACAGTGATGAATAGGAAAAATGGAATAAAATTGGCAATCCTAAGTTAAACAGTTGTGAAATCAAAATATGTGGAAATTTTCCAAGAAGTCAAAAACCACTAGGATGCACAAAAGCAAATGTTAATTGACACAATAAAATGAGTATTATTATTATTAAAAATTGTTATTAAAAATATATTTCCAGGTTTTATTGGTGGGGTAGACACTTTGAAAGAATTTGGAGTACAGTTGATGGAAATTAACAACATTGAATCCTAGACAAAGATTAGTAATTATACTGATGACGAAAGAAGACAAAAAGCGAAAAATAAATTTGGAAAAAATAAAATGCCAAAAATTAACAAATTATTAGATGAATTTGGGTCAATACTTATGGCAGCTAGATTTGATTTTGGATTCACAAGAATCGTCGAACATGAAATTAAGATATCTGGGAATCCAACAATGCAGTTCCCACGACGACAACCGATGCACCTAGAACAGAAATTGACAATATGATAAAAGAGTTAGCAAAAACTGGACTTATTAAACGATGCAAAAGTCCATGGAGCTCATCATTGGTCGTATTTGGAAAGAAAGACGGCTCAATAAGAATGTGCATTTACTATCGAGAGTTGAATAATATCACAGAAAGAGAATCTTTTACTATACCCAACATATCTCAATTACTTGATAACCTATCAGGATCTTAATTCTTTGATTCTTTAGATTTGGAACAAACATACTATCATGTTGCATTAGCAGAAGAAGCGCAAGAGAAAACGGCTTTTATTTCCAAAGAAGGTCAATATTGTTTTAACCGACTTCCATTTCGATTATCAACGACTCAAACAACGTTTCAGCGATTAATGCAAACGATGTTAAAGGGTCTATTGTATAATGAAGCAATTGTTTATTTAGACGATATTCTTGTATATGGCAAGGACTAAATTGAACATAATGAGAGAGACTACAAGAAGTGTTTAAAAGAATACAAAAAGCAGACCTAAGAATAAATCCGGAAAAGTGCGAAATTAATAAAAACAAATTTAAAAAAATTATTCCTATAACAAATTATTCCTTGGTTATATCATCAGTGAAAATGGAATACAGACAAATTCGGAGAATATCAAGTCAAGTACGGAAGAGGCGAAACAGCAGTGCGTCTAACAACTTCGATCATTTCTGAGTCTGTTGAATTATTATAGACGATTTGTCAAAGATTATGCTAAAATAGCAACACAGTAACATTCAGCAGCTTCAGGCTGTGATAAAACTATCAAATAGTCAGAAATTTGTTTAAAAAGCTTTAGTCAGCTTAAAGAAGCGTTAACATTCCTTAAAAATTCTGTTCTTAATTTCTCTCTAATTGATCAGAAATTTATTTTGGATACTGATACTAGTTTGGAAGCCATTGGAGCAGTTTTGAGCCAAATAAAAGAAGATGGTTCAGAAATAGTTATCACATACGGTTCAAGACATCGGACGATCCATGAAAAGAGATACTGTGTAACCAGGAAAGAGTTATTGGCGTTGCATGAATATGTTTTATATTTTAGAGAGTATTTATACGGAAAAGAATTTGTGGCCCGGACAGATCATAAGGTTTTAGTATTTGCGAACACGACAAAATAAGCAATAAGTCCACAATTTCAGACATGGATGGCTAATCCATCGGAATACAATTTCCAATTGAAATACCGGAAAGGTGAAGACCATGCAAATGCAGATGGATTATCAAGGATTGGGGTAGTTTGTGCGCACAATGTCAGGCAGCACATGTGCAAGAAAAACAAGAAAAATTAAAAGTAAGATATATCAATTTGATAAAAAAACACAGACAATGATAGAGATTACGGAGTAATAGAAGAAAGATAGAATGTTCAAGGAAGCGATGGAAGTTTTTAGGAATGAGATAGACGTTAAAAAGGAATCGTTTGAAAATATTTTTTATATAAATATAAAGATCGATTAAAGATATCAGATGATATACTTGTATTGGAAATGGACAAAATAGATTTAGTGTTAAAATCAAAATGCTATTAATCTAAATTAGTGATTAAAATAAAATACACGAAGATTTATGTCATATTGGAATTAAGAAACTGTTTCACTACCTAGAAGAGAATTTTTTTGTCCAAAAATACAAGAAACCGTTAAAAATATAGTAAAACAATGTTTCACATGTGTAAAAAGAAAAATAGACCAAGGAAGGACAAAAGAAATTTTAATTCTACGCAAATGTTTTGAATTTCTAGAACAGATTGTTATCTATGTTGCTGTCATGGAGAGAATCTCAACAGACAAAAAGTATGTTATCATTATTGTTGATAGGTTTAGCAAATTAGTAGTTCTAGCGGCCACAACAAACCAAGATGAAAAAACCACTCTGAAGACCCTAATGAACAATTTGATTTACAAATACAGTAAACCTTGAAGTATATTGACGGACAGAGGGCGAAATTTTGAAAGCAAATATTTAAAGGAAAAATTAGGACAACTAGGAATAAGAGAAAAATTCGCCACGCCATATCAACATCAGTTGAATGGCTTAGTAGAAAAAGCGAGCTATCAAAACAATGAGAGATTTACTTGTGACAATAATGAAAGGGCGCCGCACTGAAAAACAGTGCCACGAACTGCTGCCTTGAATTGAATTCTTATTCTTACATAATCATCACATTCATTTAAAATTTCTGTACTTCCTACTATAGTACATTTATATAATTTTCGTCCATTGCCTGATTGAAATTTTTCCTTTTCGACATGATGCAAACAGCGCATTTTCGAATCCCGAGCGAAGTTGGGTTAAATATAGATAGTTTTAACAAAATAATATTACTAAGTTTATTAGATTTAAATTATTTTTATTTATTTCAGGTTCAAGATGTTTCATATAATTCAAACACCAAACTGAATGAGACAATCAAATCATATCCAAATAATAATAATACCAGTCATCGTCGTGCTCAATCTGCTGGCCCAAGTATTGTCACAAAATTGCAAATTGATGATTTCAATGATTCTTGTCCTTTGACTGTTGGCAGCAATAAAACGTTTCTTCGAGCTCATGAGAAAACTGGCCCACCATTGGGTCTTAATGCCTATCCATTAACACCTATTCGTAGAGAAGTTAATGAATCCAAAATCAGTGTACCCAAAGCTTCAACTGCCAGAGAAGTATTTCTTATATTTATTAAATATCATTTTAATATATATAAACTAAAACATCTATTTTTTATTCAATTTTCGATGTTAAATCCACTTGAAACTTTGCATATTTATTTATACCTGATAACTACATAATATTCTATTTAAGAACTAGATTCGGAAATTATTCTGTAATATTTTTCTGTGAATTTGTTATACAGTATTTGAACTATAACAAATTTGGATAATGGACACTAGTTGTAAACTATGAACTTCAACAAACATATGTCGCCCTCAGCAGATCTAGATCCACGATTTACCTCCCAATTAAAGAATAAAACTGCTAAACTCACCGGAAAGAAGTCTCGCAGCATTAATTGGTTATTTAAAATGCAGGGTGTGTCTGGAGAAACCGGACAATCAAATCATTTTTATTGTAAGGTTTCATGAGCACTTCCAATATAAATGGATATGGCGTCCTCGTTCCACAGACCATCCTCCTCGCTCACCTGATCTTACACCTCACGACATTTTTCTTTGGGGTGTGCTGAAAAACCCATTACATTCCTAAATGCCGGGGCTGTTCAGCAAATCATTACAAGGTGATCGCACAGAAATTAATACAAATTTGTGCTGACTTGTGAGTTACTTTGTCCTTTATAGCATTTTTAAATGCTTTTCGAAAACTTTCTCAAATTGTTCTTACGTTATAAATTGTATTATTTGGTCTAAAAATGTGTTGGCTGCCTTATCACTTCTGACTCATATAGCTAACAATAATCCACTATCAAATAATCTATCAATATAGTCTAAATAGCTGGCTTTTAACTTGCAATAAGAATGTATTAACTGCCCGGTTACGCCTGGCTCACACTTTATTTTGAATTCCCAATTACAGCTGACAAACAATTCTATTAAAGAGCTTTTATTTCAAAATCCACTTTAAGTTAGAAAATAAATTTTTCATAAATAATCGTAGAAATTCTGAAATTTACTGAATAAATTTTAAATCGAAAAGTTGTGAAAACTCAATATGAACGTTTTTAAAATTTTAATAAAACGAATATTATTAATTATCATCAAATTAAAATTATTATAAAATAAAACCGAATAGAAAGTGAAGAGAAATTTCATTGAAACAGAGTTAAAAGAAAAATGCAACATTAAATTTGAAATCGCAGAATCACGAATGGTTAATTTTTCGAATTTAACTCTGGAAAACGAATCAGAGACAGAATTTATAATTAAAAATAATGTGATTGGAATTATTTTATTAGAAATGTATAAAAAATTTTAAAAAGTAGAAATTTGTGTAATACATAAAATAGTAATTAATTAATTGAATAATTAATTCGAAGAAAACCCGCTGTGTAAACAAGTGTGCAAATAAACAAATTGAGGGGCATTATCATGTAAACGTGATCAATTGTTGTTCGGAAACTAAGTGTTGGAGACCCGAGTGACCGTTAATTTGCGTTTTATTGTTATTATAATTTATTATTATTATTATTGATTATTGATTATAGGTCCAGCTTATTAGACGTGATATTGATTTTGTTCGAGCAAATGCTTATGCTGCTAAAACGTCGAGGCTGAAAAGGTATTCTAGCGCTGATAGTTTAGTGATCAATCAAAATGTGGAAAAAGAGAAAAAAACTAAGAAACCAGGAGAAATTCCTTCATAGTAATATTAAGTGTTTATTATAGCTTATAAGTATTATTTATTATTATGCATTTAAGCTACAATTATTCTCTATTTTCTATTAATTGATCAAACGTGTTAATATATACACCTTTCTTATAAACTGGTTTTTTAATTTCAAATTTTATTATAATCTTTTTATATTTATTTATACTATTCATAAAGTTAAGTAGTTTATTTATTTTAAATAATCTTAGATTTGTTTTATCTAATAATTTTTGATTTAGCGAAATATTTTTTAAATATAAAAAATAAAAATCCCGGTGAAATAATTTTTTATATTTAAACTTTGGTTTTAAGCTTAGTGATTTTAAAAGGGTTTAATATTCTGAGATTTAAATTTTATTTTTTGTTATAAAACCAGAATTCATTGGCTTTTCACAAAAATACTGAAATTTCACCAATTGTGCAGACAAACTCTGCACAACGCCTTCATGTATGATCTCACGACATGGATAAACCACCTTCATGAAAAGAAAATTGAAATTTACCATTGAAACGTGTATATCTGAATCAATTTATACATTTTTTGAATGTTAAAAATTCAGCAATTTTCCGGTTCAAAAATCAAACTTATGTTTTTATTGGTTTATTGCACTTTCTAAAATATTTTACTATTATCTTTCGAAAATAAATAATAAAAAAATTAAAATTTCCAAATTTTATATTCTATATTTAACTACTCGTTTTTACCCAGTCAAATAAGTGTTGATATTCCTGCAGTATTTACTTATTCTGAAGATTTGTATAAATTATATTTTAGAAATTGTGCTTATCTGAGACTTTATAAATATTTTACACTTTAAACGTAAGGCGAGAGAAACAGTTCTCAAGACTGGAAAGGGCTCAATTTTACAACTTCTGTAAATTCCTAAAATTTTAATTAGAAGTATCTTAGAATTATCGGTTTTTAAATCTAAATCGGTGTTTCATCTAGCTACAGAAAATTTGATATTTCATTTAACATTTATTATAGGTTGACCTTTTATAGGATTTCAAAATTGTATTTTATTTTTATTTTTTTTAAATGAATTTTTTATAACATCCATTTTTGTCTCATTGTAAATTTACTTTTGGAATTTTCAGCCTTATTAAAAGGCGTAATCAATGGAAAGAAGAAGAACAGCTATTTATTCAAAACCAGCCAGATCCTGAACAACCACCTGGTCATCGAAAAATGTCAGAAAAAGAAAGATTATCTACTCTGGAGTTACTTAAAGCTAGTAAGTTTATTTTCTTAAATCCTTTTAATGCGATTTTTATTTTTTATATTTGTAAAATCCAATTGTCATGTTAATAATCTTTGAATTATAAATCTTAAATTTTTCTAGAAAATTCTTTCTTTAATATCTGAAAATTTAAAGTTAGGGTATAAGGATATCCTTACAGATAAAGAGGGACAAATTTTCGCTAAAAGTAGAAGGGGGGTATTTAAATATATCAATTTCAAATTATTGTTAAATTCGATGCATAATTTGAGAAGCACATTTAGAAAGTTCGCTTTTAAGGTAATTATTTTAGCATTTTCAGTTTTCTCGTCCAAAAGTCTACGGATAAATAAGTAAATATCCTAGGCAAGTTCTTTTGATTTGAAACCAAACAAATCAGTCTATTCACAATAAGAATAATGATACAATTTGGTGAATTGATTATAATTTGCCTATTTCCTTCGTGCTTCAAGCATCATTGAAATAGAATTCGATAAACTATCGCTTTACCGAGCTTGTCCAGTGAATCGGATTTAAATAAATTTACAATGTATTTCAATAATTCTTCGTTTGCAATATCCGTCTTGTCAGTTAAGAGATAGCAAATTGTCATTAAACCATTGTAAAGTGTTAATAAATGAAATCACATTTTCTAATTTAATAATTCCTTTATTTTCCGCTGCCATTACTCTGCATGATATTTGAATTGAATTAAACTAATTATCCATTTGAGTTAAATTAATTTTTTCTTTTAATAATAAATCTTTAAGTTCATTTATATCTCAAACTGATTGATTCACACAAATGACAGTTTTATAATTTTCATGTTTAAACATTGAAAAAACAATTAATACTGTCGATTAACACTATAAGCACGGAAATTACAATGTACTTATAACTACGGATGTGTCAGTTTTGACACAATCTCTTTTTATTAGATATGGCTGCGTTTATGACAATATGTGTTTTAGTCAAAGGTCATGTTAATTAAAATTTATGTAAAGTTAAAAAAAGGAGAGTTTTCATTCCTTGTAGCCTTCTGTTACAAAAGAAAACAATCATATATTGACGGCACAGACAATAACCAGTATTACAAAACAAGTAATAGTTATGTGTAGGACGATGGACATGAAGCATGTATAGTGTAAACATACTTTTGTCCATTCTTATAGTTTCCTCAAACACTTATTACATAGCATAAGAGACAAGTTAGGACATTGTGAAACGAAACAATGGCGTCGTTTTGGGTCAAAAGCTTTCTTGCAGTTTTCAATAGATGGAAACCATAATGAAGACGCTAAGGCAAATTGATCTTCTTGTAATCGGCTAGCTATCTCTAATTTCAAATCAAATCGTAAAAATCTCATGATACCTTTAAACCTATCTCTAGACATAGAATCACGAAAAATGGGTGCACCCCATTCTTTAGACCACAATTCGGCAATTGATACATGCTTAGCGAGCACCCCTCTTGCATAGCACAAACCTATGAAAGTCTCCATTTTATGCAAAGGAACTAACCAGTCATTTTCACCTTGGCGACGAGCTTCTGCTTCTTTACACTTTTGAATGTGGCGAAGCATTGGCTTGTCAAAAAATAACTTGAATGTACTATATGGTGAATCATCCACTCGGCGAATTGCATAAGTAGTTGGACCCCAATCGACACGTTGCACATTTGGAATTGTTTTCTTCCACCAGAACGCAGTTGTCTAAATCTTCGCCATTCTGTGCCATATTTCCCAATTGCACGATTAGTCATATCTGACTTTTGTTGTGTCACATAAGTACAGCTGCATGACTTGTTTCCAATACGTTTTCAAATCCATTTAACTTCTAAGCGGTATTTGTTCATATTTGGAAATTTAACATCGATAATTTAGAGTGTGCTGTTTTTCACTTTTGTAATGATTTCCACAATTTTGCTGAAGGCAAGGATGTCTGTTTTTAATACTATTTTCACTATGGCGTTTGCCTCTTTATAAGTTTTAAAACCTTTGCAACTTCAAGAGGAGAATTAAAAAGTTTCAGTGTTAATTAATTATTTATTCAAAAATTTGTAAACAAATAAAAATTCCTATTATGAGCGATATTATAGATACAATTAGGAACAGTAATTTCCATTATGTTTTCTCGAATTGTATTTTCTAGCCGTTGTAGATGAAACTTGTTTCAGTCAAATTTACTCTGTTTCCACCAACTAAGACTTGTGTCATTTGAATACTTTGAATCATTTTTGACTCCGGTTATTAGTTTCTACCAAGTATATTCAATTGCATTTGACTATATGGACCAAGTCTTTGTAGGAGATTATTAAGAAATTAGTCTTCTTGAAGTACCTCCTCGATCGCAGCATGACAATGAGCATTATCAATTACCATTACAATTGATGCCTACCATATATTTGGACCATTACGATGACAACAGGACATAGACTCATTCGCTTCGAGGTTTTTACATGCCACTCTTCAGATTTTTGGTGAATTATGCCCATATTGTCTTTATAGCAAATTACATATTAATATATTTGCACCTTTACTACTTGCTGTAATATGAGTGCAATAAATTCCTTTTTTAGATCGACCTTTAAAAGTTTTATATATAATTATTCATTGTTAGATTGATGCTCTTCAATCTTCGTTATTAATATTAAAAGCACAGATTTGCGTCCTTGCATTATTTTTTAGCATAAACTTGAAATTGGTTAGTCTCAATTCATTTTGAAGTTGAAAATGTAGTCTTGTTCTAATTTTAATTTTTTTTCAAAATCGTGATTTTTGCAATCAATTGTATAATAATTTTTCTTAATTATATTTTCAGCTGAAAAAGACATGTTAACTGAGCTTGGGCGACTTCCCATTCGTTCTGATACGCTTAAATTACGTACTAAGAAGCAAGAAATCGAACAAAAACTTAACGAATTAGAAGAGGCCATAAAGATATTTTCAAAACCTAAGGTATTCGTGCGTATTGAAGGTTCAAGCTGAAATATTGTTACGCTTTTCATTAAGTCATGATTCAGTACTTTTTTATTAGTTATATGTACATAATGATGACAATGAAGATTTCTTTCTATTTGATCTAGCACTATTTTGTCTATTAATATTATATACAATGTGATAAAACATTTTCATCAAATATAAAGTTACACATTTTTCTTCCTGTTTTTTACAGTAATTTCATAAATAAATATTTTTAGTTTATTTATAAACCTCGATCAGGTCATTTAGTAAGTTTCCCATATTAATTACACTTCAATTAATAATGAAACATTTAAACAAAATCAATTATCTCAACAAGTTGTAAGCAGTTATAATAATAGTAATAATAAAAGAAAGTGCCAATCCAACATATGTTATACTATAATATATTTCGACATACTCATTGGCATCGTCAGATGGATTGGAACTTGAAACTATATCGATTTAAACTGCTTTATTCAAAAAAAATTTCTTCATTGATCTTTTATATTTGGAAAATATATTCTGTTTTATAAATCTCAATTTTAAAAATTTTAATTTTATTACATTTTATAAAATCAAATTTTAACAAACTTTCAAAATATTTTTAAAAACATTTATTTTCATCCTGCAGCACAAAATTATGTTTATTAATATCAATCAATTTCATATATCGACTGTGATCAAGAACTTTAGAATGGAAATGACGAGCAGTCATTCCAATGTGTGTGTCATTAAACCCATGAAATTGTTGGTGTACAGATGAACATTAATTAATTTCCGATCATCAATAGCCACATGCTTCATCGATCCCCTTTTCCTCATTTCACTATGGTTTTATCTTCACTCACACACCCCATAACTTTACTCCTTACTGCTATGTTCCATCAACGAGCCCATGTTGGTACTGCACATAATAACCGAAAACTTCATAAGCAGATGAGCACTGTTTCTAATACTTCTTCTTGGGAAATCTTCGCTTACGGGTTCCTGATAATGATGACTTAGTCTAATTTAAACTACCGTCGTTCAAAACATTTGGACGGTTTTTCGATCGATTTGGTTTATTACTCACTCTATTTCGTATGCCTTCAGTTTAATTGTTGGGTCAGAAAAAACGATTTCACACAAAATTATCTTTAGGGTTGTTTGAATTTTCTTTTAAAGTTTCGTTTACCTAATTTGACCTATTTGTTTAAATCCATTAATTATATCCAAGAATTTTAATATTTAATTTATATTTATTTAGAATAGCAAAGTCAATTTTGATGAAAAAGAACCCGACTAAGTAGCTGACAACTAGGGTTTCCAAACCGGTTAAACCCGAAACAGGTTAACCGGTTTTTTGTTTAATTTTATCAAAACCGAAAACCGGGGGTATTTTGAGAAACCGAAAAAAAAACCGAAAGTCAATTTTTTTCTTAAAATGATCAATAATTTTATTTTTTACTGTTTTTCATGAAGTATCTACTGATTTTAAAATTTTTACTTATGCTGGATCTCACTGGAGCGCAGCTCCAGGAAATGTAAATATATACATGGGTAAATTGAAAAACAAATTTTTATTAAATTGCAAAAATGATCGTTATTTTTTTTTCAATGTTTTTTTGGAGATTTTCTCATTTTGTCATGGATTGCCATGAAATCCAAATATTTCCATGACTACCAAATATGTAAATAATTTTTTACAAATAAAGTCCAGGTTAAAACTGTTTATAGTTGTAGATTTTTTTTAGCTTCATAAAAGTGTGTGAATTTAATTTTAAAACTTTGACTGAATAAGTGCTTTTCATTTTAAAAAAAATTTATAAAACCTCTCGTATATATTAAGTAAGTACTTTAAAATTACTTTATTTATGCTTAAAGAATTTATATACCACCATATCTTCAAGTAAGTAATACTTACTAAGTATTAATTTATTAATTATTATATTTTATTTTAGTCTGAATATGAACAGCAAAAAATCAGAAGTATGGAAAATATTTCAAAAAGAAACCGACAATACTGCAAAATGCACTATGTGCAATTCAGTTTTAAAATGTGCAGGTGGGAACACATCAAATTTGGCGAATCATCTTCGTGCAAAACATGATATCGATGTTAAGAAAAATGAAGAACCTCCAGAGAAAAGAGCAAAAGCAACTTCAAATATGCTTAATTTCATCAAAAGAGAATCTGTGGGGGAATTATTGGCCAAATGCGCAGCGTATGACGGGTTTTCCATTCATGCTATGACACATTCCAGCGCTATTAGAGAATTTATTACAACAAGTAGCTATGTAATGCCTAGGAGCGAAAGTACAATTAAAAAATTCATCGTAGATTTTGCTAATGAGAAAAATGCTACAATTTAAGGACAAGTTTACAAAAATGGCTAAATCTGGTATGTGTTTCTCAATGACAACGGATGAATGGACTAGCTGTAGTGGAAAAAGGTATTTAAATGTGACATTACATTATCAGGAGGATAGTTATAAATAAGGCCTTTTTGCCATAGAGGGTTCATGCGATGCCTACCAGATTCACTCATTAGTTGAACAAAAATTGATGGATTATGGTATTAAACTTCGTAATATTTTGGCATCAACACAAGATGTGTCGAGTGTTATGAAGAAATACGCACAATTAAATAAAATTGAAAATCAATTTTGCATTAACCATGCTATTCATTTGGCTGTTGTAGAAACTTTTTACAACAAAAATAATGTAATTGATGCAATTTCAGATTCTGAAAATGCTGATGGCGATGAAGATGAAAATCAATTTAATTCTTTTGCTGGCGATCATAATTTAAATATAGATAATGATATCGATAATACTGAATACACATACAGTTTAGATGATGCAAACATTAATGAAATACTGCAAAACTTCTGAAAAACAGTCAGATTTTTTAGAAAATCGCCAGTAAGAAACGACATATTGCAACGATATGTTGAAGATAAAGAGGGTAAAAAACTTAAACTTATATTGGACTGTAGAACCAGGTGGAACTCCCTTATACATATGATGGAGAGATTAGTTCTACTTCAAGTTCGCATAAAACATGCATTGGAAGAAATAGGGCGTGACGATTTATACAATGAAAAAGACTTTAATATTTTAGCAAATTTAATTGAAATATTAAAGCCGACAGAATTGGCAGTAAAAGAACTAAGCAAACATACTTCAACCTTACTCACTGCGGAAGGAGTATTGACATTTTTATTTACTCAAATGAAACAAAACAACACTGCATTGGGGAAAAAATTTTATAATTCTTTGAAAATAAGAATTTCAGAAAGGCGAAATAAAGAATTAATAACTTTGTATAAATTCTTACAGAGTGGAACTTTTCCACAACCAGACTTGATGGAACTTCCATATTCGACTAAAGCGCCGACTTTGTCCCTAGCAACGATGTTAGCTGCAAGATTATTTGGTGAGCCTAATCCACCATTCGCTGAAGAGAATATTGAGGAAAGTGAAGTTGAACCAATAGCATCTGGATCGGCTACTTTAGTACAACGACTGCAGCAATCAATTTCTGCAGTCTTGCAGGATTCAAAAGGAATGTGCCAATGATGGCAATTTTGAGTTATCCTTCCAAAAAGAGTTGAAAATGTTTGGTGTTACTAAGCAAAAATCGAAAACGGTCCAAAAACTTATTCAATGCTCTGGCATCGATTCAACCCACATCAACAGACAGTGAGAGAGTCTTTTCGATAGCCGGTAATTTTTGTACCAAATTACGTTCATCCATGAAATTTGAGCTTTTGGACGCATTAATTTTTCTAAAATATTATTTTATTAAAACACTAAATCCATAATTATAAATTATGTTACTTTTCTTTTTTCTATTTTTGATGTATAATTAAATAATAAAGTTATGTTAATTTTCAATTTTTTTATATAATTCTTAAATAAAAATAATTATTTAAAAATAATATTGCTTAATTTTGAATATTGTTTGTATTTTTGTTTATTTTCCTTGATTTACAGCTCCAAATGTATGTTTTATTGTATATTTAAAGGAACTTTTTATATTTAAAAAAACCGATCAAAACCGGTTTTCACTTTCAAAAAACCGAAAACCGGGGGTTTGAAATTCTTCGGTTTTTTGGATGCAAAAAACCTAGTTTTCCTAAAATTTGCTAAAGGGTTTGCAATAATACTAAATTAATAATAAGAAAATAAATAAATAAGAAAAATTAACGATAGTTTTCCGTTACTTTTAAGGTTCTTCCAAAGTTGTGAGAAAAATTTCTTTGAAAAATTAGCATTAAATTATGTTGATCTGGCATTGACTTATATAGGGAGTTTTACACGCATGTTTTTGATGTGGTAAAACAAAAACCCTATACGTTTTTACCATATTTTATTACTTTTCCCATAGTTGTCAGATTTTCATGATTCTTTTTTGTTAAAGTTTCTAATTACATTTTAAGCTTAATTCTCATAGTTATTTTCTAGAATATAAGTGTTTTCGATGAATTTGGAGCCAATTTGATGAAATAGGTTAATTTTGCTAAAATTTATTGTTTTTCAATTCTTTTTAAATGTTTTTATTTATTTTTTACATATTTTTGTATTTTTCTACTCTTTTTTCTACTTTTTGTATTATTTAATGCTAAGTAGGCTATTGGTGGGTTTCTGGGTGTTGATATTTTGAAACTATATGGTTGTTACCCAGACAACCCCATACAAATATCTTTCGCTTACCACTCGTTGCTAAGCAACGTTGGAACTGTGTTCGAGTGGGTATATCGTCCGCAAAAAGTGAGCGCTATTGCTAATGCTATAATTGACTGAACGATCCATGGGTCCAACGAGCTGCCGATAGAAGGCTTGTGCTCAATTTCGATTTTTAGGTCCCATTATTCTCCTATCTTTTTCAAATGTTAACCTATACTCTCATATCATTCATGGTTATGTCCATTCCCATAGTCCTTCTTATCGTCGTCCGTGTTGATGATTATTCTTTGGCCCGTACACCCTTTGTTATGTTAAATATTCACACAGTATCTCTCTTACCCTTATCCCTATTATAACCACAATGTTCCTTATTATTATTACTAGCATTATCATCGTTACTATTATATGTATTACCTTTATTAATTGTTACTACTATTACATCTATTATTATTCTTATTACTATAATTACCATTATATTTATTATTACTACTACCATGATCATTATTATTATTATTATTATCCTCATTATTATTGTCATTATTATTATTATTATTATTATTATTATTATTATTATTATTATTATTATTATTATTATTATTATTATTATTATTATTATTATTATTATTATTATTATTATTATTATTATTATTATTATTATTATTATTATTATTACCATTATCCTTACTATTATCATTATTATTATTAAGTTTTTAGTAGGGATCCTTCCTTATTCCTCAGCTTTATAAAATATTTTTCTCATATCAAAATTTTAGCCGTAATCCATCTGTATTTTTCCGGTTTTCGATAAAGTATTTTTATTAATTCGAAAAATTTTAGCAGCGTCCCACCCTTATTTTACGGTTTTATCCTTATTCTATAGTTTTCGATAAAGTATTTTTATTGATTCGGAAAATTTGAGCAGCGTTCCGCGCTTATCCACAGTTTATAAGAATATTATACTAACAATTGAACAACATTCCACCTTTACTATTTTCGATAAGTATTTTAATTAATTCGGAAAATTTGAGCAGCGTTCCGCCCTTATTTTACAGTTTTATGATAAAAGTTTCAATTATTTCCGAAAATTTGCGCATCGTTCCGCCCATATTTTCCGCCTCAATTCAACATAATTTATTTAATTCTTAAATATTATTAAAAAACATTATTCTCCTGATTTTAGTCGTTCGGATTAATCTTTTTCCGATGGCTATTCATTTTAACTGTTGCAACGATTTCGCAATTTTCCCCGCTACCCTTTCCCTCTCTTTGTCCTTAAGATCTATGTATGTTCATGTTATATTTTATGAGTGCCCACTGGACTACTTGGTGTTAGTGATTTTGAGCCGATTGTTGTTTAAAAAGTTTATGTCGATTTTATCGAAATTGAGTGCAAGAAAGTTGAGCCAAAAGACCCACCCTCGAGCTACCCCTTTTCGCTATTTAGGTTCAATGATTTGACGTTTGAGTCCGTCGTTACCCACGGCGAGATCTCTCACGAGCACGAGCTATTGGCGGATTTATACCGCACTTACACTGCTCGGTAACTATGTGTGATTTTACTGACTTTCAATATGTTTTGGCTGTGGGCCAAAAAATAAATAAATAAATTTACCATAGGAGTTGAATAAAAGATTGTTATCCTTAAATTTTTATTTGGCATACTACATCGTCCATAAATTCATTTGGTCAAATACGACAATGGGAATTCATAAAAATCGCCGTGAACTAATCATCAATTGATCCGATATTAATTCAAAAAATCATAAGTATTTCATCCATTCATCTGGCATTAGTCACAATATCATAATAAGCATTTCATCAATTCATCTGGCATTAGTTCACAATCAATAATCGCACGCTAGCTGTCAGCCGTCGTGCTTAGACACAACACTTACCATGGTTCTCAGCTAGTTGTACACACCAATGAAAAATAAGATTTTAAATCAATACTGAAAATTAAGATTAAAATCTGTCAAAACACATCAGTGTATATACCTATAGTTTGGCCTTAACCTTGCGTGTTAATTTTATTGCGATTAAACAAAATTCGACCTTGAAATTATTTGTGTTATCTAAATTAATTTTTTATTAATTTCTTAATTTAATTTGGTAATTTATTTTTAACATTTTTAATTAAAATTTATTCAGCCAAAAATATTTTATTTTTATTCATTTAATTCATTAATTTTTACTTTTATATAAATGGTCATTTTACGGTCAAATTTTCTTGTTATTATGTTATTTTTTATGTAATTTTCGTGCGGTTCTTGATGCATTTTGTATTTATTTTATTTTACTTTTATGTTTTTTTATATTTATTTATATTCTCTCAGATTTTAAAGTGTTTAGTTGGTGTTGTATGTTATATTTTAAGTTATCTTGGTGCTGGGTTTTCGTGCTGTATTACTGATGCATTTAAACAATTCTCAAGGCTATTTGCGTTCTGGCCCAACACTATATTTGATGATTTTTCGTCCATTTGCATTTTGTGCGCCCTGATTTTATCGGATGTCGTGCCAGATAAACAACAATTTAAAATCTTAGTTTTTGTAAAACACCGGTTATATTATTAAGAGTCTTATTATTTAATTTCCCTCCTTCATTAGAAATTTTTATTATTATTGAAGATTTATTTTTATTTTCTCACCTGTTTCCACTTCGTTTTCTAATATTTAATTATAAAAGTTAATATTTAACTATATGATTTTATTCACCTGTTTATTTTAGCTAAAACCTAATTAACTTTATATTATTATTTTATTAATTGAGATTATTCCTATTACAAAAATTGAATTAATTCATGTTTTACCTTTATATGGAATATTTACGTGTAAGATACAATATATATTATTATTTACAAAATTGACAATACAATAAACGGATAAAAATAAATAATTCCGATACTTATACAAGATTAAATAAAGTATGGTCGTTATTAGTTCAATATATAATCACATAAACGAATAAAGTAGTTAAAATCAGTAAAATTGATTGAAATATACAAAGTCTTTTAGGATTTGCATTGGGATTTGGATTGCTAGACTTGGTTTGGATTGTTAGAATTGTTGGAATTTAATCACTTTTCTGCGCATATATTTATCCTGTAACTTTTCGACCCCGTTCTATAATACTTGTTTAATATAAATATGGTCATGACTTGTCCTCGTCATCTAACACTTGTATAAACAATAATATGTTTGATACTCTGAAGGTTCTCTAAAATGTATCGAATTTTTTCCTGTCCATGACCACCAACCACACCACAAGTCAATAACTATATACACAATTTGACAAGCCGTGTAAATTATAGTTTTCCTGCTACGAACATGTGGCCGTGATGACTTAACTGCGCAAAAACAGTAAGACTGACGTAAAATGAAACTATTACAAAACAGGTGAACTTGAGCGAAGGACGTGGTCTATCATTTAAATCAAACGTATAAGAAAAATTGAGTTAGAATTCATAAACACAAATCGGCTTTAAATTCAAATACCGGATAGTTCAGTGAGAACCCAATAATAGTAGATTAGATATTCAATGTCATTTGGAATGAGAATGTTGTTGCATAACACAAAATAAAAAATCAAAAGAACCTGAAAATTAACACGATGATAATAAATCAAATAAACCAATTTACCTTGTTGATTACCGTCTTAAACATACTATTCTAGGTATGTTTTAATTAAATCTAAATCATTTATCTGATTGCCCATCAATAGATTTAGTCATTTGTTTAAAAGTAAATTAAATGGGCATTAGGTATTATTTGTTGTAATGTGTCCATATAATATTTTCCCATTGCACCACATTTCCATTACTAGTTTGTATATAAACAAGCTGTTCAAATTTTATAAAGAATTGATAGTGAAATAAAATTATTCACGATAAAACTGTTAATATAGAATTCTAGTTACTGTTGTCTTTTCCATAATATTAAAATTATGTGTTCAAATAAAAGTTAAATCCAATTTGAAATTGAGGCATCCGTAGGAGGTGTTAAAGAAAATGGAAAATTCAAACTTAAGAAATTGCAAAGGATGAAAGACAAACTAGATGATGTTGGTGACAGCTGTAAAAGTGATTGCATGAAATACTATCTTAGTGAGTAGTATAATGATTAAGTGACTTCTACATTTAGTGTCCGGCAAATTTACTATTTCAATTCATAAACTGACGATTCAACAATGGATGGAAGGTGAATTCAGTAAAACCTTCGTGATAATGAATTCAAATTGATCAGTCCGGATGGTGCATCCTGCTGATAAACGTCGAATATCTTCAGAGGGATATGAAATGAATCAGATTGATTATTAAGCACAAATCACTCAACATGGATCGTTTAGGGGAAACTCAGAAAGTGGCTAAGAAGAGATTTTGTCAAAAGCAAGAGAAGTGTCAGGTGATCGGAAAAACCCGAGGTGAGTATACGAGGATGATTAGGAGAACATTAAACGAAGCAGTGTGAAAATCTTATAGAAGTTCATCAAAGATCATAGAGACAAATAGAAGATATGTATTAAAAAATGACAACGGGCGACGTCCGGATATTGGATACATCAGAAAGCAGTACTAACGTTGCTTAGCGACTGCTTTCAAGTGTTTAAACTGAAGGTTTTGTTGTGGTTTTTAAGCGACTATAGTTAAGAGCAGTGAGATAAGTCATTAAAAATTCGCACTACAAGCCAATACTAAATTAATCTCTCTTTGTTATTGATTTTTCAATTTTAACATAATGATTTTTCGATATAGTTTGATTCTATTCGTTGACGTTTGAAGGTATTTTAAAGATTAAAAGAGCATATAACCATCTGTGATAGCTTATGAACTTGATAGTGCGCCAGTGTGTTAGCAGCCATGGCATATGGCCTACCTTTTACCAACGACCGCCCATTAGAAAACACTTTCAACGTCGCATGTGGCCGGTGCCTAATGGTAATCTTTTCCTCTCACTAGGTGCCCATCAATAATTACGATTAGTTAATTGCAATATTATATCATCTTTATTAATTCACTTTAATATTTTGATTTTTTTCACCGTGTTCATTGTAAATACTTTTAAACTGTTTTAAGAAAACTAAATCATGTTTAAAAAGTGAAAAGCTTTTTTCTTGCAGTGTAATATTAAAATTTTGTAAAAATGTTTGAGTGCATATGATTTTACTTTTTATTTTGATATACTGATCAAAATATAAAATATTTTTGGTTATATCATTTGTATGTAGATGATTTTAGTATTTAAATGAAATGTATTTATTTGATCTTGATGAAAGTATTTTGTTTTATTATTTCACTTAAAATAAATATTTCCCTTAAATTTAAAAAATGTATTCTTAAGTATTTTTAAAATTTTATAATTAAATTAATATTTAAGCTAATTATTTTGAAATTTTAATATTACAATTCAAAGTTTATCTTCAATTTGAAATTATGATATCAAAATATTTCAAAAAAAAATTTTTTATTTCTTATTACCGACCGGATACGTTGTTGTATAAACTGAGTTCGAAAATGAATCAGAAAACTAATAATTATCTCACAGAAGCTGCTCTTGGATTATGTAACATACAGTTAGATTTTGATTTTTATAAATATTTTGAGATATTTATTAAAATTGAATTGATTGTTTAGCAATATTATATTTAGAATTAATTTAGAAAGGATGATAATGTGTTAGAAATAAATTTTGGATTTGGGTTTGGATTAGAAAAGGTTCTTCGTGTTATATGTGAAGGTTCTGGGCAAGTTTATGGTATAGAGATGTCGGATAATTTAATAGAAAAGGGCTATAAGTAGTTATTTATCATAAATTTCCGTGTTTATTTTAAATTTTATTAGAAATCTTAAACAAATTTCAGAATTCAAAAATTTTAAGTTAATTAAAACCGAAGTGTCAGATCTCCCTATAAGGTCTGACTTTCTATCAGTTATTTATCATGTTAATTGTTTTTATTACTGGAATGATCCAATGAAAGCAGCACGAGGTTGCTTGGAAATGTTTCGTGTTTTGAAGCCTGGTGGTCGAGTGATTACTACTTTTAATAAAAATATCATTAAAAGCGTCGGTTCTCAAAAGTTGCCAGTTTTAAGTCCTCTCAATTATATGTATTTGTTAGAATGCAGTGGCTTTGAGGATGTTCACATGCACTATCATGAATTTCAATACAAAAAACATTTTGAAAGTATTGAGGCTAGGAAACCTAAACCGAATTTGTTGACGTAAATAATAATTTGTTAATGGTATTATATCGTGTATATTTGAAATAAATGTTGACTTTATTTTCTTAATGTATTCTCTCGTTTGAGGTATTTTGATAAGAATGAGTCATTGCATAATCAGTCACGTGAAAGGTAATCCGTGACTTCTTTTATTTGTAAATGTGGTTTGTTTTTCTTTAAGGAATTTAGTGGATTTAAACATGAATTTATTGTATAATTAATTTTAGTAGAATTTACGGTCCGTAGAGTGAAGGACAAATTTGAAAAAAAACCATAGTTTGAGATTTAAAAATAAGAGATAATATACTTAAAATTGTTTTTAATAAAAATACTTAATACAGGTTTTTAAAGGTATTCCTATTTAAAATCTATAAAGTCAAAATATAAAATTGAACGTAGTTTATGATAGAAATAATTTAATTAGTCGTAGGAATACTAGAGTGTTGGTGAAATTGTTTGAATGCATCGAAAATGCAGTACAGAGATACCGGGAGTTTAATTTACAAGTTTAAAAGTTAGTTTCAGAAAGGTAATTTAATAAAAAGTATGCATACAAATGAAAACAACTATCAGATAACGTCGATATTAGAATAATTCTGCATTCATACTTAGGAGTGCGAATTTAGAAATACACAATTTATGTGACATTTGAAATAAAAGATTTTATTTAAAAATTAATTTTTTCAGCAAAATATTATTTATATAGTTGTGGATTAATAAAAATTATATTTTTAATACTGGTTAAATAATATTTTTATTTTATTCTTTTTCAGTGTGTGACAAAAATTAGTACAACATAACATTTACCCCAGACCGTCCATATACTCTGGTGGGTTACAGGGTTTCGTTATTTGTTTAAATTATCCCGTGGTTGTCCCCGTAACGCCATACAAAAAGATGCTAACTGCCACTTGGCACCCGTTGCTAGACAACGTTGGTAATGTGTTCAAGTGGTGGATTGCCCGCAAAAATTGAGTGTTATTGCTAATACTATAATTGCTCGGACAATCCTCGGGTTCACGAGCTGTCGATAGAAGACTTATGCTCGCTTTGCTCGGTCCCTTACGTGGAAGTGCGAATTAAATTTAGACTGATTAGTGTAGATGATTTTGAGTCTATCTCCCACTATGATTGGACACTCGGGTTTAGGTTAATCACGAATACAGATTTATTTAATGAACAAATGACATGCATAATAACTGTGAGTTAATTCGATTGACTTGACGATTGTGCGGCTCGACGTCGGGCACGTTCCTTACGTCCCGGCCGGCGGATGGTTGTTTGAATGGCTGTCGACTTCGAGCTTGGTGCGACGCCATCAAAGGCACGTTGACTCGGTAGTTGGGAAGGGGCGAAGATGAGCGGATACGTTACCGCCTCCCCTTCCCGACAGGCTGCTAGGGCAACTTCTAAGCCCCTGATCTGTGTGCGAAGACTCTGATTGAGCTGGCGTTCTTCCGCCCAGCCCTTTTGAGCTGCAGTGAGTCGGAGATAAAGTGTCTTCGTTCATATGGGGTCGGACCAGGTCGCCTTGACCTGCTGCACCTCGCGAGTTAATTGCAGTATCTGACTGAGTAGCTCCGCGTTTGCCTGCCTAGCGCGGTCTAGTTCGCTTTGCATTAATTTCAGGACCGACATTGCTATAAAGAAATACATTCGAATTAACTTTATGAGTTTAATGAGAGAAAATTCTGATTATTACAAACATAGTTAGGAAGGGGAATCTATTTATAAAATTTAAGACGAACAACTCATTGTAATTTTGATATTGACAACATCACTAAGGTAAAATGTTAGTTAAGTCTTTGTCCGGAGATTCAGGACTCTTCAAAAAACTTCTTGACTCCTTCTTCCGGAGAGTAACCGGGGGTGATGGGCACTGGTCGTCGAGTGTTGCGGGCCGGTCGAGTCGGGTATGTCTCCGCAATGCGCCCGACGAGGATGTCCTCTTCAACATTGGCGAGGTACATCCTCGCCTTCACTACGTTCAAATCCACCTGTTCCTGAATCTTCTCCCACTGAGCAAGGAGGCTTCGCGCGTGGTCGAGGATCTCCTCGGCCGGGTACTGTTCGTCATTTGGTCTGCGGGGGTCATTCTCTCGGCCTAGAATTTGCCATAGAGTTGGACACGATCGTTTTGGACGTGGCTCCTCGAGAGTCATTGACGGGCGCGCTCGTTTCCAGGCTCGGCGCCATTCATCGGCCTCTTGTGCTGAAATCCAATTTGGGAGCATGAGTTCTTCTGAAATGAGTTTAATATAATGTATTTTCACACTAGTTTACGAGGTATATGGACGTTTATCAACAATTATAGACTCAGATATTCTTAAATCGCCGGTTAACTTCAGGGGTACATTGGTCAGTTAACTTGACGTCCGGGGAGCCTAGTAGCTGAACTGGGGTTATGAGATTTATGGCGATGAGGTGTATGAAGTTGGGTTTGGGTGGTTTATATGGTTTCTCCACGTTGACGAAGGGTTATAGAATCGGGTGATAAGGTTTATATAAAAGAGATTTTTAACTCGTCTGACCTCGTTAAGTTTGGGTCGAACCATGTCTAATTTATATACTGAAGAAAATCTTCCTACACGGCCTAGCTATGTTAGACCAAGGTTGTTCATTTTTTACAATTTCATCGTTTCGGGCGAGGATCTACCTGCATTTATTATACCATGGGTCGTTTTTTTTTTTTTTTTCAAAATTTTATTTTAACCAAAAACTGCCTTTCGGCTAAATATGCGAGCGATGCTCAGCACTAATTACTCCTCTGTTTTTATTCTGCATACACAAAGCTGCAACGCCGATCTATCACCAGCATTGCCTCGTAAAAAAAATTATTTCAACAATACTAACCAGGAGGGATACTTTTTGTAAAGGAGATGTGTTCCCGATATATATGATAGCATGCAATCACAGCATCTGCACATGCTATCCTGGCCAATGCTATGATCTCAGTCTTTGTCATTCCAATTTTTGAGAGAGGGGCATTGTTCTTCTTGTCCCATGTGCCTAGGCATCCAATAACCACAGCAGATATAGTGGCTGTTTGATTAAATGCCTTTCCAATCTGCATAGCCAAATCTTTATACTTAACATAGTTATCTTCCCTTGCTTTTTCAAAACCTTCCATAGAGTCATAAGGTACCTTTAGGTCAAGGACATGTATGTCTTTATTTCTCTTAGACCTAATCACCATGTCAGGTTTTAGCTTTGTTGGAATTGAGACGTACTTCGGAGATTTCTCTACATCTATCTCAAATCCAATTTTTTCCAGGAAACTAACTATGCCTAGTAATACATTCTCATGCTTAACTCTTCTAGCATTTGGTTTGGCTTTGCAGTGGTTAAACACATGTGCCTGGGTCTCTTCATCAAGATTGCATAGCCTGCATTTTGTGCTGAGATTGTATTTAAGACGATATGCACCATAGTTGAGATTCAGCAGATTATTTCTTGCACGTACCAAAAAATAGTACTGCGCATCATTTAGTGTATCACTTGCTATCAGATATTTAGCAGTTATACTATCTCCGATAGAAGCAGCAATGTGCCCCTGTACTCTCATTTTGCACCATTGCTCAGCATAATGGAGACCCACAAAATTATGAAGTTCTTTTGATAGAGTGTTGAGATTTTGATGATTAATGTAAGAGGTCCTCTTCTTATATGTTATCTCAAGTGTGAAACCATCATCTACAAATTTCAAACACACATATATACAAAACTTTCTCTTGAGAGATTGCACCGACTTTTGAAATTTTACAAAGAACGTGGATTTGGGAAATATCTTATTAAATTCGCAGTTCATCCAACTGAGTCCAGCTTCAAAGTTTCCATTGCCTCTAGATTGTGCTAGCTCTGATACTAGCATTTTTCGAAAGCTGATGTTGGTTGAGTTAAAAAGTCTAGTTATACCTGTAATGCTCTGTATCAGGTACTCATTGATAGCAGCAGTGATACCAAGACCTCCCAACTTTCAATGTGTATAGAAGAAATTGTTATTCATTGCTTGAAACTTATCTCCAATCATGGTCTTCAGGAGACCCTTGATTTTTTGATCAAAGCCTAATTGCTTTTCACGTCCCTGCGTAACTCTGTTCCGATCACAGTCAAGGATTCTATGACCTATTACACAGTTACGTAAAGAGAAGATAAGCTTTGAATGAATGAAGATCTTGTATGCACTTAATTTTTGTGATGGATGCAGATATGATCCAAAAAGAGATTTGGTCAATGCCAGTGCAGAATCAAGTCGTCCATCTATATCTTGATTACGTTTGTTGGAGAAATCTACTCCAAGATATCTATATTTATTATTCTCAGATATCATTGGTATCTCTTCATTATATAGATATAACCTATTTATATCCATGTTGATATCATTAAAAGACAAATATCCAGATTTAGATGGTTTAAATTTCAGATTTGCAAAGGCTGCCAAATCAACAGTGCTTTCTAATGATTTCTTAATTCCCGAGTAAGAGTCTGAAAGTAGAACCAGATCATCAGCATATGCCAAGACACTTACATTCATGTCATGCAGATAGAAAGGGCATTTATTCAGAATGGTTCTCAGGATGTAGTCAATAGACAGGTAGAAGAGTGTCATTGATAATGGACAACCCTGTTTGACTCCCTTAGTTATATTTACAGGTTCAGATAAGGCTCCTTGACAGTCAAACATAGTCTTCACATCCATATATAGCTCTTTTATCAATTCCAATGTTTCATTCTTCAAACCCATACCAGCCAATGTAAACCAGATCAGGTCATGTGGCAGAGAACCAAACGCATCAGTGATATCCAGCCAGACAATATGAAGTTCAGATTTACATCGTTTAGCCTTATCTATTGCGATATGTATAGTTGCATTATGTTCAGCACATCCATCCGGAACACCTAGTGCCTTTTGGTTCTGGCTAATAAGGTTGCCATTCCTGATCCATTGTAGTAGGCGGTTATTTAGCAATGTTGTAAAAATTCTATAGGCTGTGTCCATGATCGCCAGTGGTCTCCAAGAGTTAGCTCTAAAGCTTTCGGGTAATTTTCCTGGCTTTAAAATCATGACTGTTCGATACAGTTTCCATCTTTGTGGGCATATCTTATTACGCAATACGCAATTGCATATTGCTGTTATTAGTTCATGTTTAGGGCTAATTTTCTTCCAATCACCACCTGTAATGAGATCCATTCCAGGGGCTGAGTTATCCAAGTTTATCATGATATGGGACATGGTTTTGCAATCAGTAAAAACATCAGAATCCTCATCCTTGTAGAAAGGCAGGGTTATCAAGGACGTACATGATATTGGGCAATCCTGATTTGCAAATGTTTTTAAAAACTTGGCCATAGGTGGTCTGTGATCTACTTCGCTGTTTTCCCATATTTTTTCAATTTCTATTTTCTGATTAATTTGAAACTTTAACCTTTTAACACATAGGAGTTCCGCAGCTTTTTTCTTTTGTAGATGTATTAAATCGCTTTTTGGTTTATTCTCCTTGAAATACTTTTTAGGATTTAACCTTCCATTTATCCTTTCAATTTCATTCAGTATTTCTTCACAAGTAATGGTGTCAAGGTTTACTTGGTATATGAGGTCTTCTATGAATACTCGATAATTCCTGATATCACTTTCAGGAAATTTTGCACAATTATATTTTCTGATAATCGGTCTCATTGCCTCTTTCATACTATTTATATCTGGTATGGTAATTGTTGTGTCCGATATTAGGCATTTTATGAAATGACATACATAGAATGCTGATAGACTTACCTCATGACATACAGGGTATTCAATTTCAGTAAGAGGGAAATTAAGATCCCCAAATATGTTCTGCACATTAAGTATTGTCTTGAGGACATCAGTTGCCAATTCAAAATGTAAAGTATGGCTATCATCAGAAGTTGGGTCAATAATCAATGCAATTCTTTTTCTCTTGTTTAAAAAGAAAAAAGACCACGATGATGAGCTATTGTGGAATGGCAATATAATCTCATTCCATTTTGCAAAGTCTTTGAAAGGAAATGTTTCAAAGAAAGTTTTGTAGTTGCACTGGATCAAAGCATTGCAAGTATAAGGATTGATGAATATTGATGATGTTTTTATAGCAAATGAAAATACATATGCTTTGACCAAGTGCTGCGACCATCAACTCAATTCTTTTTCAGCATCCCTGTTGAAGGCAAGATTTTCAGGCAAGTTTCTTGGTTTAATTTGATCTTCCTCCAAATTGCTCTGTGTTTCATTAGATGCGAGTATTCCAGCAAGCACTGGAGGTGACACCTCTGTAGGAATAGTGAGATTATCTTCAGTGGTCGATATAGTGTTGATAAACTCATTCAGATGCTGATTTTTGATGTGGTTTATAAGTTTGGGAAAATGCTCCCAGATACCACAGTAGCATGCTATTTTGCTATTCTCATTAAAAATATACCCAGAATGTGTTTTCATATGTTCCAAAATATCTTCCATTGATGAGTCAAGGTTAAAATATTTTTTACAGAGGTTTTTCTTATTTTTACCTCGGTATTTGCAATAGAAAATATTTTCCTTAGTTAAATGAAGGTACATTTTCATTGTATCACTTTGGGCACATGATGTTCCATGATTATGGGCCTCAATATGAGTAAATATTTCTCCGTATTTTATTATATTGGTAGCATTATCCTTGTTTTTCTTTGGATCACAGGGTTTACACTCTATGTAACTTTGATCATTGAAAGTAGCGTTATGTATCATACTCGCATGTTCAACTAGTCCTTCATAGTCATAATGCGGAATCTCCCCACATTGTGGTTTTTTCTCCCCAGCACTGCATTTAAACTTTCCTTTATTATCAAGTACATACTGAATGTTATGCTTTCTCTCTTCAGGCCTTGCATTGACAATTGCCTGTCCTGGACAATTCCCATTGTAGATATTGGGCATTACAGCAGTTACAACCTTTTCAATATTCAGCAGTTTTCTGTTGGTTGTATTATCGGATTGTTTGCACATGAGATCAAAATAATTTTTTGGTGGAGTGATCTCACATGTATAATTCAGCATAATTTCTTTATTTTCGCTAGGTTCATTGTTTTGAGGAAGTGTTTGAGAGAATAGGCTCATATCCGAGTCTCTACCCGATCCAGGGATGCCCGCTGGCTCAAATTTCTCATGTTCTGAATCAGTAAAAACATTTGTTTCTTCAATGTTTTTCAAATTATTTTCACAGGTTTCTCTATCAGCAGATGTCAATTCATTCAAAATCTCATCAAGATTTCTATTGAAAGCAGGTGCAGGAAATTGAGACATGTATGCATTGTCTGAATGATTGGCTTGTTTTCTAGGTTCCGAAACATTTGACAGTTGCACATCCGATGCTAGAGGTGAATAAGATATTGTATTTTCAAGTTCTCCAGATATATGAATTGTTTCCATTTTCTTGATTGTTAGCTTCCTTCTATGATTAACTACTTTTTCTGTTACTGGTTTATCATCTTTCTTAGTGCTATCATAAAACACTTCATCCATTATCCCCTCATTATCATCCAGATCAACCAACAAATTGTATCGGTTAATTTTGTTGAGTGATTTTAATGAGCTACTTTTTGTTAGTTTAACCTTATTATCCGTGAGTTTAACTTTATTTTTTGTGAGTCGACCGGAGGTCGACGAGCTGCGTTCAGTAATATTTGCATCCCCATTTTGGATTATTTCATCCGCGAGTCGACCGAAGGTCGACGAGCTGCGTTCACTATTTTCGAGCGCCTGATGCGCGAGAAAAATTTTTTTCGCATTGATATTTCTGAGAATTGTTAATTGCAGATATTCAAACACATTTAACAATGATTTAAATTTAAAATTGATTAAAAATAAAAAATCCTTTATAAAGGCTTCATATTTTAAATTTTTTAATCTATTTTTAAATTTCAAAAATATTTCACTATTCAAAGTGTTAAAATAACTATCAATTAGTTTTTTAATATCATTTTCAGGTATTTTTTTATAAATCTCCGTGATCAGTCTTGATGGAGTATTGTCATAAGTGTTCATTAGAGTGAATTTAATCTCGATGTATTTTAGGATGTCCATATTCAATATTTTAGTAGAAGGATCGTCCATATTTTTTTTGAAGTAGAATGTTAAGTTCTGAAAGAAATCATCTGTCCAATTTCTTATTCCTTTTAAATTTAAATTCTTTGGAGTTTTTTCATTTACTATTGCATTTTCGTTTCTAATTGTAATTTTTAAATTTTTTCCATTATTTTTAATAATTTTTTCATCTTCATTTTTTTTAAAATCTTTCTTATTATTCACTAGAACATCTTTATAACTTTTAACTTTTTTCAACTTTATTTCATCTTCATTCATAATTTTTTCTTTTTCTGTAGTTTCATTTCTTTTAATATTTAAATTTTTAAAATCTGTAATTTTAAATTTGAGCTTATTAATTTTTTCTTTAAGTAAAAAAATTTTAAAAATTAGCCCATTAAAATCACAATTTTCCAAATTTTTATAAAATTTTTGATGTTGATAGTAATTTTCTTTTAAAATATTAAAATTTTTGTCATTACGTAAATGATCTTCAATTTTAAAATTATTTTTAAAATTGGTCTTTTTAACTTTTTGATCTTTTATTGAATTGATATTTGGCTTTGAAATCGAATCTGATCTTTTTTCCTTTTTATTACTTTTAACAATATTTCCATCCATAATTTGGTCAATGAGTGAATGAAATAGTCTGTTCATTTCCTGTATCAAGTCAGGATTGCCTTCCTTTGATTTCATATCTTCAGTTTCCAATTTCTGCCCGGTGCTATTGAATGTCAATTTTTTTCGCATTGATATTTCTGATAGGTACCAATCTGTATTCGCTTCTCGTTGGTGTATAATTTTAATTATTTATCAACTTGAATTGATTATTTGCGCATTTTCATTACTTGTGGGTTTCCCGTGATCGTTCAATGTCGAAACGGATGTGTCGAATCGGATGTGCGGCCATGACATCGACATTCGGAGTGATGTTGAACATATTTATTCCTACGCAGTTACGATATCCGTTCGTACTTTACACCGGTATCTTTGATTATTGACGGGTTCATTATCGATCACGATTCAAGTGTACTAATTTGCTATTTAATATTTACATCATCTATCTTTTCAATAGTTGACATTGGAATTATCGTAGGTATTTGTTCGAATTGGGTCTAGTTTTGTACGCTCATGTTTCTACTGGATGGTCTTTATGTTGTCAGGAGTCGGTGCGGTCATATCATGGATTCATGGTTTGCTCTATGAGGTTAGTTAATCTGATTTTACTTATTGATCAGTTCATCGTCCTAGGTCTAAGGAGCTAAAGCGTTTGGGGAGTTGCTTGTGACAATTATTTGGATGTGTTTGATCGTTTGCTGTTTTCGATTCCGCACTTATATGAAATCAAATCGTGCCGTGAAGATTAAACAGTTGAAATCCATATCGGTAGTTGGGCTGAGATGAGGTCAAAGAAATTAAAGACTACAATATTATGTTAGCCGGTTGATTTATTGTTAAGGGCCGGTAAATCTCTTTGGTTTCAAAGCAATAAATTTTCTCCGTTTTATTAGTGATTTTATAATTTTCAATTTTTTATTGAATTACTTAATCTAAACTAACTTCGTGCTGGAATTAATCAATGTTTGGGTTTGGTGATGTTCGTCTCGTATTTATGCGGGAGGTTGAAAAGGTATTACTATTATTTCAATTAATAAAACACACTGTGGTTCGAGATATAAGTATGTCGCATCGTTTTAATTCCTTAAATTAAATTACTGAACTTTTAACTAATAAACTACTTTATTTATTCAACCGACATCTTGGTTTTAATCGCGGATTCACCTTACTCTCCCAGTATATTATTTCGATTTTTACTAGTGGATCACTTTATTATTTAATGAAGAATTGTTTAGTTTACCCAAAGGTTATTGAATCAATTTTTCCAATAGATCATCCTGATTTTTCCTTGCTAAGTACCTTAAATTTTGCAATGGGTTTCCTTATCGTTAATTTACTTTAATCAATAAATAAGCTAATTAATTTTAGTAAACTATTTTCAACTTTTGAATTAATGACTCCAAGCTTTGCTTCCCTTTTACACAAGAATTATGTGAGTTTAATCAAAATTTATTTTATCCAAATTACTTTGATTCTGAATCAATGAGTTAATTTAATCCATGAATCACTTTCAATGTGTTCGGAATTTATTTTACTTAACCTAATTTAATCAAAGGGATATTTATCTTTATTGGAAAATCTTTTAAATCAATGGATAAATTCAATTTAAAGGACTCGCTGAACTACTTACGATATTTATTATTTCATTTTCAATGACGTAAATTCAATTTAGCATATTACTAATTAATTCGTTTCTAAACATCAATCTAAGTTATTTATACCAACGATTTCAATTTATTTATCCCCGTACCCTTTCCCTTTAATAGATCCTAGGCGCATTTGTGTTTACATTATATTTATTGAGTGCCCACTGGACTACTCGGTGTGATAATTTTAAGCCGTGTGTAATGTAAATTTAGGTCGATTTTACAGAATTGAAAAACGAGGAAGCCGCCAGAGACTTCTTCCTTATTTCTCGCTTCAGCTATAGGGATAAATATTGACGTTACGACCGCTGCGTTGCGCACGCTGAGTCTTCACGGGTACATATCATTGGCGATTTTCCACGCACTTACATGCATCTGTACTATGTAGATTTTACTTTCTTGCGTTATGTGTTGGCTGTGGGCCGGAAAAATTTCGACATTTTAATTTATAAAACAAAATATATATGTAAAACAATTTAGGTATATTAATAATATTTATTAATTATAAACAAAACATAATTACCCTTCATAACCATTCCATCATATCATAACATAAAATAAAACATAAATGCCTCTCTCCCCACGTCGACGCCAAGCAGAGCTCTACAGAGATGCTATGGACACGACGTGGAAAGAGGGTTCCAATCGAAATATTTCTCACCTAAAAATTCTGAAAGTAAAATTTCTAAATAGAATTGAACAATTTCAAAATAGTTGAATAATAGATTTCAAAATGGTTAGTTTCGAAAAATGGTTTTCAAAAATGGTTTGAAAAATGGTTAAGTTAAATGTGAAAATGGATCAGTATTTATACCTATTTTTCTCGCATGTGAGATTTGATGCAGTAAAACAAAATTCGACCTTGTTATTTTCTAGTAAATTCTATTCTTTAATTTTATTATTTTTTGATTTATTTTTGTAATTTTTTATTTAGAATTTTTATTGAATTATTACTAATTCAAATTTTTTGATTTAAATTTCACTTTAATGAACTTTTATTAATTTTTCAATTTTGTCGAATTTGTTGTGTTTTCTTGTTATGTTTGTGTAGGTATCGTGCGAATCTTGGTGCGTTTTGTTATTATTTTAATTTATTTTTATGTTTATTAATTTATTTTTAATTCTCTTATTTTCTCATATTTTATATGGTTTAATTGGTGTTTCCAGGTTTATTTAAATCTGCATGTTATGTTTGCATGTGTGTTTCTGATCCATTTAAACATTTGTCAAGGCCGTTTACGCTCTGGTCCAACAACTCTTTTACATGTGACTCGACTTACATTTTCTCAAGATATTAAATAATAACTTAATACATTGATTACAATTTAACATAACTAAACTTATAATTTTTATGAATGTTTATACAATAATTTATTATCAATATTTAAACAAATATGTTATATTCAAATAATATCATTTTCCTTGTAGAGTTGATCAAGGAAACTGTGCCACACAAATCATGTGAAGCAAAATTGGAAAACAACCAGGATTGCAAACCAGTGGTTGAGCACACAAGGGAATTGAACAAATTTCTGTTAGTACTGTTGTTGGGCCAGCACACAAATAGCCTTGAGAATTGTTTAAATGCATCAGTAATACAGCACGAAAACCCAGCACCAAGATAGCTTAAAATATAACATACAACACCAACTAAACATTTTAAAATCTGAGAGAATATAAATAAATATAAAATCAAAAACATAAAAGTAAAATAAAATAAATACAAAATGCATCAAGAACCGCACGAAATTTACATAAAAAATAACATAATAACAAGAAAATTCGACCGTAAAATGACTATTTATATAAAAGTAAAAATTAATGAATTAAATGAATAAAAATAAAATATTTTTAGCTGAATAAATTTATTTAAAAATGTTAAAAATAAATTACCAATTTAAATTAAGAAATAAATAAAAATTTAATTTAGATAATACAAATAATTTCAAAGTCGAATTTTGTTTAATCGCAATAAAACTAACACGCAAGGTTAAGGCCAAATTATAGGTATAAATACTGACGTGTTTTCCCAAATTTTCAACTACTACTTTGTAGTATTAATTTCAACCAAATTCAAGATGCACATTTTTTAAAAATCTTACTTTGTTGTGTGATTTTTTTCAGATATTTTCAGATCATTAATCTACAGTTATCAATATTTTCAGATCATTAATCTACAGTTATCAATAGTTTCAGGTTATTAATCTACAGTTATGTTTTGTAGCAATATTTTCAGGTTATTAATCTACAGTTATGTTTTGTAGCAATATTTTCAGGTTATTAATCTACAGTTATGTTTTGCAGCAATATTTTCAGATTTTTAATCTACAGTTATGTTATTTTGGTTTATGTACATCGATGCCCGATTTAAAATTTGTTTATATGAATGCTAAATATACAGTTTATGCGTCGAGACTTTTGCCTAATTCACGTGGTAATTTATTTTTTCTATTATTTTATTTTTGGTGGCCCACAGCCAAAACATAACGCAAGATAGAAAAATAAAACACACTATCGAACTGTGTAAGTGCGTGTAAAATCGCCATAGTTCGTGCCCGTGAAGGCCCCGGCGCAGGAGCTGAAACGTCAATATCATCCGTTTCCTGTAAAATTAACATAAATTTTCAACAACAATCGGCTCAAAATCTCTAACACCGAGTAGTCCAGTGGGCACTCATTAAATATAATATGAACATAAATAGATCTTAAGGACAAAAGGAGGTAATGGGTAGCGGGGATAATTGTGAAATCGTTGCAACAGTTAAAATGGATAGCCATCGGAAAAAGATTAATCCGAACGACCAAAATCATGAAAAATAATGTTTTTAAATAAGAATTAAATAAATTAATTTGAGTTGAGGCGGAAAATATGGGCGGGACGCTGCTCAAATTTTCCGAATTAATCCAAATACTTAACAAAAATAGTAACGTAAAAATGGAACGCGTAAAATAAGGGTGGAACGCTGCTCAAATTTTCCGAGTCAATGAAAATACTTTGTTGAAAACTGTAGAATAGGGATGAACCGTAAAATAAGGGCGGAACGCTGCTAAAATTTTCGAATTTACAAAAATACTTTATCGAAAACCGAAAAATATAGATGGACTACGGCTAATGTTGTATATCAATAAAAAAAATTTAACGCTGAGGAATAAGGACGGATCCCTACAAAATCTTAATAATAATAACGATAATGATAAGGGTAATGGTGATTATAATAATAATAATAATAATAATAATAATAATAATAATAATAATAATAATAATAATAATAATAATAATAATAATAATAATAATAATAAAAATAATAATAATAATAATAATAATAATAATAATAATAATAATAATAATAATAATAATAATAATAATAATAATAATAATAATAATGATAATAATAATAATAATCATGGTATTTGTAGTAATGATGATAATAATTATGATAATAATAATAGTAGTAATAATCATAGTAGTAATAACAATAAATATAATGGTAGTTATAGTAATAAAAATAATAATAAAGGTAATAGTAGTAACAATTAAGAAAGGTAATATATATAATAGTAACAATGATGATGCTAGTAATGATAATAGGGAACATTGTAGTTATAATAGGGATAAGGGTAAGAGATGTACTGTGTTTACTTAACATAACCAAGGGTTTACAGACCAACAAAAAAAATCATCAATATAGACAATAATAAGAAGGACCAAGCGAATGGACATAAAGATAGATGATATGAGAGTATAGATTAACATTTGAAAGAGATAGGAGAATAATGGGACCTAAGAATCAAAAGCGAGCACAGGTCTTCTATCGACAGCTCGTTGGATCCAGAGATCGTTCGGTCAATTATAGCATTAGCAATAACGCTCACTTTTTGCGGACGATCTACCCACTCGAACACAGTTCCAACGTTGCTTAGCAACGGGTGCCGAGTGGTAAGCGAAAGAAATATTTGTATGGGGTACCTGGGTAACAACCATATAGTTTCAAAATATCAACACCCAGAAACCCACCAAGTACAAATTTGGGGGCTCAGCCGGGATATAAAATGATTGTTTTTGCAAAAGACCAAAGGAAACCGAAATATAAATCTTGGAATTAAATAGAAATGTCGGGACGACATTTTTGCCGAACCACAGAGAGATGAAAAATGTGGAGCTCAATCATTGTAAAGAACGATGAAATTGTAAAGAACGATGAAAAACGACCAAACTGACTACAAATTAAGAGAATACGTAATGAAATAAACAACTAGCCCACCAAGTACAAATTTGGGGGCTCAGCCGGGAACAACATGATTGTTTTTGCAAAGAACCCAAGGAAATAAAAGCAAATGTTTAATTATTAAACAGAAATGTCGGAACGACATTTTGTCGGACCACGGAGAGAGGGTGAACTAAAGAATGGAACTTAACAACAAACGAAGGAAAACGATCGACTTATTGATGATGAGAAAACAGTTCGATGATATTATGTAGAGAACGATGAACTGAGTAAAAATGCCAATTGAACTATGGTTGTATTTTCTGAAGGTTCGAAGCTAAAAAGGGTCAAACTTTGGCCAAAAATTTTATTTTTGATATGTTGTATAGGACGGCGAGTTGAGTATAATTGTCAATGGAACTATAGTCGTATCTTATCGAACTTCAAAGGTGTAAATGGTCAAACCTTGACCAAAAATATAATTTTTGATATGTTGTAGAGAAGAATGAGCTTAATAAAATTGCCAATAGAACCATGGTCATATCTTCTAAAGGTTCGAAGCTAAAAAGGCTCAAACTTTGGTCAAAAAAATTATTTTTAATATGTTGTACAGAACGCTGAAATGGCAAAAATGGTGATAAAATTAGGATCTTCCAACCTTTGGATAAAAAGTTATTAAGGGTCAAACCTTCAAAAATTCTAATTTTTGATATGTTGTAGAGCTTGAGAAACTGAGCAATATTTACTAAAGAAGTATGGCAGTCTGACTTCTGGGTCAAAAGTTATCAAGGGTCAAAACCTTGGTCAAAATTTTTAATTTTTGATATGTTGTAGAGATCGATGAAACAAGCAAGATTGCCAATAGAACTTTAGTCATCAAAGCTTTAGATAAAAAGTTATAAAGGGTCACAACTTTGGCCAAAAATTTTAATTTTTGATATATTGTGTAGAATAATAAGACGATCAAAAATTACCATAGAACTATAATCGTGTGAACTTTTGATAAAAAGTTACAATGGGTCAAAACCTTCGAATACTCTAGAATTCAGAAAATTGTGAAGAAATTAAAAATTTTGAAAGTGAATTGTAAATATTTTTGTAAATCAGTGGAGACAAAGTGTATTAATCAATAAAGTTTATATCGTTTGGAGTTCTTTACTGGTGTTTAAAGCACGTTTGGAGTCAGATCGACAATAATTTCTATTCGAAGTCACCGACAACCCCAACAATACGATGAAACAAAACAACAGTTTAGAAAACTCATGAATGACGAGTATTGTAATAAGAGAGGAAAATATCAATATATGTAAATAAATTAAAATATTAGATACACAAAAATTTCAAAAATGAAACGATTCAACAGGAAAGTGGGGATAAAATTATCAATATTTGTAGAGCAGAAATCAAAGAAACAGGAAACTATAAATAAAAATAAAAGTATGGGTAGGTTGTACAAATCAATGGAAATCATCGTGTAAATATCATCCAAAAAACCGTAGAAGTAGTAATAAGAATATAAAAAATAGATAAATAAATTAAAATTAAAATAATAAAAACAGGGAAAGGTGGAAATCACGAGGGTTAAAGTGATTAGAAATAGGGGAAACCACAAAATGCGGGTCGTCTAAGAGTTCGAAAAAAATTGGAAATTTAGAAATTACTGGATTAAAATTGTTTGAAATAAGACGTGATCACCAAGTCAGTTAAAATAATTCTAAACGTAATAAACGATTAATTGGAAGTAATTGGAAGAAATAAATTATATCAGACGCATTTTAATCTTTTAAAAGCTCATCAAATTTCATTTTCAAAAATGAATTTGTTTTTAAATCAATCAGTTTCATTTATATGTTACTAGGCATCTGCATTATTATATATTTGAGCCAAGAAAATGTCGCTCTAATTTGACAAATGTTGTATATATTTAATCTTGAATCTATCTTTTAATCACTCTCAATACAAAAACTACGCTAGTATGCTCAATAAATCATTCCTTCAAACTCTAGACTAAGATGGCTCACGCCGAACTGCTAGCAATATAAAACACTCACCGATCACTCGAAAGTGACTTCAAACATGCTGTGTGCGAGTCTTTACACATGCAAGGTTTCCAATCATTTAAATAGGAATGCGCATGGTGGTGGGTTACAGGGTTTCGTTATTTGTTTAAATCGTCTTATTGTTACCCCAGTAACGCCATACAATTGTTTTCTAGCTACCACTCGGCACCCGTTGCTAGGCAACGTTGGAAATGTGTACGAGTGGGTGGATTGTCCGCAAAAAGTGAGCACTATTACTAATACTGTAATTGCTCGGACAACCCTCGGGTTCAACGAGCTGTCGATGGAAGACCTGTGCTCGCTTTATTCTGTCCCCTTTGTGAGAAAGTTCAAGATCAGAATCTATGTTGACCGATAGAAATGGAACGGTGTTTTGTTGGCACGGTGTGGACACTTACGCTGATAGTCCCATAGGAGTCATATCTTGTGACCTGTTACTTGGGATTTGTTTTTAACAATAAATACCAATTTATTTATTCAAACAAGAAATGATTAAAAGGTATAAAATATCAGTAAATCAGTACGATTGGCTCGGCAGACGTGCGGCCCGGCGTCGAGCCCGCTCCTTGCGTCCCGGGACAGTTGATGGATTTGCAGTCTGCGTGACATTATTGAGGGGATCCCGGTACGCCAACTGCGAAGGGGCGAAGATAAGCGGATAAGTTACCGCTTCCCCTTCCCGACTGGCTGCCAAGGCGACTTCTAATCCCCTGATTTGTGTTCGGAGGCTCTGGTTGAGTTGATGCTCCTCCGCCCAACCCTTTTGAGCGGCGGTGAACCTGAGGTAGAGAGCCTTCGTCTTCTTCGGGTCCGTCCAGGTTGACTTGATCTGCTGAGCTTCTCGTGTCACTTGAACGATCTGGTCGAGAAGGTTCGCGTTTGTGCATCTAGCATGGGTAAGTTCGGTTTGCAATAGTTGAACGGATGTCACCGCTACAATAGAAATCCTTTAATTTCTTTACAAACTCGAATGAATCAAAATTCTGATTACTATAAAACATAAGTTACGAGAATGGGTTTACCGATTTAACAAAATAAAACGAACAACATTTTTAATTTTTTAAATTTTTAATAAAACTAATGACACAAATTGTTGTCTGTACTTCCTGTTGTCCGGGAAATCAGGGTTCCTCAAAAAATCTCCTAACCCCTTCCTCCGGGGAGTAACCTGGGATGACAGCCACTGGTCGCCTGGTATTGCGGGCCGGTCGGGTCGGATAAGTATCTGCGATGCGCCCGACGGAGATGTCCTCCTCGACATTAGCTAGGTACATCCTGGCCTTAACTACATTCAGGTCAACCTGCCCTTGTATCTTTTCCCAATGGGCGAGAAGGTTCCGTGCGTGGTCTCGGATCTCCTCAGCAGGGTATTGCTGGTTAACCTGCTCGTTCGCCCAACGGGGATCGTTCTCCATATCCAGCATCTGCAAGGCGGTCAGATGTGGTCTCTTGGGTTGAGGTTCCTCGAGGCTTGTTGTCGGTCGTGCTCGCTTCCAAGCCCGACGCCATTCTTCTGTCACATGGGTGGGAATCCACTCGAGAGGCATTGGTTCTTCTAAAATATCATTATGGTTAGGTGATTAGGCATAAGTATTTTCAAAATAACTTATATTAATCGTAACTTGGCGTATTAACGTCAAAATAATGTTTGTCGTCGAATAATTATTGTGGATGAACAATTTACACTACTCTTATGGTGTAACGAAGGGTTGAAGACAAATATCGATTTATTTATGCCCCGCACAAGTGTATATAGGTCTATCCAAGTCATCTGTGGCAATTTAATAACTGGCAACTTAGGGTTCATGAGGAAACAAAAGTTTAGTTGTCAGTCTAAAGTTTAGGTAAGGGAGACATTGATTGCTTTAAAAATTTATACTATGAACGCCAAATCCATTTAATATTTATATAATGAAAACAATCCCTTTATTTATAAGTTAATGAGATAAAGTGCATATTGAAATTCATGGAAACAGGAATAATTATTACTTATTATCTAGAAAATCATCGCAATAACAATAAAATTACACACTGGAATAGCTATCAACCGCTAATCTACGCGATGTCTACAATTATCAATTGATGGTTCCTGATATGATGACAATGCTTAATGAATAGTATAATTTTTAATTCCAATATTCTTAAATACATCCTGATTATCCATTTTAAGATTCATGGGGAACAAAGTTAACCCTTGGTTCGAAAATTTTGGAGTGACATAGTGTTACTATCGATTGAATTTTTTAAATGATTAATTATTAACTTATATACAAATTTACGAAACATAATAGCTATTCCCCCCTTTTAAAGATTTATAGATTTGGAAAATATTTAAAATGAAATTTTATAAACTACCTTGGATTGGGGAACTTGATTCCCTTGGTATTTTCCCTTTTATTGCTCGATTCATATTCCAACGAAAATAATAACTGAAAATCAATAACTGACTAGACAGAAATCCAAACATATAAATCAAGGTAAATGCGTGCGCTTCCGTTGTGCTACTGGTAGTCTAGCACATCCGTATGTGAAAATTGTTTACGGGCATTGAATCTCGATGATCGGCATAGTTTACGAATTAGAATTCATGATTTCCGGTTGGTCATAGCCTTCATTCGATTTATATTTCAGGTTGGTTTTAATTTTGATTTGTTTGTACTTAATGTCTTCATTTTCTTAGTATACTATCCAGTTTTACTTATTCCTACTACATATATGGGAATTGAGCGGCGATGAGAATTCAGGTAGGTTTATTCTATTTGGTTGTGTCATTATCAATTTATTTAAGGGAATTCTGTGGTTGGTTCAACCTGGATTTGGTGTCTTATGGATTTATATGCGATTACTAGGTTTTGGAAGGCTTGTCAATCCGAACTTTATTTGAATCAGATTTCGTATCTATATTTTGGAATTTTATCAAGTTTCGTTTAGTTTTCTAGTAGGTTAGCGATTTAATTACTTTACCTGATTTTACCGAGGTTTTAGGGATGCGTCATGGTTCGGCCAATGACTTTTGGAAGAATGAAATTATCTGCTCGATTGATTTTGTTTTTGTGATTTTGTGGACTTAACGCCTCGTATTTTTATTTTGTTTCGGCTGATTGCTTTCTATAACAATTTCAATTATCAACCTAGTTGTTCCCTGAAACTATCTTATCAAATACACTGGTCATACTCATGGATGCACTCTAATCTTCGAATTCTCCACCTCAGCGTAGATTCAGAGTAAATTGATTTTGACCTTATTATTACATGTTTAATTAATTATGGATAATTTTGTAATAGCAATATTATTTTATGGTTTTTTTCTCTTTAATTTCATATTAATTTATAAAGTTATAGGGAGAATAGTCGCGCCGAATCTCGAATTTAGAATTAATTTCTTTCTTTTGTTAGTAATTTATACAATGATGATTAGCAACTAAGAATATTATAGTCAATTTTAAATTTGTTAAGTAAATTCGATTCACATCAACGATTTCATTTATTTATCCCCGTAACCTTTCCCTTTAATAGGCCTTAGACGCATTTTATGTTTACATTATAGTTAATGAGTGCCCACTGGACTACTCGGTGTGATGATTTTGAGCCGTGTGTAGAATAATTTAGGTCGAGTTTACAGAAAACGAGAAACGAGGAAGTAGCCAAAAGACTTCTTCCTTATTCCTCCTTTCTTCTATACGGAATAATATTGACGTTCCAACCCCTGCGTTCCGCACGCCGGGTCTTCACGGGCACAGATCATCGGCGATATTCCACGCACTTACACGAATCTGACTTATATGTTGATTTTGCTATCTTGCGATGTGTTTTGGCTGTGGGCCGGAAAAATTTCGACAAATTAATTAATTAAAAATAAAAAAAAAACAGATTTTAACATCATAAATATTTATTAATATATATTAAAAGCAAAATACAAAATTACTTGACCCATTCCATTCAATTACAAATTTTCATAATAATAATAAAAAATACATCTCCCCCCACGCCGACATCCAAGCTGAGCTCTGCCGAGGTTGTAAGGATGTGACGTGGAGAGAGAGTTCCAAATAAAACTACTTCTCACCTAAAAATTCAAATAGACTTATAAGAATTCAAAATTGGTTTAAAAATGGTTTTTAGTTCGAAAAACGATTTTTTGGTCAAATTTTATGTGAAAATGCATCGGTATTTATACCTATTTTCTGTCCCTAACCTCGCGTGTTAATTTTGATGTAGTAAAACAAAATTCGACCTTGTTATTTTCTAGTGTATTCTATTCTTTATTTTTATTATTTTTTAATTTATTTTAATGATTTTTTATTTAGAATTTTTATTGAATTATTTCTAATTCAAATTCTTTGATTTAAATTTCATTTTCATGAACTTTTATTAATTTATCGAATTTTTGTCGAATTTGTTGGGTTTCCATGTTATGTTTGTGTTTGTATCGTGCGGATCTTGTTGCATTTTGTTATTATTTTAATTTATTTTTATGTTTATTATTTTATATGTAACTCTCTTTTTTCTCATATTTGGTAGGGTTTAATTGATGTTTTAATAGGTTTATTTTAAATTTGCTTGTTATGTTTGCATGTGTGTTACCGATCCATTTAAACATTTTCCAAGGCCGTATGTGTTCTGGCCCAACAATGGTAACACCGATACAAACATTTATATTTTGTAAACTTACCTAAAGTAACATTTACGAAGAATTAATTTAACTTTCGATACCAAAAAGTTGTATGCTAAGGAAGGTTATACGAATTAAACTGTGATCACTTTGGTGTTAAAATATTAAGATGGGTTTAGTTATGATAACTATTTTTAAAAAAATAAATAAGTGCTAGGGTACCCACATAAAATCTTCCAATTGGTGGGTTACAGGGTTTCGTCATTTGTTTGAATTAACCTATGGTTACCCCGTAACGCCATACAAAATGATGCTAACTGCCACTTGGCACCCGTTGCTAGGCAACGTTGGTAATGTGTTCAAGTGGTGGATTGCCCGCAAAAAGTGAGTGTTATCGCTAATACTGTAATTGCTTGGACAATCCTCGGGTTCACGAGCTGTCGATAGAAGACCTATGCTCGCTTTAAAATTATTTGGTCCCCTTGCGTGTCCGTTGCTACTGTTGATCTAGTTTATCGTCATTAATCTAACAATGAAATAGGTGGTACTGTTTATTTAACCATTCGACAATGTTGCTTCAAACCCCGAGATGATAACAAAGTGTACATGAAAACCACAATATATATAAATGATATTTTATTTGTCTATTAAATACACTGATTAGCGAATCGAGCGGCTCGGCGCTTAGCCCGCTCCTTGCGTCCAGGTCGTCGACCAGTTGTTGATGGGGTTATGGGAGTGGTGGTCTCGACAGTGATTGGCGTTGTAGATGAGGTCGGGTTCACTTCGCGATAGGCCAATTGAGCCGGGGCAAAGACTAAAGGGTAGGTTACCGCTGCTCCGTCTTGACAGGCGGATAACGCTACCTCTAGCCCCCTGATTTGAGTTTTTAGGCCTTGTACTAACTGCTTCTCTTCTGCCCACCCCTTCTGGGCCGCAGTTAGTTTTTGGTACAATCGTTTGATCCTCATGGGCTCGATCCACGTTGCTTTAATTTGCTGTGTGTCTCGGACTATCTGGATGAGCTGGTCGTGGAGTTTCTTATTGGCCTGTCTCGCTTGGGTCAACTCGTTTTGGAGTAATTTCACGGGATCCATTTCTAAAATAGTGAGGGTTGAATTTGATGATGACTATTATAAAGACGAGTATACTTAACATGAACATATTTGTGAAGCGAAAACTGCAATAATAATGAAAAGAAGAGACAGAAATTTTTTTAATTTATCATACTAATATCATATCAAATGATAAAATGTTCAAATCATTGAAGATTATTCGTCGGCGAGGAATCGTTTGATTCCTTCTTCAGGGGAGTACCCAGGGATCACGAATACTGGTAGCTTGAGATTCCGGATTGGTCTTGGTGAGGGCGGGTAACTACTAGCTAGCCGCCCGGCCGCCAGATCATCTTCGACGTTGGCCAGGTATTCCGTGGCCCGTGCTACCTCTGCCTCGACTTGGCGCTGGTACTGTAGAAGGCCTTCCAGAAGCTCTTGGGCCTGCGTTAGGGTGTCTTGCGATGGATTTGGTTAGTCAGACCTCTTCCTGAACTGTCTCATAAATTCCTCCGGCGATATTTCCTCTTGCGGATCGTCTTCAGGCACGTCAGGGCATCGCTCTTGATACACCCGATTCCAGGCCTGCCTCCATTGTTCCACAATGTGAGCCGGGAGATCAACCATAGCTCCAGTGTGTCCTGAATGGAAAATTTGTTTTTGTTCAGTATCTCTCCTGACATTGTAGGTAGGAACGGTGATGTGGTGATCCGCAAAGATATAACCTTTCTTGTCATTCAAGTAGAAACTCGATTTTAAATGCGCTACAACTCACGGGACTTGACGTTGGACGGGTTTTATGGGTAACGCGTCTGGAAGAGGGAAGAGACTGGTATTTTATGCGTTCTCGCGTCGAAGGGGTGCGTTCAAAAAACATCTTTGGTGTGCTGCAGAATAACATTGCAGTTCATTCATGGTCGCGTTTACATTAGCGCACAACTGGTCTAGCATTAGAATAGTATATAGGTGTCCATTATTTGACTAGGTATATTTTTAAATATAAAAATAAAAATGAATGAATAATTCTATAATGACAATTTACAAAGCAATCTAGATATATATTTAAATGTAAATATAAAAATGAATAAATAGTACGATAATAACAAATATTCTTCAGATATTTATTAACAGAGTTTAATGGGTTATCTTGTACGAAACGCTAATTTGATACTTACGCGAGATAAAGAGATTCTTTCCGTTATCGTTTAATTACTTGAAAATAAAACCGTGCTAAAGGCTACAAGATACATATGTAATGTTTGACCCATTGACCGATTGAAATACTGGGGTAATTTATTCAACGAAAATTTTAAATTGTTGACGGTTTCAAGTGCGACTGAGACAGAATCTCTACTTAATGATTTCCCATTGAATATTTGCAGCACTGCAGATCTATCGCGGTTGACGAAGGTGTGTAACTAAAATTGATTGTCGAGTTTTGTGGTAGAATGACTGGATTTTGGGTTCATCAACGGTAAGGGCAGTAAAATATTTTGTCAAGTATGGTTTAGTGATTTTGGGTCGTCCCTGTAGCTTGAATGCGAACGTAAATTTGTTACGACAATAATTAATTAAAATTTACCTAATGAATCTTCTGTAATATTTGGGGATTCGAGTTCTAACTCCTCGTTGGAAATATTTGGCGAATGCATGGTTTGATAAATGAGACAAGAAAATGACGTAGGTTCGGTTGTTGATGCTAAATATAATGCAGGTGGTTTAATTAAAAAATCGGACGACAGGAAGTGGGTGCCGATGATAAATTGATTATTTATATTACCGGAAACGTCAACGGTTAGATTGTTTATTTTCTAATCTATAATTTACTAGATTTATTTCAAGCGAATGGATTGTTTATATTTATATCTTGAATTTGGTGAAATTCATTTTTAGTATATGAACTTTTAAGATCGCATGATCGTGGATTATCGGTGAGTTATATGTTTTTGTTGTATTTGAATTGTTTTCTAACTCCGTTTTTTAAGGAAAAATTACCTGTATCGCGCTCTCGATTTATGCTCTATTGGGGATGTTATCATTTGGAATTTATCCTTTGGGAATTTTCTCATCGTCTCTCGGAAAAATTCGGATCGTCTCTTCAATATGGTCGAAAAATCAGTGGTAAGCCTTCCTTATAGTTTTGGATATTTAGTGTGATGTTAATATAACAATTTTACATGTCGTTTGATTAGCTTATCGTCTTACATTTTGATATAGGCTTGATTTTCATCGGTTAGGTATTAATCGTTGTATTTTAGGGGTCAGATTTGGGTTTTCATTCGAAAAATTCACTGGGAAAGAATTTTTAAATGACACACTGCCATGCATGAATTATTCAACAACTCCTATCAATGCTTTTCTCGATTTCTCAATGATGGTATCGATTTCCGTTACGATAATGCTATAACGTTTAACCGTGGTTCAATTGTAGTGGGTTGTGAAACGATCGCTGATCGACGGGTTTCTCACCTATCTGCCTTTGTCTTTGATTCATTAACTAGTTTAATCAATAAAAACTCAGAAATTTTATGTAATTTATTTTACTTCAACTGATGAATTACTCTATTTCTAAGCCGATGGATTATTTGATTAATAGATGATGGAACTTTATTTTAAAAGGTGCCTAACTAATTTCTTTAATCAAACAATTTCTTTACTTCTTAATCAATAAATCAAAGCTTTACTACCTTTACTCAAGGGGTTTGTTGGATTTTTCATCAACACATTATTTCACATTTATTCAACTGGATTTAATGTAACTCGAGGAATCACTTAGTTTAACTCACGCCTCTCTTTAGTTCACTCCACGAAGTAATTTACGGTTAATCGACGAGTTCACATTAATTGGATTTAATTACATTAAAGAAAACTTTGTTTGTCAGTCAAGGAGTTGCATTGATTTTTCTCAATAACTATTTTATTTAATGGAATTTAGTCAATAGGGTATTTATTGTTACTTGATAATTATTTTACTGGTAATCCATAATTTATACACAATTTAATTACTTATTTTTACTCGAATATTTACTCTACATTTAAAGTATAATAATTTAAGGAGTTACTCTAAATTTTCAAGCAATAGTTACTGTAATTAAATCAATGAATTATTCATTAATGATCTCTATAATTTATTTGACTTGTAAATTGAATTTAGTTCGAAACATTACTCCAAATTAGTTATAACAACGATTTCCACTTAATCCAACCCCGTACCATTCCCCTTTAATAAGCCTTAAGCGCAAATTGTGTTTACATTATACTTACTGAGTGCCCACTGGACTACTCGGTGTGATGATTTTGAGCCGTGTGCAAGATAAATTTAGGTCGATTTTACAGAAACGAGGAACGAGGAAGCTGCCAATAGACTTCTTCCTTACCCCTCATTTCTTCTATACGGGATAGTATTGACGTTCCAACCCTGCGTTCCGCACGCCGGGTCTTCACGGGCACAGATCATTGGCGATATTCCACGCACTTACACGAATCTGATTTGTGTGTAGATTTTATTTACTTGCGTTATGTGTTGGCTGTGGGCCGGAAAAATTTCGACAGTTTAGTTTATGAAATATATATATAAAACAATTTATGTATATTAATAATATTTATTAATTATAAACAAAATAACATATTTACCATTCATTGTCAATCCATAAAATATCATAAATTCACATATCATAAAATAAAACCAAAATACCTCTCTCCCCACGCCGACGTCCAAGCAGAGCTCCATTGAGTTGCAAGGATGTGACGTGGAAAGAGGGTCCCAACATAAATATTTCTCACCTAAAAATTAAGATTCTGAAAGTAAAATTCTTAAACAAAATTAAACGATTTCCAAATGGTTTTTTGGTTAAGGTTAAGGTTAAGGTTAAGGTTTATGTGAAAATGGATCAGTATTTATACCTATTTTTCTCGCATGTTGAATTTGATGCAGTAAAACAAAATTCGACCTTGTTATTTTCTAGTAAATTCTATTCTTTATTTTTATTATTTTTGATTTATTTTAATAATTTTCCGTTTAGAATTTTTATTGAATTATTACTAGTTCAAATTTTTCGATTTAAATTTCACTTTAATGAACTTTTATTAATTTTTCAATTTTGTCGAATTTGTTGTGTTTTCTTGTTATGTTTGTGTAGGTATCGTGCGAATCTTGGTGCGTTTTGTTATTATTTTGATTTATTTTTATGTTTATTATTTTATTTTTAATTCCCTTTTTCTCCTATTTTATAGGGTTTAATTTGTGTTTCAATAGGTTTATTTAAATTGCATGTTATGTTTGCGTGTGTGTTACTGATCCATTTAAACACTCCTCAAGGCCGTTTATGTTCTGGCCCAACACAATGCACCATGGTTTGGCCACCTCTGATACACAGTATACTCGGTGAGTTTTCAAAAATTAATTTATTTTGAAGACATAATTTTGAATTAATTTGAGTTATTTTCGTAGGAATTGAATAACTCAAATTAATTTAAAGTTATTTTTTATTTAAAATCAGTTGTCTTTACAAATTCCAATTAAATAAAATTAAAGCAATTGTCTAAAATAGCTTTAACCATTAGAAAAATCGTCAAATATGTTATATATTTTAGTTATATATCTGAATAATTAAATTATATGAATTCATAAAATAAAAAGAATATTTTTACGGTACTTTAATTAACACTGAAATATGTTTTAATTTTCATTTAATTTTAAACTTGTTTATATATTACATATTTCAAAGAGTTTTGTAAACAAATTTAATAAGATTAATTAAAATGGATTATCAACATCGTCCAGGAGGAAAAACTGGCAGTGGAGGTGTTGCTTCATTCTCCGATGCGAATAGAGATAGAAAGGACCGTTTAATGCAAATTGCAATGGATGTTATTGATATAGACAAAGATCCATATTTTATGCGTAACCACCTTGGTACTTACGAATGCAAATTGTGCTTGACACTTCACAATAACCCCGAATCTTATATGACTCATACTCAAGGTAAGAAGCATCAAAGTAATTTGCAAAAAAGAGCTGCAGAACAAGCAAAGGAGAATCCTATTCAACCATTATTGGATAAAGCAAAAGTGGAGCATAAAAAGTTTGTCAAAATTGGTCGTCCTGGTTATAAAGTTACAAAGCAAAGAGATCCCGAAACTAATCAACAGTCCATGCTATTTCAAATTGATTATCCAGAGATTTCAGAGAGCACTGGTGCTATTCCTCGACATAGATTTATGTCAGCTTATGAACAACACATTGAACCACCAGATCGTCACTGGCAATATCTGTTGATTGCAGCAGAGCCTTATGAAACCATAGCATTTAAAGTTCCAAGTCGAGAAATAGACAAGGATCCTAAAAGATTCTGGACATATTGGAATCGTCATTCTAAACAGTTTTATTTACAATTTGCGTACAAACTAGACAATACTGCTGTTAAAAATGTCAATATACTTCGAGAAATTGAGGAACAACGAAATAAAGCTCAAACAACTCAACAGCAGCTATTAACTTTATCTGAAGAAAGTGCACAAATTTCCGGGCAAGTTCAAGTACTACCACCAATATCGGCTCCAAGGGTTTTCCCACCACCACCTCCGATTAATATTGCATCAATGCCATCACCATTTGTTACTTTTCCAATACCGAGGTTTTAAATATAGTTTGAACGTTTGTTTTTTCTTTTTATTTAAATTATTCTGAATATATATTATTCGTTTTGTAAATTTGAATATTTCCTTTTTATGAGATTTTAACTTTGGAAAAAAACTTCATATCACAAAATGATGTTTTGACATATGTTATTATTTTGTTGAATTGATAGCAATTACAAAAGAATAATAACGAATTCTTCTGGTTTAAAGAAAAAAGATGACCCAATTATATGTAATTAAGAACTTTTAAATGTCTTTCGCCTTGAATTAAAAGTCCGCTTTAATAAGGTAACTTGTTTCGGAGAATTAAATGGTCTTTATCGTTGTCACCCACTTAACTATTAAAAGTTATTAATATTGTATCCAAAAGTTACGATTCTAATGTACTAGGTGGAATAAATTTTGACAGGCGAAACTAAGGTTATTAAAAATGAGATATTTTCATTTAAAAAACCAGTGAGAAGATTGTAATTATTTTATATTTTAAAGTAGTTTATATTTTAGATAGATAAACTAAGTCGTTTCATGCAAGTCATCTTAATTGACATTTAAAACAATTTAAATGTTTTCCCTACGTAAAATAGAAGAATTCACCGACAAACATGGGACTACTTGTCAATAATAATGGCAAGGTTTTAAAGAATTTTAAATTAATGAAAAAGTGTTAACAATCATGTCATTGAAAATGTTAACGATGTTAAAAATAATTAAAATTATTTTTGGAATGGTCGTATCGAACCAAGGTATTCGTTGCAGTACAAAAAGGTTATGGAGAATGGTTTTAGTTCAATTAAGGAACCAATCGAAAATAGTGGAGACTTTCCCAGTTTTTCAATGTTTATGGTGGTAAAAAAACTGCCGCAGCCATCAATTTTATTCGACTTGGAGCTTAAAAATCAAAGTCTAAATGATTATTTAATTACTAAAATTTATTAAATAAATCGATACAATGGAATTGTAAACTATTTTACACTACGGATGAATTTTCTGACAAAAGATTCTAAAAAGATGTTACTATTCAGTACATTTTCTGTACAATCGCTGAGAAAGCTGGGTACATCTATGAAGTCATTCTTGTTAGAGGAGCCAAGGATATTTCTGTTCCCAAAGTTTTTTGATTGTCACTCAAGTAGCGACTAGAAATTGTACTTATTCGATCTTTCTGTTCCCCGACTGGCTCGCAATGAAATGTCTCCCGGAACGCTGTCAACAAAAAATATAAATAAAATCACTTTGAAAAATATAAACAATAATAATAAATACTGGGACTCAAAATTAATTTTGCTTTTTATAATTTTTGAAAGACCTGAATACCAATGAACATAAATTTATTTACATATAATTTCAACCGAATTCAACATTAAGTCATGTCGAAAGCGGAGAAGCTCGTTATTCAGAGAGAAGTCCTCAAGAAAGAGCTACACCTCATTCGCTTTGTTAAATGTCAGTACTTTTGTTTCGAAAAACGAAGCGTATTAAATCAGCTTCTTTAACAATTCCTAAGGAGGTAGTTATCAAAATGAACTGAATCCTGACTATATTTTCTTTAATATTCTTTAGTGTACATCGGTGCATTGTCGTGCTCAAACCAACGAGGAAATCCCTGAGGTTTTCAAGCCAATTCCCCATTGATTGTTTTACATTTATCATCAATGTCAGTAAGAATCACTTCATTGTAGGTCTAAACACCGTCAAGATGAGCTCACGAGGATATATAGTTCCAGAACTGACTTTCCAAAATTTGCATATATTTCTAGAGCAAGAAACCTTGGATGGAAGTGTTAGATAACCTTATCCTCATTAAGTCCTGTAACAATTTTCGCACTGAGTCTTGAAAAATTTGTAGGGCATCCTCCAATTTTCTGGTTGTTACTCGACGATCTCAAGCATTATTTTCTACAATTTTTCTTTATTGTTCTTAGTTGTGGAGGACGTGAGATTACCTCCTCTTTTGTCATCAATCACATTTAAAATACCCACTCTTGAATTCAGATTTTAATTTTAGACTTCGAGGGAGATTTATCTCAATAGACTCGTCTCAAATTTTCAAAATTTTCTTGGCTGCTTTGACCAAGAAGAATGGAATTTCGATACTATACTTTATCCAAAACTTCCACGGGCAATAACATAATTGTTTGTTACACATAAAATAAAAAGTAAAAATCAATATTATATCATCCGGCAGATAGTCAATAAATTATCTATAAAATGATGACAAAAATCTTTCAAAACCCCGTTTCTCCCTGGTATAGACTGGAAACTTTTTGAACTCACCACGTATATATATATATATATATATGAAAACTTATTTATTGCCATAATCATAAGTTTAGAATTTATATGTGCTCGATTCCATGTGAAACATAAAAATGACATCCCTTTTGAGCCCCTATATTAAATAAGAAACTCATAAAATTCATATTTTCTTAAAAAAGGTTCTCTAGGAGCTTTAGTAATATGTATTTTTATTAATAATAAATGCTTTAAACTTAGTAATTTTTCGTGCAGCTCTTCATAAGTCGAAAATTCTTAATGCGGCACTAGACATGGGTTGAGTTTGACAAACGTGATGTAAAATAATGCTAGGAAAACCGCTCGTTGAAAGAGTTATATATATAAAAATTCTGCTGAAATGACTACCTGTCATCCCCGCTCTCAAGTTCTTTATCACTGTCGACTAAAGGAATTGATTAATTTTAGTGAACACAATTTTGTGTTATTATTTTTGGTGGATTTAAAGTGTTTTATGATAAAAATAAATGTAGAATATTTTTGTTTATAAATGTAAAAAATAAAAAAATAAAAATTTGTTAAAGTCTTGTAAATTTTTCGATTTTTATAAATTTTATTATACAAATTTATTATAAAAAATGTTGTAATGGAATATATTTTTAAAATAAAAAATTAATGTATTAGTTTGTTTGAAAATTTTTTTATTATAGTTTACTATATGTTGCATTGGTGTTTTCTTTTATTTAAATAAATGCTATTGTTTATTGATTTTTATAATAATAATATATCAGATAAGTGAATAACAAAATAAGCTCTTGCTGCAAAGTAATAATTATATTTTTGAAAAAAGTTTCGATTATTACTTTGCATCAAGGGCTTATTTGGTTATTCACTTATCTGAGATATTAATTTATGCTGCTACCAAGGAATCATCGTTTTATATTAATAGTAATAATAATAATAATAATAATAATAATAATAATAATAATAATAATTAAAAGAAAACACCAATCCAAAATATATATTCATCTACAATATATTTCGGCAAACTCACTGTCAAGTAAATATGAACTTTAAACTATTTAGAATAAATCACTTTTATTTAAACAAAGTTCTGCTTTGATAATCTTAAAATATTCTATCAAAAATTAAAAATTTTGCTTTTATAAATCACAAATTCTATAAAATTAAAAAAAATTAATTAAAGACTTTTCAGTTTTAAACCTCGGTGACATTCGTCTCTAATGAAACATTGGAAATTATCTAACATATTGTCCATTATTATTCTAATCTTTTAAATTATGTTTGAGATATAAAGAAAAGTGTAAAACCTTTGCGACCTTTTTAAAGTTTTGACTCATCATGATTAGACCCTCGTATGTCTGAATACAACCCTTATGTAGGGCACCCTTTAATTTTAAAAAAAAATTATAAAGTTCTTTTTTAAAAATTTGAAAATTTAATTTGGGGTTTGAGTTTTTGTTTAAGCCTGAGTAGTAGAATTAGTAGTGATAATAGTAATAGTTAAAGTAGGATACCATTTTTTTACATATTATTAATAAATAATTTGAATAATCTTTTATTTTCTAGTAATATAACATTTTGACAAATTGAAATATTTTGTATTTGTTAACTAAATCTTTATATTGAAAATGATGCTAATTATAGTGTTTTTAAATGTTTCATCCTTTTTGTCAAAAATTTTAATCATCCAGATAAAAACAAATACGCCTCGTGAAATAACTGAAGATCACTGTCTGAATTTCTACTCCCAAATGCAAGAGTTTTTAGGAAGAGGAATAGACCGTGAATTGTTAAAAATAAAGAATAATACTATAGTTTTTTTTAAGTATGTTATTAAGGTTGCTTAAACTCTTATTTCTATTCATTAAAAATATTCAAAAGATTTAAAAGATTTTCAAACTATTTTTTAAACACTTGTAAATAAAACTTGGAGAATTTAATTATGCATTTTCATATTCTGTGCTATGTCAACATACTGCAATCATACATATACTTTTTAATACATAACATAATAAAATTAATATACATATTTATAATAAAGATAAATTAGTTATTAGATTTATCTCACATATTTATTTTCAAAATATCGCTGTTCCAAAAAAGTCTATCATAAAAAAATTATCACAATCTTAAGAATTTACAGAGAAAGGCTGTTGAGTTCATGCCCGATGGGTCCGGCAATGGACACAAAAATGTGGCATTATTACCCAAGAATTCTTGATTTAGTGTATTTTTTGTAAAAGTACACCATCATGTTTAAAAGCCGGTATACTTGTGATTTTTTCAAATTATTTTGTTATTTTAAAAATTGTAAACTTATTGATTAAACCTTTTGACAAAATGATGAAACATTTAGAAAAATTATATAATAATATGTTATTTTGCAGCGGTTTAATAAGGTGTTAGTTATAGTTGAATGATAGAATACCAAAATTTATTATTTTACAATCTTCCTAAAAATTAGAAGCAATAAGCTCCTCTTGTTGTGAATACATATTTTTTATTTCTTAAATATGGTGGGATGGTTACTCGCACTAGGTAACGTTGGTAATGTAACCAATGGTTATGCCGCCAAAGTTTAGTTTTACTTCTAAGACTGCTAAGGCTCGGTCTCACATTGGTCCAGCGAGCTGCCGTTAGAAGGCATATGGTCGTCTTTAAGTTTTAGGTCTCTAAACTACTTCTCAGTCGCCATGTCCTAAATTTTAGATTAATTAAAACTTAGTATTATTTATATCAAAAGTATTGAGTTAAACATTTATTGGTATAACACACAAAGTAATAGACAAAATTAGCATTGTTATTTGGCTTTAACAGATTGCTGGAGCTCTACCTGGCCTAGCATTGGGTATATTCCGTTTACTGGCTACCTCTGTTCGGCTCTGTTCTCGATACCCTATCTGTGCCGGAGCAAAAACTAAGAAATACGTCACAGCGCTCCTTTCTTGACATGCTTCTAACGCCACTTCTAAGCCAAAATTTGGGTTTGTTGGGCTAGGACAAGGTTCTTTTCCTTCTTCCAACCTTGTTGAGCTGCGGTAAAGCGTTGGTATAGTTGTTTTGCTTGGTCCGACTTGATCCAAGTGGCTTTAATTTCTTGAATCTCCCGACATAATTGTAATAGTTGTCGGTGTCGATCCGCATTCTCAATTCCTGACTGAAGGTTCGTGCTGGTTCCATATCTAAACCTAAAGAAATTTGATTAGTTACTCCAACTAAAGTGGTATCGTTATTATTTGTAGTCGCAATGGTTGTTTAAATTTATTTGCTAATGATTTAGATATTAATATAAAATGTCTTGTATATTCGTTAAAATTCCTTATAACGTTTTGTAATTCAATTTGGTTCTATGCACTATTTACCTGTATCTTAGAGTCCCTATATTAACTTCTCCGAGTTATGAAAGTGCACTTCACATTGTTACTTAAGAATTATATGATTAAATCGTACGTATTCTTTAGAAATATTGTTTTGCATTATCATCTTTATTTAGCAACTTTGTTCGTGGATTAATATAATTGTACCTTATCAAAATAAGACGAAAACGAACACTTTAAAACATTTATTGTAAATTCAGGTACTACAATTCACGTCTTGCTCCTCGGCTCAGCTTCGACTTCCGGACGTGTTATTTCGGTGTAGATAATCAATACGCTTCCATTGTTGATGTCGTCGAGCATATGTGTGATCTCCAGGCTACCTTTGTCCTAGCCGACTTCGAAGCGTTGGCTGTACCAGTCGATCTGGTAAAATTAGCTTGGTTTGTGCGTCCATACTCATCATTCTGGGATCATCTAGTTCGTATAAAACTCCGTACTCCAGAGCGAAGCCGTCTGTGCTTGGGATTAGGCCGTTGGCAATATTGGCGTTCACACGGGCTAAGTGCCGCTTGGCCATGTTTGCTCTAGCGGTACTTCTTTTCGAAGTTTTCCAAACGGAATAAACTGAATTTGGCCCGTTGGCGGGCTTCTCGTGCCCGGTCCTTGTCCGATTCTCTCTTGATAGCTATACTGGGCAGCTCCACTTCGATCATCCGGTCGACGGGGCAAACCGCTTTCTCCGTATGTGGCCAGCGAGTAGTCGTGATCCTATAAAGCTTGTCGATATTTTGCAGCCGAGCAAGCGGATACTTGCAGGGTGATCCGCGAATCGTCCTTCCATCCGCCGTGGGAATCTCGGCGGTCTAAATAACTTTAGCAGTTAATATCATGATACGAATATAAGATTGTTCGATAGCAAATTGTTCTATGTCTGTCGCTCACATATCCACTACCTACTATCGTCATTAGTTGTCATGTATGTGAATAATAACAAATAATAACAAATCAAAAAAAATATATATACATATATATATATAAGTATATGCAACGGAAGTTATGTACCTATGTTTGGTTCAGCGAGATTACATTCTAGCATTCCTTTAATAGGCGATTGGCGGCTCCGGAAGCGATCTCCGAGTAGTCCCCTTTACGCACGTCCGTTGTCTGTAGTTGCTTGATACTTCTTGGATACTGTTGGCATGATTGTCAAACTACTGGATTTGTGATTGTATTTATAAGTTTATGGCGTTGACTCATCGCCGCTTGGATTGGCTATCCCCCCAATTAAATGTAGTTGAATTACTTATTAATGCATTAATATATTTAACTTTTCCTGATTTTATTTCTAAATTTATTATTTTACGCTGATTTCCCTTTTTCATGGGCATTAAATTGCCTATCTGTACATTCATTAATGGTGTGAATCACCAGCTGTTGGATTTTCGTTGGATTAATTATGCCATTTCAGTTGGTTTATTACTATTGTCGCTCTAATGATTTTGTGATAAAGCATTTATAGTTTTGGTTTGGATTTTATAGTTGTTATTTTTCCATCGAAAACAAAATTCGACGTTTATCCGACCAATTTCTTCCGTTTGATTTCCATGAACGCTTGGTTTGTTTTTAACGGAGTAACTAGACCATCATGGACTAGTTCCAATCAGTAGTAGGATGTGTCACCGCTAGATCGTGTCACCGCTGGATAAACCCCGGGGGGGGTTAATTTTTTTTTCGTAGTCTAAAATTACAAAAAATTTAAGACAAAGACAATGACTCATTCAAGGTCATTGAAAAAAGACCATGACTCATTCAAGGTCATTGGATGACTCATCAATCACTTTCAAGGTCATTTAAACAAAGACCATGACTCACTCAAGGTCACTGTATGACTCATCAAACACTTTCAAGGTCATTCAAACAAAGACTGTGACTCATCAAAAAATTTATCAAGGTCATTAAAAAATTTCAAGGTCATTTAAATTTTCTCAAGGTCACTCAAACAAAGACCATGACTCATCAAAAATTTCTGAAGGTCATTCAAATTTTTTCAAGGCCATTCAAATTGCTCAAAGTCATTTAAATTTTCCAAAGTCATTCAAAAGTAGGTCAAGGTCATTCAAAATTTCTCAAGGTCGTATTATTTTTAAACATTTTTTAATTTTAATTTACTACTTATAAAATTAAGTAGTATATATTTTGTAAATTTATTTTATTATTATTATTTTTATTAATATTATTATTATTATTATTATTATTATTATTATTATAATTAACATCATTTATATTATTATTATTATTTATATTATTATTATTAGTATTATTATAATTATAATTATTATTATTATTATTATTGTTAGTATTATTTTTATTATTATAATTTTTTCTTCTTCTTTTTATTATTAATATTTTTATTATTATTATCATTATTAATATTTTTATTATTCTTATTTTTATTATTCTTATTTTTATTATTAAAAGTATTATTTTTAATTTTATTATTAGTGTTATTATTATTGTTATTATTATTGATATTATTATTATTTTTATTATTTTTATTAATATTATTATCATTATTATTATTATTATTTTTATTATTATTATTATTATTAAAAATTTTATTATTATTATTATTATTATTAATATTATTATTATTATTATTTTTATTATTATTATTATTATTATTATTATTATTTTTATTATTATTATTATTAATATTCTTATTCTTATTTTATTATTATTATTATTATAAATACTAGTATTATTATTTTTATTATTATTATTATTACTATTATTATTATTATTATTATTATTAATATTTTTATTATTATTATTATTATTATTATTATTATTATTAAACTTTTTATTATTTTTATTATTATTATTATTATTAATAGTATTATTATTAATAGTATTATTATTATTATTATTATTATTATTATTATTATAATTATTATTATTATTATTATTATTATTATTATTATTATTTATGTTATCATGATTTTTATTATTTTTATTATTATTATTATAATTATTTTTATTATTATTGTCAAGGTCATTGGATGACTCATCATAATTTTTCAAGGTCATTCAAAAGTAGGTCAAGGTCATTCAAAAGTAGGTCAAGGTCATTAGATGACTCATCATATTTTTTCAAGGTCACTCAAAAATTCTCAAGGTCATAGTATTTTTAAATATTTTTAAATATAAATTTACTACTTATTTTTATAAGTAGTCTAAATCTTGTAAATTAATTTTATTATTAATATTATTATTTTTTAATTTTCAATTATTTCTTAAAAAATCTTTTATTATTATTATTATTATTATTATTAATTTTTTATTTATTATTTATTTTATTATTATTATTTTTATTATTATTATTAATATTCTTATTCTTATTCTTATTATTATTATAAATACTATTATTATTATTGTTATTATTATTATTATTACTTATAGTATTATTATTACTAATATTATTATTATTATTATTATTATTATTATTTTTATTATTATTATTATTAATAGTATTATTATTAATAGTATTATTATTATTAATATTATTATTATTATTATTATTATTGTTATCATGATTTTTATTATTTTATTATTATTATTATAATTATTTTTATTATTATTGTCAAGGTCATTGGTTGACTCATCATAATTTTTCAAGGTCATTCAAAAGTAGGTCAAGGTCATTGGATGACTCATTATATTTTTCAAGGTCACTCAAAAATTCTCAAGGTCTTAGTATTTTTAAATATATTTTTAAATATAAATTTACTACTTATTTTTATAAGTAGTCTAAATTTTGTAAATTTATTTTATTATTAATATTATTATTCTTATTCTTATTATTATTATAAATACTATTATTATTATTATTATTATTATTATTATTATTATTATTATTATTATTATTATTATTAATATTTTTATTATTATTATTATTATTATTATTATTATTATTATTATTATTATTATTAAACTTTTTATTATTTTTATTATTATTATTATTATTAATAGTATTATTAATAATAGTATTATTATTATTAATATTATTATTATTATTATTATTATTATTATTATTATTATTATTATTATTATTATTATTATTATTATTGTTATCATGATTTTTATTATTTTTATTATTATTATTATAATTATTTTTATTATTATTGTCAAGGTCATTGGATGACTCATCATAATTTTTCAACGTCATTCAAAAGTAGGTCAAGGTCATTGGATGACTCATCATATTTTTTCAAGGTCACTCAAAAATTCTCAAGGTCATAGTATTTTTAAACATTTTTAAATATAAATTTACTACTTATTTTTTTAAGTAGTCTAAATTTTGTAAATTTATTTTATTAATAATATTATTAATTTTTAATTTTCAATTATTTCTTAAAAAATCTTTTATTATTATTATTTTTATTATTATTATTATTATTATTATTAATTTTTTATTTATTATTTTTTTTATTATTATTATTTTTATTATTGTTACTTATATTTTATTAATATTTTTATTATAATATTTATTATTATTTTGATTATTATTATTATTATTATTACTTTTTATTATTACTATTATTATTATTACTTATTATAATTACTATTATTATTATTATTATTTCTATTATAAGTTCACGTTTTATTTTTATTAATATTATTATTATTATTATTAATGTATAATAAAAACAAAACGACTACATAAAACTTTTATTATAAGGAAAGAATTTTATTATTATTATTATTATTATTAATATGATAATTAATATTATTAATTAGTATAATTACTTATTTATATTGCTTAATTATATTTATTTTTATTATTATTATAATTGTTATTATTAATATTATTATTTTTATTATTAATATGATTAATATTATGATTAATTAATATGATTACTTATTTTTATTATTATTATTTTTTATTATTATTATAATTATTATTATTATTATTTTTATTATTATTGTCAAGGTCATTGGATGAGTCTTTATATTTTTTTTTCAAGGTCATTTTAAAGTAGGTCAAGGTCATTCAAAATTTCACAAGGTCATAGTATTTTTAAACATTTTTAATATAAATTTACTACTTATTTTTATAAGTAAGGTTTTAATATTTTTTAATTTATTATTATTATTTTCAAGGTTTTTGGATGAGTCATAATATTATTTCAAGGTCATTTAAAAGTAGGTCAAGGTCATAGTATTTTTAAACATTTTTAATTTTAATATACTACTTATTTTTTATAAGTAGTGTTTTAATGTTTTTTAATTTTTATTTTATTATTATTATTATTATTATTATTATTATTATTATTATTATTATTATCTTATAAGTAGTGTTTTAATGTTTTTTAATTTTTATTTAATTATTATTATTATTATTTTTATTATTATTATTATTATTATTATTATTATTATTTTTATTATTATTATTAATATTACAAGTTTTTATTATTATTATTTTCATTATTATTTTATTTAAATTTTCAACAAAGTATATACAATTAATATTGAATAGAAAAAGTTTGTTCAATTGTGTTTCATAGTAGACAGGGATAGAACAATTGTAAATGTTTGTAAAGAGTTAAAGAAAAATTCTATATTTTTAAGAAAATATGTGCAAATAAATATCAAAACTAATTATGGCTCAAATGCGTGTGTTAAACCATCGATATGTTACAGTGTTTATGGAAAAACTTTAATGAAAATATGTGTTATTTTTCAAGAATTTATGAAATATTTATTTTATGGCTAATAATGTGTATGTGTTAAATCATAAAAATAGTTCAATATTTGTGTAAAGTTTGAGATTGTTAAGAAAAATGTATATAATTTATGATACACACGCGTTTTTGATTGAAATATGTGTGTTTGTTTTACCGATATAAAAAAAATATGGACAATTGTTAAGAAAATACATGTAATTTATGATTATCATGGGATTAGAATTTGATTAAAGTTGTGAGAAAGTTGTTAAATTTGAAATAAAACGGATTAATTTGTAAATAATGTTATTACTTTGAAGAAATTTTAAAATAAGACTTTCAGCAAATTGGTAAGAAAATAGTAGTTATTGAGTAATACTTAATAAAATTACCAGTTTTATAATTTTTGACAAGTCTTGATATATCTTTAATAAAATTTGTTAGTAAGTTTCCATCAAAATATATATATATATATATATATCCCTACTTAAATATAATCAACCGATGAAATCTACTCAATTGTTAATAATTTTTTAATTGAATAAAATAGTAATTCATCCACTCATAAAGTACAATTCATTTTCAGTGAATATTTTCATCTTTTAAGTATATTTGTTGATCAGTGAATAATTCAGACTCCGTTTAAAGTATTTCTCAATATTTAATTGATATTTCATCTCATCATTGAATAATTTTACCGTCTAATTTATTATAAGCAATTCTCGATTCACTGACTATTTGTTAGCTTCAATTCATATTTTCTCACTTTAATGATTGCTTTCCTCTTCAACGAATATTTTCTCTTCAATTAATATTTTCCTCTTCAATGTATATTTTCTCCATTCATTCCTTGTAAGTTTTTAATATATCAATTGGTATTTCATCTATTTAGTAGATATCTTTAGCTATTCCACTTTTTTCAGTAATTTCAACGATTTTAGTCACTTAATGTACTCTCTCACCAATATTACTTCTTCACTGAAAATTTTCTTTATAGAATATAATCTCTACTAATTAAAATTCCATTTGTTGACTTATTATTGACTTGTCATTTTCAATGAAAATTTAATTAAATAAATTACATCTTTCAATAGATTAGGTTGTACTCAACAAAAATAAAATAATTTTAGGCTATGTAAATCAATTAGAGCTTTTAAGGAAATTTTATGATAATTTAAGTGATATCTAGTTTTACGAGGTATTTTATTTTAGTAAATTTTAATCATCTTTTGAATTTTATGGTTTTTAATGAAATTATTGAAGAAATTAGGGTAAATCTCTAAATTTAGAAACACTTAATTTCTTGATAATTTGACTTGATTTTAGGAATATTTTAAATAAAAGTTAAATTTAGGATCAAAATGTTTATGAAACATCTATTTAAGATAATTATTTAAGAATTAGAATCAAATTTGACTGATAGATTTTGAATAGTAAATGATATTTTAATTATAATTTTATGTTCTATTTAAATAGTTGATTAAATCAGTTAATTTTTAAAAATATTTTAGTGAAACCTAAAATTTTAATTGATTTTACAGTGTAAAAAAGGGGATCAGTAATTACTTTCAACTTTATTGATTTCATGGATATCAAACACAAAAGTAGTATACTTATGAAAATCATTGATATATCTCTATGGTTGACTGGTAAATTTTATTGAATTTATACTTGATTTACTGATTAATTTTAATGAGCAATATGATATATATTTTATGATTTTACAATAATTTCATTTATTTGGAAAACATAGATTTTATTCGATTTTAGTCATTTTGATGAATTTTTTATTTGATAGAATTTGTTGCCAGAATCAAATTGTGGTGATCGAATTGGGTATCGATAACAATTTTATAATACTTTAAAGAAAATTTATTTTTATTGGTAAAATTGTCAAAATTTATAAAACTTTGGTAATTTTATTAAGTATTACTCAATAACTACTATTTTCTTACCAATTTGCTGAAAGTCTTATTTTAAAATTTCTTCAAAGTAATAACATTATTTACAAATTAATCCGTTTTATTTCAAATTTAACAACTTTCTCACAACTTTAATCAAATTCTAATCCCATGATAATCATAAATTACATGTATTTTCTTAAAAATTGTCCATATTTTTTTTTATATCGGTAAAACAAACACACATATTTCAATCAAAAACGCGTGTGTATCATAAATTATATACATTTTTCTTAACAATCTCAAACTTTACACAAATATTGAACTATTTTTATGATTTAACACATACACATTATTAGCCATAAAATAAATATTTCATAAATTCTTGAAAAATAACACATATTTTCATTAAAGTTTTTCCATAAACACTGTAACATATCGATGGTTTAACACACGCATTTGAGCCATAATTAGTTTTGATATTTATTTGCACATATTTTCTTAAAAATATAGAATTTTTCTTTAACTCTTTACAAACATTTACAATTGTTCTATCCCTGTCTACTATGAAACACAATTGAACAAACTTTTTCTATTCAATATTAATTGTATATACTTTGTTGAAAATTTAATAAAATAATAATGAAAATAATAATAATAAAAACTTGTAATATTAATAATAATAATAAAAATAATAATAATAATAATAAAATAAAAATAAAATTAAAAACATTAAAACACTACTTATAAAAAATAAGTAGTATATTAAAATTAAAAATGTTTAAAAATACTATGACCTTGACCTACTTTTAAATGACCTTGAAATAATATTATGACTCATCCAACAACCTTGAAAATAATAATAATAAAATTAAAAAATATTAAAACATTACTTATAAAAATAAGTAGTAAATTTATATTAAAAATGTTTAAAAATACTATGACCTTGTGAAATTTTGAATGACCTTGACCTACTTTAAAATGACCTTGAAAAAAAAATATAAAGACTCATCCAATGACCTTGACAATAATAATAATAAAAATAATAATAATAATTATAATAATAATAAAAAATAATAATAATAAAAATAAGTAATCATATTAATTAATCATAATATTAATCATATTAATAATAAAAATAATAATATTAATAATAACAATTATAATAATAATAAAAATAAATATAATTAAGCAATATTAATAAGTAATCATACTAATTAATAATATTAATAATCATATTAATAATAATAATAATAAAATTATTTCCTTATAATAAAAGTTTTATGTAGTCGTTTTGTTTTTATTATACATTAATAATAATAATAATATTATAAAAATAAAACGTGAATTTATAATAAAAATAATAATAATAATAATAGTAATTATAATAAGTAATAATAATAATAGTAATAATAATAAGTAATAATAATAATAATAAAAATAATAATAAATACTATAATAAAAATATTAATAAAATATTAGTAATAATAATAAAAATAATTATAATAATAATAATAAAAATAATAAAAATCATGATAACAATAATAATAATAATAATAATATATAATATATTAATAATAATACTATTAATAATAATACTATTAATAATAATAATAATAAAAATAATAAAAATAATAAAATATAATAATAATAATAATAATAATAATAATAATAATAATAATAATAATAATAATAATAATAATAGTAATAATAATAATAAAACATGATATTAATAATAATCATACAAAGAAATTTTATATATATGAGAAATTTTGATGTATATAAAATCATATACAAACCCAATGTATGGGTTTTCTTTATTCAGTTTTGTGTATGTATGCAGTCACGCACTTATCATGCACTTATCATGCACTGCCTTTGTTATAATTAATAATAGAAATATGCACTATTCTGATTGGTTAATCAGTATCTGTCAAGGGTATAAAAGCTCGTCACCACCTTATAAAGATCATAAATCAAACATGACCAAGAAAATAAGTGCTATCAGTGTCCAACCAGTTCAGATGTTCCACAATTATAAAATGTATTTTTTAAAGGAACCTATCAATATGCAATTGGAAAATCCAGTGAAACTCAATAAAACTCAATTTCAATCTCTCGATGGGACTCTCTCAATGATAGATATCAAGGATATTGATACGGTTTTCAAAAAGATCAATTCCAATTTAAAATGTAATGAAAATGCTTTCTTCACCAGTCAATATACCAGATATTATGATGCATTTACAGAAATAGGTTTCAAAGAACAGGAAAACTGGTATTTAACAATAGCAATCCAAGGATATAAAGCGGATCAAAATGATGTGCTTTCTCCAATCTGGAAAATTGTTACTGCTAGACTTTCACAATTATTTTAATGTATAGTGTTTAGTGTTTAATAAATGTATTAATGTTTTCTTTGTTATTCTATAAACAAATTATAATTAGTTTTAAATTAGTTTTAAAAAATGATGTCTGAAAAAGGTAAAATATAAAATATAAAATAATTAATTAATTTTTTGTTTAGAATATTTAATAAACTTTTTGTTTGATAAACTTGAAGAAATAACCGGTGTAAAAATTAGAGATATGTTGACTCTAGTTGAAGCATATCCTGGTCGATGTCGTTCGTGTAAACTGCTGTAGTACAATGTCAGGTAGTTATTCATTGGTAGTTATTCTCATTCTTTATTAATTTTGGTGGTCCTGTGGATTTAGGTCTGGGAAGGTCGGAATGAATTCTATATCGGTGGGTGAATGTCAGAGAGGCAGGTAGAGGATTTCTCATTGGTAACGACCTACTGATCGAGTCTGGCGGTGCTTCGTGAAGTTGGTATTTTAATGGAGCTCTACTTAATTGTTTGACGCCATAATATCTCATAATTCTTTTGTGATTATTGCATGTGAATTTTGTCTTTGAATATTATTATTACGATTTTTTTATTATTCATAATGCGGTGATTTTGGTACAGACTGAGGGTGGTGATAGTTATTATGCTAATTTCAATGTTGTTGCCACTTATTTTTATCTTGGACATTGTTATTGGGGCTAGTTGAGTTAACCGTGGGGCGTCACACTGTTATTACTATTAGTGCCTTATTATCAATGCCATTGTTACTAAATTACTAGTCTGTATAATCTAATAATTAACACATTAAGGTACATTAGTATCAATTACATTTAATTTCTAGTTATCATCTAGACATAATTTGTCATTACCAATAACAATATCACAATTTTATGACGGTTGACCGTCGTTTAAAAACTATATCGTAGGTTCAAATCAAATGTACAGTTTATCGTATTCATTTTATATAGCGTTGATCCTGATATTCATTTTTAATAAGTTTACAGTTTAGTTGCAGCGATTTCGAATTTCCACCTCCCTTTCCTTCTAATTTGATCTTAGGAAATATATGTTAATATTCAGATTTTATGAGTGCCCACTTGACTACTCGGTGTAAGAAGTTTAGGCGATGAGTGATTTAGATTTTAGGTGGAATTTTCGGGAGATGGGGGAAAGAGATCTAGCCAAAAGACTAGTTCTCGATCTTCCCACTACGCCTATAGAAGCTGATGATTTGACGTTTGAGTCCGTCGATGCGCACGACCTAGACCCTCACGGGCACAAGTTATGGGCGGAGAAACCGCACTTTTATTGCTTGATATCTAATTCTAATTTTTCCAATTTTTTACATTAACTAGATAATTTATTCTTATTATTTTTTAATTGAATATTTTCAACCAGAAATATTTTATTTTTAACTAGGTTTATTCGTTAAAATGCTGGTTTTATAGATCAATCTATTTTTCGGTCAAATTTTTATGTTATCTTGTTAGTTTTATGTTAATGTTGTGCGGTTCTTGGTGCATTTTGGATATAATTTTATTTACTGTTATGTTTTTGATTTTGTATTTAATTACATTTTTTTCTCATAATTTAGGGTGCTTAATTGATGTTAATAGGTTAGATTTTGAATCTGCATTTCTGTGTTTGCATGTTGTTTCCGATTCATTTAAACAAATAATGGTTTTAGCCCAACAAATAAAATGAAATATTAACTGAATAATTTGATGTAAATTTGCAATATCCTACTTTAATATCTTGGTAAATAAATATAAATAGTTGCCATTCCTAAATCTTAAAAACATTTCATAAAATAAATGAATCAAAACTTTGACTTGTTTTAATTCGTGGAATATAAGCTGAAAAACCAAATATTCATTGAATATAAAATTCAAAGCTTGAAATAATTGAATTGGAAAAAAACAATCATGCATTTTAATTTGGAAAATTTATTCACGATATTTCAATATATCTGAAAATTAATGTTCTAGTATGAGCTTCATTAAAACTGCCAAAAAATTCTAATTTTTCTTATTTTTTTGCAAAGTTAAAGGAATTATTTATTAATTTCGGCTTAATAATTTGCTAGTTATTTTGCAGTAGTTTATATAAAAAAATCCTATTAATTACTACTGGGATTTTAGCTAATATATTTGGAAATTATAATTAAGTAATTAATAAATTTGAAATTAAAAAAAATTAAGAATGAAAAAAATATTTTATTTAACCTCAAACTTTTAGAAAATTTATGAAATCTCAATTCTGTTGGGTTTTGTTGCTAGTTTGGTCCTTGTATTTGTCATTAATTCCCTAACAACACGTGTTTTATAAGGTACATATCGCAGGTGAGAGTGACTCTGTGTTGCGCTCAATGATTATTGTAAGGACGGCATTACCAAATTAAATAATACAAGTAAGGAAAACATTTATTTTTGATTATTTTTATAAAAATTGATTCTTTTTAAAATTACTAATTAGTTTGCAAATTAGTTAATTTAAACAATACAATTATCATACTAGTTCACCTGTCAATCCGAGAAATTTGGTTACATATCCAAAACTGGCCTATATAATTTGTTATTAAAAGCTTTGAAATGTTATTTTTTCACAGGGTTAAAGTATTTCAGGCCTACGAAGTTATGAATTTGTCATGAATATAATTGCTTCCGTTGTCAAGAAATTCACAAAAATAAAAAAAGATTTTAGGTATTTTATATTCAATTTATATTGCAATAGAATTTCACTCAATGCCAGAAATAAATCAAATCACAAGTAATATAAATATTTCATAACATAACATTTTTAAACAAACATTATCAGAACTTTTATTCCGAATCTGTGGCTTATAGAAATATAAAATGTTAACATAATTTTAGTAACAGATACTTTAGAAATATTCAATAATAAAATAACCCATAAACATAGATTCGTAAATATTTAAAATTAACCTACTGGTGGGTTTCTGTGTGTTGATATTTGAGACTATATGGTTGTTACCCAGACAACCCCATACAAATATCTTTCGCTTACCACTCGGCACCCGTTGCTAAGCAACGTTGGAACTGTGTTCGAGTGGGTGGATCATCGGCAAAAAGTGAGCGCTATTGCTAATGCTATAATTGACAGAACGATCCATGGGTCCAACGAGCTGCCGATAGAAGGCTTGTGCTCGATTTCGATTTTTCAGGTCCCATTATCCTCCTAACTCCTTCAAATGTTAACCTACACTCTCATGTCATTCGTTGTTATGCCCATTCTCATAGTCTTTCTTATCGTCGTCCGTGTTGATGATTATTCTATGGCCCGTACACCCTTTGTTATGTTAAATATTCACACACTAGCTCTCTTACCCTTATCCCTATTATAACTACAATGTTCTCTATTATTGATACTAGTATTGCCATTGTTACAGTTATATGTATTACCTTTATTAATTGTTACTACTATTACATTTATTATTATTCTTATTACTATAATTACCATTATATTTATTATTATTACTGCTATTATTATTATTACTGTTATTATAATTATTATAATTATTGTTGTTGTTATTATTATTATTATTATTATTATTATTATTATTATTATTATTATTATTATTATTATTATTATTATTATTATTATTATTATTATTATTATTACGATTATTACCCTTATTATTACTATTATTATAATTACCATTATCCTTACTATTATCATTATTATTATTAAGTTTTTTGTAGGGATCCGTCCTTATTCCTCAGCTTTATAAAAATATTTTATATAAAAATTTAGCTGTAATCCATTCGTATTTTACAGTTTTCGACAAAGTATTTTCCTTGAGTCGGAAAATTTTTGCAGCGTACCGTCCTTATTTTACAGTTTTATAAGGATATTATACTAACAATTGAACAACATTTCACTTTTACTTTACTATTTTCTATAAGTGTTTTAATCAACTCTGAAAATTTGAGCAGCGATCCACCCTTATTTTATGGTTTCAAGAGAATGTTATAGTAACAATTGAACAAAATTTCACTTTTATTTCCTAATTTCCACAAGTATTTTAATTAATTACAGTTTTACGATAAATGTTTTTAACTATTTCCGAAAATTTGCGCAGCGTTCTGCCCATATTTTCCGCCTCAATTCAACATAATTTATTTAATTCTTATATGTTATTTAAAACATTATGTTTTCATGATTTTGGTCGTTCGGATTAATCTTTTTCCGATGACTATTCATTTTAACTGTTGCAACGATTTCGCTATTTTTCCCGCTACCCTTTCCCTCTCTTTGTCCTTAAGTTCTATGTATGTTCATGTTATATTTAATGAGTGCCCACTGGACTACTCGGTGTTAATGATTTTTAGCCGATTGTTGTTAAAGATTTCATCTCAAATTTATCGAAAATTGAGTGCAAGAAGGATGAGCCAAAAGACCCACACTCGAGCTACCCCGTTTCGCTATTTAGGTTCAATGATTTGACGTTTGGTTTCCTGCGTTCTCACGCCGGAACCTTCACGGGCACGACTGTTGGCGGACTTAAATCGCACTTACACAGTCGATAGTTATGCGTAATTTTACTAACTTGCAATATGTTTTGGCTGTGGACCGAAAAAGAAATAATAAATAAATATTACCGTACCAACCTGGTAAAAATCTCGAATGCATAAAACCGTTTATTCATATAATTGTCGAAGTTCATAAATATACATATAGCATCATGAGCCCTTGTTCAAAAATGAGGGCATAAACATCTTTCATTGCTTTATCATAGAACATTTGATCTATTGGTCAATAAATTCGCAAATCATCCACTCTCATAGCTCCCAATTGTCAGTGTACAGCAGCTGAAAGTTGTCGTATTCAGGCAAAACACCCGCTAGAGTTAATTGCCCGAATGCACGGCTAACAGCTGCAATGCACACCAATTCACTTCAGACTGAAATTTTTTCTCCGAAAAATAAGACTGAAAATTTGTCAAAACACATCAGTATATATACATATAATTTGGCCTTAACCTTGCGTGTTAATTTTATTGCGATTAAACAAAATTCGACCTTGAAATTATTTGTGTTATCTAAATTAAATTTTTATTAATTTCTTAATTTAAATTGGTAATTTATTTTTAATATTTTTAATTAAATTTATTCAGCAAAAAATATTTTGTTTTTATTAATTTAATTCATTAATTTTTACTTTTATATAAATAGTCATTTTACGGTCGAATTTTCTTGTTATTATGTTATTTTTTATGTAACTTTCGTGCGGGTCTTGATGCATTTTGTATTTATTTTATTTTACTTTTATGTTTTTGATTTTATCTTTATTTATATTCTCTCAGATTTTAAAATGTTTAGTTGGTGTTGTATGTTATATTTTAAGCTATCTTGGTGCTGGGTTTTCGTGCTGTATTACTGATGCATTTAAACAATTCTCAAGGCTATTTGTGTTCTGGCCCAACACTAATATATGATTTGTCATGATAATAGTAATTCTGCTTAGTATGAGAGGAACCACAGATTCGGATCACTGGTAAATGTGCTTGATTGAAAGCTCAGTGGCACGAAGCTACCATCCGAGAGATTAAGAATGAACGTTTTAAGTCTGAATCTCGCCCAAAAATCACGATATTTTGTGCCATCCACGTATTGAGGCAATATTATTATTCATTAACGCAAGTTAATGGATGTGGCCTAGCCATATATTTAAACTCTATCCAAGCTGTGAAAATAGTTTGGATATTTGAATCATTTTTAATGATTTACGTGTTGGCATTAAATCGTTTGTAGACGATTTACTTTACGGTCGGGGAAGCGTAAGAATTCAAGCAGTTTATACTGCGAGGTTTAGAACTTCATCCCCATCTGACGCTAACATGACATGAAATATTACTGGTATAATTTGAGGTTTGTCACATTAAATGATTATTAATTTGTGAAACAATCCTCAATATACTTTCATCTTCTTCAAACTGCTGGGGAAAATATGTAGTATAATAAAATAATTTTTATTTTAATTGAAACCTTTGTGATTTATGTATTTATACTCATTCTTTAACTATCCTTCATTACGATGGTACTACTAAATGATGATCAAGTCTAGATTAGTTTTATTTAAAATGGTGTCGGTTCACTCATGACATCTGAAAGTTCAATCAATTCTTTACGGTATATCAATATCTGATACTTTATTCTGAAGAGAAGTATGCAGTCACCATTGCCAATTTCAACAAGACAGTGTCAGTTATCATGTAAGTAAAATGACCAAAAACTTCATGGCCCAAATCGGACCCAATAGAAAATTTATGTGAAATACTGAAACGAAGAGTAAACAGTTTAAACATTATAACACAAGACGCAATGATAAGAAATCTAGTAAAAAGCAAACTATTTCAGTCAAAATGCAAAGCGCAAAATGATTCAAGGCCTAAGTTAGCGGTTCCCGACCTTTCTGGTGCTGTGACCCCTTGATAACATTTGTAAGGTTGTGGTGAGCCCAACAATAAAATCAATAGGTTTACTCCTCGTAACTGCGTTTTTGCAGCTAACTAATATGTTTTTTAAATATCTGATTTTATTTATATTTTATACTTGATACCATAAAGTCAGAGTAGGAGTATCGCTTAAATTAAAAATGATAGTAAGAAACCACTGACTATTTTCAGAAGGTCTCAGGCTACCCTTGGCAAATTGTCACAAGTTGGAACCGCTGGCCTAAGCAGATCAATAAAATTAGTAAAAATCACAGTAACCTCATTGTATATTGACATTTTGTATTCAGTTACATTAAAATATGTCTAAATTGATGTAAATTTGTGTGAAAGTCAATCCAAAATATATTTGGTAATAAACATTTCTCAATTTTTCTGAAATTTTGCATTCTTGTTCGGGATAGGCTAAAAACCCTGCAGTATTTCATGTATTGTACATCTAGTATATGCTTAAAAAATTAAATAATAATTATAAAGATTTATTATGTAAAATATTATTAAAACAGTATTTTCAAATTAACACATAAAATACATAATGAAAAATGTTTTAAAAATTTAAAATACTAAATTTAATAAGTTAATATTAATGGAATGTATGAAGAATGAAATATGTACTTCTGAAAATATCAGTATTTTACAATTAACAAAAATTCCTAGAAAATATTGTGTTTGAATAACAATGTTTTTTGAATTTTTGTGAAATAAATTATTTCGGAAAGTGTTTTACTTATGAATGTTCTCAACTCCAAAGCTACGGTAGCTAATTGTGTATACACAAAAACTTTTTTGGTTTATTAAAACAAACTAATATATAAGTTAAATTTCTCCATTTTAATTTTATTAATTTCATTTTTACAACCTTTCTTAACTTTCCTTTTCCAAGTATTTATTATTTGTTATTCTAATTTATTTCTAACAAATATTTTTATTATTTTCTAATACTTATGCAAATTAGGTTTTCTATTATTAAGTAATTTAACCAAGATTTTTATAATTCTTTTACTATTTTCTCTTACATAATTTAGAAGTATTTAATGTAATGTTTTAATTTAACTTATACGTATTTTAAATTTTTCTAAGTAATTTATAAAATTTTTATATTTGGTTATCGTGGATTGTTTAAATCTTTGTATTATCTATGTGAATAAAGAAATACAATAATTTCAATAATTTTCCAAAATTTCTTTTATAAATGTAATAGAAATCAAAATTTCACACTATTTTGGTGTTATAAATTTGCGTTCATTTTATGGAATAAAATATAAGATATATTTAGTATTTAAAATTACTAGATTATAATATATATATTTATGTGCTACAAGTAACCTTGCAATGGGTCAGTTTCAATAACGTCATTAATTTCTGAAGCCACAAAAATTGCTAAATCAAGGATTATTACAATATTATCATCAACAAATTTGACACTCACAGTGCCATTTAAAACAGTTCTTTATGAATATGATGTCAAACACATTAAACCGACAAATTTATTTTAAAAATTCTCATTGTCAAATAAATCTACCTGAATTTGATTGTATTATAGAAGCCTATATTTCATAAAACCAAGTGTACTAAAATATTTCCATATTTTCTTAATATTTTTGACTGAAATGACACTAAGAGTCTTAAGGGGCTAGAATCTCAATATTATCAAACAGAGCTGTGATTAAGACGTCATACATTCATTAAAACTCCTAAAATTATTATAAGTACTTTACCCTAATATACCTTATGAAGCAAATTGCTTGTCACTGTTTTTTTCATAAATCATTTTACTTCTTGTATTTATATATTTTTCTTTTTCTGCAAAAAAATTATAATTGATATATGGAATTTTTATGGAGATTTTATTAAATTAGTTTTAAAGTAATTTTATAAAATATTTTCTCCAAGGTATATCCAGCAATATTTATTAAAGTGTACAGTATTAAAGTACAGAGATTCCCTTAAAATCAAACTTGTCTTTTTAATATAACGTAATATTACACAAACGATTTTAACTGCCATCTCAAAATGGACATGTTTCCCTCATCTAATTTCCCTTTAAAAATACATAACACATCTGTTTCTGCAAGTCTCACATGTTATACTATTTCTATGATAATATTTAAAATATAAATAAGCAGTTTAATTTCTAATTATTCACAGTTAAACTCATTTTTATTAACCAATCATAGATTTTCTTTTTTATTTAAAATTTTTATTTAAAATCTTTCATTTTTTTAAACAAATAAATAATTTTTAAATGGATTTAATTTTAAAATATTATTTTTAATAAATGTACAAAATTTATTCAACTTTAATTGATATTTGAAAAGTAAATAAAATAATTAAATTAATATTTATATAGAATATTTTTAAACATTTGCTTTTGGCTCTTTGACATATTTCCTAATAAATTACAAATTATTTTTAATTTTTAATATTTTCTTTTTAATTTTTCACTGCTCCTGGTAAATTATAAATGAAGTAAAAAATGAATTTATTTTAAGTACAAGTTAAATATTACATTGTTATAAAATTTCATAAAATTTATTACATAATATCTACTGATATTTCCACGACATTAACTATCTAGCACAGGGATGGCGAACCTTTTTTTGACTGCGTGCCAATAAATATTATTTTTATTAAATGAAAATACATGCTTTTAAAAATTATATATAGATTCATTTCTATAATATGCTGACATATTTTTTAATGGGATTTTTGTTGCTGAATATTTCTCGATAATGCATCAATATCCGGATCATAGTTTGACAATTTTAATGAAATACAAGCCTCCCCACATTCATCGGTAAGTCTGTTTCGTACATCAGATTTTATATTATTCATAATCGAAAATAGACTTTCACAGCTATACGTTGATGAAAATATTGTTAGAATAGCTAAAGACAATTTCTTCATCGCATTAAATGTTTCTGGGAGCGAAAACCATGTCTTCAACAACATATTATTCATGTTTTCGTATTCTTCTTCATTTAATCTTTTTTTTTCATTATTTTCTATTTCTTGCCTTAACTCTATAAATTTCAGCTTCCAAATAGAACTTGATTGAAACTCTGCCAACTGCATTTCTAAATTCTCCAACTGTAACCAGTCTAATTGATCCATTTTAGCAGTTTCCAAATCAAACTAATATCTTTCCCAGTTGTTTTTGCTGATAAGGAAACTAGTGAAAGAAATTCCTCAACTATTTTTTCTCCTTTAGCATAACGAGCAATTATGGACAAGCGAGCTGAAGATGTTACGTCGGTACTTTCATCAAGACATATAGAAAATAGCTTTGCTGAACGTATATCATTTATTTTTTTAATATTAATATTTTTATGCATTCTTAATATCCTGTCTTTAACAGTATTTCGACTTATACTTAATTCTTCAATGCGCTTAAGTATCTGCTCTTTATTTTGAAAATCTTCAAATAAATGTGGTGCACATTTAATGAAAGCTTCTTTAATATAATCTCCATCGCTAAATGGTTTGCTATGAGTAGCAATAGTCTTGGAAACCTCAAAACTAGCAGCAGCTAAATAATTTGTATGTTTTAAAAATGTAGTGAATGAGTTTGATTGTAAATTTTTATTTTTAACGTCACGTGCAATATATTCTTTTTGTTCTGAATCACTTTTAGATAAAAGAAATGAATGAGTAGTTTCATAATGACGTTTTACTGAGGATGTTCTGCACACTACTGTATTTCCACACAACGCACACAGGGCATTGTTATTGCTTTTCATCATTCCATATTTATCAGTCCACCAATCCTGAAATGGTCTGTTAGAGCTGGCCTCTGTTTTCCTTTTCTTATTTTCTGACATTCTAAAGTTGAAACATATTATTTATTTATCATTAAAATTGTAAATGAATTACCTTTTGAAATCAATTATAATTGTCTTCTAAAAATATAAATAGATTTTTTTTTATTAGCAAAAAATAATACTAAAAATAAGAAAACACAATTTTCAATCGCACTTACAAAGTTTTTAACTGAACTGAATTAGAATTAGTGAATTTCAATTTTGGCGAGAATGCAAATGTTCATATATATATGTATGTATATATTTGAAAATCCAAAGCATACTATGTTCATTTTAACATTTTTTTTTATATTTAAAATTACATGTTCATACTTGTATATACCTATACCTACATACGCAAATAATATAATTATATTATAACGTTATGAATAAAGGCGCCAGAAATCTGGAAGTTTGTTTTTAAATATCAAAATTTATGCATTAAATTTGAATTGAGTTCACAATTTTTCCAATATCAAAAATGCATTTGGATTAGTCAGTACATTACATATGTATGAAAATGAAAAATATTATACGTGCCAGCGAAAATTTAGCTGCGTGCCACTTTGGGCACGCGTGCCATAGGTTCGCCATCCCTGATCTAGCACATAGAAATTCATCGAAATATGTAAGTTTATATTTAAAATTTAATTAAATTATAAGAATCATCACAGAATATCAAATGCCAATAAAAAGAATTATAGAAGTTATGAAAGATGGAATGATTTTTATGAATAAAATCCAAATTATTACAATCGCAACAAGAGATTTTTCCCGAAATGTCTAAAGAACGAAGAGATTTCGGGTAAACTGAAAATTTTTGGTATATAAATTAATGAATGACTTACTTTTTTTTGAATAATTCAAAAATTCATAAAAAAATCACAAAATTCATATATAAATTGTGATGAAATTAAAAATTTAACTGAGATAAACAACATTCCAAGTTAAACAAAAAAAATTTTAAGCATTTAAAAAATCCAGGGTTGTACCGACTGTCCCCAACGGTCCGATTTAATGACTCTTGGTGTATATAGAGTTTTTATTCATCTAAACATTTCTAAATTCTGTAAATTTTTGAAAGTTTGCATGTATTATTTATTATGTATTATGTTTGTATGTTTAAAAAAAACTTTCTTCAAATTCCTTCTTTCCTATAATATAAGTTTTTATTCATTTGAACAAATTACATGCAGACACGGGTAAGTATGTATGTCCCTATATTATAAAATTATTGATTTTTTCATTTTAGTATAGCAGTTTTTAATGAACTGAAACGGGTGTAACATGATTGCGTGTATTTTAAAAATTCTTTTTATTAACTTTGTCCGAGGTGAATGAATGTGGCATGCAAGTCTTGCGAGAACAAATAAACTAACTTCCAGTAATCCGATTGAGTTGAACCTTAAAGAATAGATTCATTATCGACAACCAGGTGTTTTATTAAATTTTTGTGTCACACTTACACACACTGACTTATCCAAATTGTGTTTACAAAGCTAAAACTTGAAATATTAACGTTTTATTGAATTATTTATAATGTGTTCGAATTTAATTAAATATTTTTTTAAATCAAGACATGGTTTATAAATATTTTTAACTATTTATATCGAAAGATTAACTGTCAACTTCTGGCAACTAAGCGTCAAAATTAAAAATATATTTGAATAATTACAGTTAGTAAGAGAATTTTTAACATTTAATTTATAATCAAACTATAAAATGTTTCTCGAATTACTCTTTCTCAATAGGTGCTAAATGTTTTTGTGAAATTGTAAAATATTACAAACTTTATTATGATCACAAATATAACTACTTCGACCAATTTGAAGGTTTTTGAACAACAGAGATTACTGACAGTATCTCAAAGGTAGCATTACATCCATTACATGAACATTTATAAAAGAGATTAGATCATAACTGAATTGGTGTTTGAGATTTATTAACAAAAATACTTCTAAATATTTATGAGTAATAAATAATTATTAAAAAAAAAATATTACACTATTAAAATATTTTATAATGTTAAATAAAAATCTCTATACTATACGGAAAAAGGCAATTCCAAAACGTTGTAGGATTCAGTTATATTCATAGACGATAATCATTCCGAAATTAAAGATTTTAGATTTACTATTTATTTGCGATATTTTAATTCGTTTATCAATAGTTTTCCTTAACATCATTTCAATAAATGACTTAGAATAATAATTTACCAATTGTCAGCCTATACGGACTTGGTTTTCCAGCAGCATCCAAGAATTTTGTCGTACTGAGTTTAAAAGGTGATGTTCAAGAAAACCTTGTTGAATTTCAAAATGTCTTAGGATTTCTTAATTATGTACGTTCAGTTGCATTTGTACAGTAAGTAACATCATGTAAGATAAAATAATATCAACAAATTTAACATATATTGCAAATTGTTTAAAAAAAATTTATAAAATAATACCTTGTTTAAATTTTTTATTATGTCCAGCATATAAAAATGGATAGAAAAGAGCATTGCAAAATCCGATAGCATTCGTGATAAATATTATGGTTCGATGGTTTTGAGTTTGCTATTGCCGTAATTAAATAAATCCAATAATAATTTGATAAAAGAAATATAATTTATTTTAAAAAACGTTTAATAAAATAATTTTCTGAAATATTATTATAAATATAATTATTATAATAAGAATGCTTATAATAATAATAATAAAAATAATAATAATAATAATAATAATAATAATAATAATAATAATTATTATTATTATTATTATTATTATTATTATTATTATTATTATTATTATTATTAGTTTTATTACCTAAATGGAATATCAATAAATCATAATTTTATAAAATGTTTAATTTAATTTATTAAAACTTATTTATTTTAAATAATTCCCAAGGATTAATATATATATATATATATATATATATATATATATATATATATATTTTGTAATTTTCTATATTAATTTCCGCTTCTATTATTTTAAATTTAAATTTAATTTATTTCCTTTCCAAAAAATGAAAAATAAATAATTTTAATTTAAAGAAAATTTAAAGAAAAAATAATCTATAAAGTTCTGATTGCCAAATAAACTTTTATGATTTTAATATAATTCAATGCATTAAATTAATTTTAAATAATTTGCTGGTGTAATACAATAACATATAATAATAATAAAAATAATAATAATAATAATAATAATAATAATAATAATAATAATAATAATAATAATAATAATAATTAATATTATTATTATTCCAATCATCAACAGACTTAATAATTGAAATTTCATTAGCTATATTTATTGGAGCAGAGAGACTGCTTCGTCATTTTTGGATTTCTAAAAATTCTTTTTATGACAAAATGTATTATTGTTTATTGTTTAATTTTGTCAACTGAGGAAAATTCAATTAAAGTTTAAAATTATTGAAAATCAAGCAAAAAAAATTTCTAAGGTTTGATTAAAATCCTTATCAAAATATATCAGTCATTTTTTCTTATACATTATTATAAAATAAATATTTCAATTTGAAATATTTTCCATAATCGGATAAATATGTTTATCATTTATTATCATTTATTATCATTCTTTTAAAAGAGATGTCTTTAGAAACAAAGTAAATAACATAATATTTTTAATATTAAATACATTTTGATACAGACGCAGGGCCGGCCCCAGCAAAATGGTGCCCCAAGCAAAGCATACATTTTGGCACCCTCTGAGCCCCACAACACTACACATCTAACACGGCACAAATAAATGATGAACCAGCCAGTGGCCCAGAACGTAAGTAACCCATGTTTGACCCTGACTCAGTTATGTTTATGGTAATTTGAAATACAGTCAGCACTCTTTAATATAAATTTGTTGGGAAATCATAAAACACTTACAATGCCAATTAGCTACCGAAGAATTTCATTTACTGAGAAAAGAAAGTGTAAATGTATTAAAAATACATTGACTTAAGCTGAATTTTTAAAACATTTTTGCGAATTTTAATTACAAAATATTATGTTACTTTGAAATGTCTAAACTTCTCTAGTCTCTTGAAGTCTGCTTTTACATTAAGAATACTTTTCTTGTTTTCACACTTCCAAAATTGCTTATAATATTTATATAATCTAATGTTTGGGCTACATCTTTCTCAATAGACAGTAAAGCTAGAGAGGTAATTTTGTCCTGTTTCATAGGGGCTCGGAGGTATGTTTTCATAAGTTTCAAATTTGAAAAGCTTCTTTCACCAGTTGCCACACTGACTGGAATAGTTAGCAAAATGCAGAGTGCAATAGCTGTGTTGAGAACAAGTTACAGGTAATAATTTGATTTTAAGAATATATGAATTTACAAGGGTGTTTTTTTCTCTCGCAACATGCAAGAAATTGATATTAATTTATCGCACAAATCATACCCATCCAAGTCGCAATTGTCGCCACAAGTGAGTAAGATGTGTAAGTCTTGACAGCTTTTTCAACAACTCTTGGCGTGCTAGTTTCTGTAATCTTTTAATGTCAAACAAGAATGAAAAGTTGCCACTGTGCTCTTGAATTTGTGCAAAGCGTTCTGCAATCGAATTAATAGCCGTATCAACGATGAAATTAAAATTTTCAATCCGATAGTAAGATTCAGGATCTTGAATAGGATCATCTCTTGATTCATAGTCGAATGACCTCTTCTTACTACAAACTCTAATTTGTACTGCTACTAGAAAAGCTGCTTTAATATCTAGACATTCTGCAAGCTCTGTTGCTGTTGTTTTTCTTCTTTGAATCCTGTTTCTCTATAAAGTTTTAAGAAGACTAAGGTTTTTTCCATAAGTCTTACAACAGTTGATAGTTCTAATTGAGGATTCTACATAAGCTTACTGATGATGTTTATTTGGTGAAGAATATCATGCCATACAACCAACGAAAAGTTAAACTTGAAGTTCTTCACAGCATCAGCTAGTGTGACTGCCTCATGTCGAGCTAAAGAGTAATTTGCTTTTTCTGAAAGTTCAAACAGTTAGTGATATAAAAATTGCATTTTTGCAATTCAGCCAAAAAACGCATTGGTAAGACCCTGACTGTTGAATGTTCAACTACAATAAAACTAATAAAATGCTCGCCTATTGAAACATCTTCATTAATATCTACAAAGCTTATTATGATTATTATCAATTGCTCTTTATGACTCTGATCAGGAGTGCAATCAAGCAAATAGAGAAATATTCAGGCTGTCGAGAAGAATCTAAAATTATTTCTTTAACTCTGTCGGCCATTAAAGTAATTAATTCATTCTGGATTCTCTTTCCAAGATAATGATCATGGATTTCATCCGAAGTGATTCGTCTTAAATGTTCTTGCAAAACTGGATAAAACTTTCCTATAAGTTCTACCAAAGCAAGAAAGTTACCATTGACTCTCTGATTAATCTTTTCTGATGAGCCCAGAAAAGCTAGGTAAAAAAAAATTGAATAATTGAAAGAAATCTTTTAAAAACATTAACAGCTGGAGTAATCTTATTTTTCTCCAAATATTTGGAAAGCCATCCTGTTTGATTTTTCATACTAAGTTTGAACTGTTGCCTTTTCTTACGAGATTGAGCACCCAATAAATTCTGACGGTTCATAGGGTTTGACATATTATTTTACGATTTAAATAAAATTTAAGAAAATAAATTAAAATGTAAAAGCATAGATTTTAAAGAATAATTAATTAATTTATAAAATAATATATATTTTCTACAAAATTTGATTATGAATCAGATTTATTTAAGGTATTCGTAGTCAAATTTTATAGAAAATATTATGTCACTTATAAAGAAATCAGAGGTGAAAAACAAAAAAGTCGTTATAAAATAAATTATTTATAACGACTTTTTTTTGTTTTAAATATATTTTAAACATATTTTTAATATATATTAAATAATATATATTGATATTGAGCATTACTATAATAATCTTCTTCCGTTCTGAATGATGGCGTTTTATTTATTAAAATGCTGCAAAACCGAAAAGTGAATCTAAGTATTAATTATAATTGCTTGTTTGTAAAAGTGGCCTGTTATAACCATATAGCGCTAAGCAACATGTTTGAATTTGAAATGAATCATGAATGAAAATAAAACATGCAATTAAAAGATGGTTAAAAAAGCAAAAAACCTAAATCACGAAAACATGGTTTTTTTTATAAAAATGGCGCCCCATAGATTTTGGCGTCCTAGGCAACTGCCTGCTTCGCCTGTGCATAAGGCCGGCCTTGTACAAGGCTTTCTTTGGAACTTTAAAAATTTGAAGGTTTTACAAATTATAAGGGGAAGTAAACAATATGTTCATTAATATGTTCATTAATAATTCAAAAACTCCGGTTGGATTGTATTCGGATCTCATTTATTAATTTACAATTTTTCAATGCCACATACATTTTAGAGACTTCCAGTCATCTCTGTACTCAAAATCTTGACCCTTGTCGATCGAGGGGTTTGAAAAATAATAGTGCGCATAATTGGGGATGTATGAGTAAAAGTTTATTAAAAATTTTTAATAATTATTGGGAACATGTGAAGCATTATAGATAAGATTATTGAATCCAAAGATTAATGTACAAAATTCTATGAGCACAAAAGTTTTGAATGTCTTTAAATAGTTTTATTATGTAAAGTTGTGATCAATTTTGTTATGTTTAATAAAATATTTGTAATCTTTAATTATTTTTATCGTATATATAATTTTAAAATGATTCAAATTTTAAAGTTATAGTAAAATATTTAATAAAATAATAATAATAATAATAATAATAATAATAATAATAATAATAATAATAATAATAATAATAATAATAATAATAATAATAATAATAATAAATTAAAAATTATAATTACCGTAATTCTCCATGCAAAAACATCCACTAGATTAATAAGTAAAACTATTTAAAATTTCAATTTTTAAAATTAATTTGAGATTTTTATTATAGTATTGAATTTATTTTATTTATATAAATTTTCAAATTAATGTAAAAATTGTTGAAGTTATATTAAAATATTTAATAAAATAATAATAATAATAATAATAATAATAATAATAATAATAATAATAATAATAATAATACTAAATTAAAATAAATTAAAAATTATAATTACCGTAATTCTCCATCCAAAAACATCCACTAGATTAATAACCTGGACAGGAGTCCAGCACACATAAAATGTAATTAAAATTGAAACAAGCATTGTTGTAACCTAATAATATATTTTTTTTTAAATAAAAGAACATTGTTAATTAATAAATTGATTAAAAAGTACAAAAACCCAAAAGTAATCAAACGTGATTTTGACCCCATACGGTAATACCCAATACACTATTTTTATGTTTTAATCGTCAACGGACAAAATTATGATGGTAGAAGACAATGCCTTTTTATAAATAAAAATATCGTTTTTAGTAATAATTCAACCGACTTTCAAATTCTAACAAATTAAAATTCAAGTAAAGAAAAAAACAAAATATTTTATTCCAATAAACATAATTTTATTTGTTCACAGCAACCAAACCTACATGAAAAATGTAAATGAACATCATTAAAATTTCAGCTTGTCACATTTTGATAAATTCAGTTTATCTGGCTGAGTTTTACAAATAAATCATATTCTCTTTTTATGTTAACTTATTAGTTTTTAGAATTATTAAGTCAAAATAGAGTTTAATTGTTTTGATTATATTATGAAATCAACGATTCAAAATATTGTAATAGGGAAGTTTACAGCATTTCTAAATAATTTTTAAGAGGTTTAATTTTTGTAAAAAAATTTATTAGTAAATTATGATTTATGCCATTAAAGATTAAGAAAAAAAGGAAAATATACATTGAAATCAAAACATTTCTTTGTGTATATTTAAGTTTTTGGCGCAACATATTTTACAAAGCACAAAAAATATTTAATCACAATATTTAACATTAAAACAAATATTTAATAGTATTATACGAATTATTTAGAGTAAAATGTATTTGTGATATCCATCAAAATTTACCAGAATCGCGAATTCTCAGGAGCGTAATAAAAAGTATGTGAAACATGTGAAAATATTTGAAGCTATATATAAAATTATTTTCAACAAAAAATTATAATTTTTATTTTTATTTGCTTTTTTATCAATCACAATAAATGCAGAAAATTAAACAATATGATTTTATTTTTAAATGTATTTTAAAAAACAATTATTTTTTTTGATATTAAATAATAAATATTTATATAGCAAAGCGTTTGGATATTTGGAACATGACTGTAATTGGACTTCATTTAGAAAAATAATATTACGATTCTTACGTAATAAAATTTAATTTGGTTGATAATAAGGTGGGCCACGAAGAAAATGCTTTAAACCTTTTTTACTGGCCAATAAAAAAGCTTTTATTAAATCTTTCGTGTCAGAATCTGATATAATATTTTATGTGATACTGTTTTTCATTTTAGTATTAATACAAAGAATTTATTATGAAAATTATCCAAGAATCTTTTCAAACAAATGAGCAAAATAATTGAAAACTCTAAATAAATAATGAATAAAAAAATACAAATTTTCAGATTGCCTTTTCAATTTTTTAAAAATAGGAAAAAAATTGAAGATAAAATGGTTTACTATGAATATAAATTTTGTTTTTAAAACAACTGTAAAAAAAGATTTCTAAAAAAGAAAAAAAAATCATTTAAAGTTTTTATTTGCTTTACAAAAGAAAATTTTCAAAATCTCGTTTTACTTGTGGATTGAGATGAAATTGTGATAAATTTCAAGCAGGATTATATATAATCAAACGCAACTGAAATTTCCAAATTGAAGAATTAAAATCAAAATTTGTAATTTTAAAACTTTAATATAAATATATATATATATATATATATATATATATATCCGTGGTTCATTTTCATTGTTCCACCACGAAACAAATTTTAATATCGACGTACCACCAGCAAAAGTCAAATCAAAAACAACATAAATTATAATTATAATATCCACGATTGATTATTACTGAATTTAATCTTAAACTTAGAATTAGTTATTGTTAGTCACTAAATTATTAAAAATAAACTATTAATAACGATTTGTGACGTTTCAACATAGAATTACCAATAATAGAAAGACGGACATGTTAAGACAAAGTTTTAGAACATTTAAAACAACAAGACACATGATGGACGATTATAATCTTTGAAATTAATATGGTATATGAAAATAAAAAAGAATTCAGAAGTGAAAACCAAAAGGAGTTCCTATTACATATATATATATATATAAACTAAAATTGTTGAGAATTTTTAAAACTATATACTCAGCTGTCTTCTAATCAACAAAAAATAACAATTGATCGAAATTTATATTTACTATAGGATGCATTAGAGTTATCAGTTTTATTGGAATTCCTACTATTTAAAACATCCATAAACTTTATATAATAACAATTTCAAATAATTCGCAAAAACTAAAATATATTTTTAAAACAACGTTAGATAAAATTAAATCTTGTTATGGAGATTTTCTGATATATAAATACGCTCAGCAGATTTTCAACATTCCACAATCATTCCACACAACATATATTAATTAATTTATTTTTAATTTTAATTTTGAATTTTGTTAATTTAAAATATTATTTCACAGTATGTGCTCTTTACATTTCGGTGAGCGTTTTAAAACAAAATTTATATTTTAAGTAACACAAAGAGGAGAGGAGTGTAGAAAAAAATAGTACACCTGATTCAGTTCATTAAAAACTTCTATAATACAAGTTTTAATGAACATCCAATTACGATTATGATTAAGTTTATGAATTAGCCATTTTTAAAATGGCTTACAGGTAAATTTTTTAATAAAGTATATTTTAAGGCTTGGATTGTGATCAGGTATATCTATGAGATCATTATTCAAGTTCTTAAATAATAATCTTCATCAACGTGTATTTTAAATTTACTTTTATTAAGTTTCTTTAGATTTTTTTAGGAATTGATGCCAATTTATGTAAATTAATAGAATTAAGTTCGATTAATTGAAAACTAAAATTTATTAAAATAAAATTTATTATTAAAAAGTTTTTATATTCGAATAAACTGCTTCTCTGTTCCTTGGAAATTCGTTTTGGCTGCCATCTTTTTTACCTTTCGACAAATCCAAATTTTTGATATTTATTGATTTTATGAGGCTTTGGAAATTTCCGTTAATTTCCCAAATTTAAAAAAATCTTCCCCATTTTCAATGGTATTAATGATTTGGATTTATATACTTCTATAAAATATATTATTTTTAAATTTAAGTTATCGAAAAACTTATGTTTTCCGTTTTTTAAACTCCTCGTTTGAAGGTTCTGGTTCCACTGCTCCTGGTAAATTGCAAATGAGGTAAAAAATTAATTTATTTTAAGTACAGGTTAAATGTTACATTGTTATTTCTTCATCTCCTCAAAAAACTAGAGTTTCAATGGATATATTTGAAATATCTGAAATGTTGTAAAAATAGTAAATTGATTGAATTTCTTGAAAAATTTTACGAAATTATTTCTTAATTTTCTCTACAACTCTAAGTAGAATTATTGGTATTTTTTTCAAATATTTTCGACTTTAATTTAAAAAAAAATTATCTAAAAAATTACTAAAAATAGATTTATATAAAGTTTTTATTGAACTGAACATTTCTACATTTTGAAAGTTTTCATGCATTATTTACTATGTATTATGTTTTTATGTTTAATAAAATTTTCCTTCAAATTCCTTTCTTCCTATAATATAAGTTTTTATTCAGTTTAACAAATGTCCCTATATTATAACATTATTGATTTTTTCATTTTATTATAGGAGTTTTTAATGAACTGAAACAGGTGTAAGAGTGTATATGTATGTGAATGTTCAAATATTATCTCAATTTTATGTTGCTAATTATGTGCATGAACAAATCGAGTCTTGATTCCCAAATTATTTCAACCCCGGTCGGAACCTATTATAACTTTATTGAATAATTAGCTTATGTTTTCCAAAATCTGTTTTTAACGAGAATACCATTTGCTTCTTGTTGAATGGGAGCTGATTTTCAAAATTAAATTTAAACAATGATATATTCAATAAATGCAAACTTTAAAATGTGCCATGAAGAATTGATATAAACTACTTCCTTTTTAGAATAAATACTCAAACTAAATACATAAGAAATAAATTTAATTAATTTGATCATTATCAGGAAATGAAACTAGAAAGAAAGTTGACTGAGTAAATGATCAGGTATACACATAGGACAGATGAAAGGATGACGGAATACTGGAGAGATATTGACGACGTAAGTCCTTTTAACGGCAGTCAGGAACCCGAAAGCGAAGGTTTCTCAAGGAGTAGTACTGGGAACGGTGATAACCTGCTTGAGAAATGTTCAGTTGTTATGTACGTACCAACTAATAATTATTATAATTATAATTAAGCAGTAAAACTAATGTTGGTTTACCTTGGTGGCATTTCTTATAATTTGTAAATTTAATTTCTATGAAAATAAATTTACATTTTTATTTCTTATCTGCTAAAATAGCCGCTGATAATTTTATTTCTAATACAAATAATTTTTATTCATTCGTTTTTAGTTGTTAACTATTTTGACCCACGTGCTAATTTGAAGGGATACCAAACAAATGCCTTATTGTTTTTTCACAATTAATAGAACAATGAATTTTATTATGAATAGATATAAGAAGATTGAACATTTTTAAAAAAGAAAATAATATTTATGTAAGGTTTTCGTCAATTATTTACTTGTTGCAGGGTAAAATGTTATATACAAATAAGCCGATTAAATATAGTACTAATTTGTCAGTAATTAACCGATATATATAAATATTATATAACGTAACTATTAAAATAATATTTACTCTTGAAAAAACATTTTATTAACATATTTTATTAAATTATTATTAATTTTAAAATTAACCATCATATTTTAATAAGAAGAATAAATTAAATTTACAATCAATAAATTTAATTAAAGAAATAATTAATTTGCCGCATAATTATATTTAATACTTTCTTAAAAATTCCTTATTGCAACAGTTCTTTAATTTTCATAATTGATCGGACGAACAAAAGTAAAATGCATAATTTTTTAATTATTATAATTTAAAATAATTAATTGTAAATTACATTCAGCAGAAAAAATAAATACTTAATTAAAATTACTTTCGATAATTTAAACGGAATAAATTTAATATAACATGTATAATGTATTTTTAGAATGCATATAAACTTTCCGGTTAATAGAAATTCATCTTATCAACATTCCTCAAAATTAAATTCTACAAAATTAAATTTTTTTAATATGTAAAAAAATTTTTTTCTAAAAAAATAAAAAATGCTAATTCTTTTAATAAAAAGAATGGAACAGTTTTTAAATTTTATGTTAAATTCAGAGTAAATAAAAATGTCATAAATTAATTAAAAACTTCGAAACAAAATTCAACTGAAATTTGCAGTATGAACATCTTGTGTTCTAATACAGTTAATTTTTACATTAAAATAATTTAATATTATCTGAAAATACTGGCAGATATATTTAAAATTTTCAAAACATATTATTATAAATATGTTGTACAACTAATAAAAAACAAACTGTTATTTAAGAACAAAGATTAATATTAAAACAATAAAAAGAGACAAAATCTTTACAATTATTCTATTAATGCTTTACAATGTTTCTAAACTTATAATCTTAAATTTTATATTACAAATAATTTCAATTTTTATTTTGCTTATGATAAACTATACCAATACAATATAATATAATATAATATATAAATACTTTTTTCCTATGTTGTATCCGAGCTATCATTGCTTCATTAGGCATGTGATTCTTCCATAATTTACATATAATGCATATGTACGCACTCGTCATAATTGCAGCAGGAATAAAGTAAAACACAATAATCATAATCACGTATAAAATTTGTCTGCCCTTGATTAGATCTGGAAGAAAAGATTTAAAAACTAACGAAGAATGTTAAATAGAATTTATGAAAATTTATCGATTGATTCGGAAAAACAAATTTCACTATATAAATATTGATTAAATAAGATTTTTCGATAATGTTAGAAATTGACAAATTTTATCAAGATCTAAAATTGTTTTAAAACATTTATAAAAAATTTATTAATTCGTGAAATAATATTAGTGATTATGATAATATGATTATATAGTTTAGATTTCAGAATGATGTTGTTTCATAATTAACACTTTAATGCGGATGACGTAGTACTACGCAGCACTAGCTGTTTGTGGTAAGGGAATTTTCAAAATTTCGTTTAAAAATATTTGGTAGTTTTTAAGTTATAGAAATTTTTCTCAATAGTATTTTTACGAGCGCGTTGTGCAGTTTTGCCTGTTTCTGCAAACAATTTGAGTGAATTACGTACCGCTTAAAATATGTTAATTTAAATATTAATCTTCAAGGTTAATGATATTATTATGCAAATATCGAAAGCTCCATTTTAATTAATTACAGATTTTCAAATTAAACATAAATTTAATAAATAACTGTAATCCAATTTCCGAAATGTTTATTCATAAAATATGATATATTTCGATCTTAATAAGATCCTGATCACCCATAAAACGAAATTCATAAAGTATATCATATAAATTGTTAATTTGAAAGTAAGTCGGAAACGTACAAAGAATTTCAATTTTAGAATACAGTTGAAAGAAGAACAGTTTTAGCAGTGGATCCATTTGTAAATAAATTTCGGTGTTACATATGGTACTTTTTAATCTGTGCTCAGTGAAATAATTCGGAGTGCCTCAAAATTAAACCATCAATGAATAGATTCATGGAAAAAAAAACAACTAATTTTTTATAATTTTCTTTTCATAAATATAACTTTAATATGTAATAAATTTTGGTAGACACATATTGTTTACTTTGAGAAAAATAAAATATATACAGTATGATAAATGTGTCTAAAATAATCACAAAACTGCTCTTCTTAAAAACTTAACCATTTCGTTGCGATGAACGTATATACACGTATTTATGTATTTTTTATTTACCGTTACCGTTTATCTACGTCAATCAGTTTTATTATTTTTTATTAATAAAAACAGCTCCCTTAAAGTAATTGAAGTGTTTTTAAAAATAAAAAAAATAATAAAACTAATTGACGTAGATAAACGGTAGCGATAAAGAAAAAATACATAAAGACGTATATTTTGAATTATATATTTTTCTCGTCTACCTTCATTTCTTTTTTTTAATATTTTCTTTTACAATCTTTTACTAAACTAATCAGCAAATAAACACAATTTTTAAAAAAAACCTAATATTTGCGAAGTCTTATTTTACTTTAAAGCAATTATTTTGTTATTATATTTTCATGATTTTAATTATTGGAATTGAAATTTATGTTTTATATTGTTTTTTGAAAAAAATTTATTATTTTATTTTTAAAAATAGCAATTTATTTTATTTTGATTTCTTAGAAAATTCTTGTATCACAAATTATTATTATAAAAGGTAATAAGAAATCGTTATATTTATTTTCCAATTTATGTTTTGTACTTTTTGAGCTGTAGTCACAATGCAAATAAAGGAAATGTTAAAAGAATACAAAAACGGATCAGCGGTGAACAGAAAACAATAAATGATTTTACTGATACTTCAATTACCGTATTTAGGCACATAACGGACACACTCAATTATAAGTCGCACTTAATTACAAGTATTGAGAAGTGATAAATATAAACCACGCGAAATATCCCAAAGCGGTTTGTATTATGTAAAATTTATATAGAATACACTAAGGCAGTGTTTTCCAGACTTTTTTTGCCCACGGAACCCTAAAATAAAGAAAAAAAAATTGGCAGAAGCCTAACAATTAAAAATTGTGAAAATAAATTATTGGAAATAAATTTTAGTTAATTATGAACCACCTGAATACAAATTATTTGATGAAACATTTCTCGATGCAAATTTTATTTAATATTTCAGTATATCCGTAAGAAATCATCTAAAAATGATAATATTTAGTATCAGATCTATTAATCCCGCCGAACCCTTAAGAATTTCCACGGAACCCCAGGGCTCCAAGGAACACCATTTTGGAATCATTGCACTAAAGGGTAGTATGCATTTTGTAATTTTTAATTATTACGTAATTACCACGGAATTTGGTTTAAAATTACAAACTTTTACTATTTCAGTGACGAATGGTTTTAAACGAAAATACAGTCGTTATCGACGTAGTATAAAAGTCTGAGACGAGTGCGTCCTATTTCAACATATTTATAATTCATATAGTCAATTTAAGAAAAATATATTTAAATTAGAAACACACCCTATTATAAGACAGAGCCTGTGTTTCTTATTTGTAAAATATGGTAAATGAGTTTTAAATCAATGCATATAAACAAAGTAATTATAATAAATATCACTACTTTTTGATTGGACAGATTGAAAGCTGTAGCTGCACCATATTTCGATTTTATCTGCCCAGTAACGGGTATCTGAAATTGTGAAAATGAATAATGGCAACGCCAAAGCTGCTGAGACCAGCCAGATGATTGAAATATATAAACTGGCTCTGCGGGAGATTACTCGCGACTTAAGGGCGAACATAATACCAATGAATCTGTCGCAAGCGATCACAGTTAATGTCATAGTACTCGAGGTGATAGATAGAACTAAAATTAAATTTAAAATTAACTTAAAATTAATTACATTGTTCATATTATTGTTGATGAAATTTTCAAATGATTTAACTGTCATTGTTATTTCTTTCCAAATTCTTTATGAAATAAATACTTATTATACTAAATTGATCATTTTTTGTAAAGAACAATAATTGAAATTTTAAGTGTGAGCCTGTTAAGACGATTCAGTTCTACTAAATACTAAAAAAATCATATTTGACAGCGCCCATAAAAGTTAAAAAGGTGACTAAAATTGAAAATGATAAAAACTATAAACGTTAAAATTTCAAAAATAGATTTGAATTTTTAAAAAACAAAAAAGTGAAATTTAAAGGGTTTAACTAAAATGAAACATTTTAATATGATTGAATTGAGTTAACTTATAATTTTAATACCGCAGTTTTGCTTGAATTTATAATTAAAATAGGTTATAAAATATTAACATTATTTAACTTATATAAATATTGAATTGGAACGAAAATCTTGTCCAATAGAAAATAATATTTATTTAACCAATAAAGACAATATGTAAATTGAGAAATATAAAAAATTATCATTCGTCTGTAAATCTGAAATGTTGAAGATAGTCACTGTGGGATAACAGTAAATAATAAGTATTCTAAATAATATAATATGTATGTATGCGTATATTGAATTTGTATGACTGAAGATTATGCAATATATGTCTGAATGTCAAAGGTGTGATTTATGTGATTTATGCATGCATGTGTGTATCTTGCTCAAGATAATTACTATATAATAATTTCCTCCTGAGAGTTTCTCACTTGATTTAGATAATAAATATTATGTCTCCAAAGTCTTCTAACGTGGCGACCACGCCAGGACTAACAACAAATAATCAATTAAATGCGTTTATTCCAACACCGAAAATCTTTATCGTTGGAGATAATCTGGAAATTTTCTTAGAAGAAATTAGAAGATTTTAAGATTTAACTCAAACCCCAACCCAATTGCCAAAAACGTTCATAAGAGCATTTAGTTCAACGGAAGCGGCTAAATTATATGAAGGAGTAAATGAAGAAATGACAGTTATAAAGAGAGATGCAGAAAAGCCTTAGAAGAGCCTTCTTTAAGAAGAGATTTAAATGAACCTATTCGATACAAAAAAGAAAATGAATCTATTCAAGACTTCTCTAGAACAATTAATCGATTGGCAGAAAATGTCTGAAGACACGAATTATCGAAAGAGAAAATAACTGCCTTTTTTTGCAAAATGTAATAGAAGATAAAGATATAAAAAGAGAAATAAAGATGAGAAATATTTCCAATGTCAAAGAGATTAAAGAGATTATTACAAAGATAGAAGAAATTAATAAAGAAATGAAAAACGAAGATATTGCTGCTATGAAGCCATTCAAAAGAAATTATGCAAATTTGGTCCAAAATCAAAATCAATATTTAGCTCAACAATATCGACAATCGCAACCAAGACAACAACATCAAAGATTTCGAGAAAATACCCTACCACGAAAAGAACCATTTAGAAATAATAACAGATTTCTAGAAAAAAGGTATTTACCTAGTCGACCTTCAGTTCTATCAGTACAAAACAAATCGGATTTTTCAAATTCTTATGAGCGGTCAAATAGAAGACACGAACAACTACGATCAAAACAATGCTGGGACTGCAAAGAAGTAGGATATATAAGAGCCTAATGTCCGAATATAAAATGTTCTCATTGCAAGAAGGCAGGCCATTTTAAATTCCAATGCTTCGATCTAAGAGGAACTCAGAGCTACAGATATCAACAGAATATGGCATCAATTACAGATCAAGGAGATGATGAGAACATGATGTCCGACAGCGAATACCCAAATGGAAACACTCCAACACAGAAGGAAGTGATTGGAGCAATAAACTAAATGTAAGTAATATCTTGAGCAATGATTGTATGTATGATAATGTTTGTAATTGTTTGCATGAAATTGAATTTTTTGATAATATTTGGTATGATGATGTTTGTATGCTTGATGTTATATATATAGATATTGTAGATAAAATAGATAAAGGGATGGGCAATAAATTAGCTACTTTAAATAATGGTTATGATAGTGTAATAAAATATTATAAAATGGGGGGTAGGCCAGTATTAATATATTGATCAATAATAAGAAATTTAATTGCCTTCTGGATACGGGAGCTAAAATAAGTGTCATCAGTAAAGAAATAATAAACGCGCTCGAAAATGTAAAAGTTGAAAATACTAATTTATTGGTAAAGTGTGCAAATGAGAGCTCCTTAGAAATATTAAGCAAAGTTTCGTTAAAAATAAAAATTATAAATCAAGAAAATAGTGCTGATTTCTTCATTGCAAATGAAATTTCACCAAGTCTAGTAGGAGGAATTAATTTGTTAGATAAATTTAATATTAAATTTGTATTGAACCCCGAAAAGAAAATATTTTAATGTTGGGTGAAGCAAAACCAATCAATTTTAAAAATGATCATATTAATCGAGATGTGACTTTGAATAAAATAATAAAAGACTATAAAAACATATTTATGAAACATAAATGGGATGTATGCAAAACCAATTTAGTAAAACATGAGATATTAACGAAAAATGAACCTATTGTTATTAATCCTAGGCGCCAGCCATTTCATTTAATTGAGAAAATTGAAAAAAATTATTAAGAATATGAAGGAAAACAGAATAATAAGTCAGTGTGAGTCTCCCTGGAACTCACCTTTAGTTTGCGTAAAAAAGAAAGATAAAGATGAGATCCGGTTTACTATGAAATGAGATTTGTTTAGATTACAGAAAGAACAATTTTTCCCATTCCGAATACTCAAGAAATGTTAGATATTTTGTACGGCGCCAAATATTTCACTACCCTTGATTTAGGAAATACTTATTACCAAGTTGAGTTACAAGATAAATATAGATTAAAAACAGCATTTTCCAAAAATAATTCTCAATATTGTTTTAACCGTATGCCGTTTGGTATTGCGGCTGCGCATGCAACATGTCAAAAGCTCATGAATAAAGTATTAGTGACACTAAATTGTAAAGAAGCCGTTGTTTATCTTGACGACATATTAATATTTTCTTCTTCCTTACAAGAACATTATAAGAGAATAAGAAAAGTATTTCAACGAATAAGTGATTCTGGGTTAAAGATAAGTCCAGAAAAATGTCAGTTTATTAAAAAAGAGATAAAAGTTTTAGGACATGTGATAAACGAGGAAGGAATACATACTGATGACAATAAAATAATCGCGATTGAAAATTTTGAAATTCCGAAATGTGCTTAAAAATTACGAAGCTTTCTTGGATTAACAAATTATTATCGGAGGTTTATAATAACTATAGTATGTATTCAAAGCCACTCGAGAAAATGCTATGTATATACTATGTTTATACTATTTTCCGAAGAAAAACGACCAAACGGAATCTTCTATGTTGGAGATGTTGTGTTGGTAAAAAAAGATGTTCTTCATAAAAATGAAGATAGATTTGAGGGTCCAGGTAAAATAGTAAAGAAACTGCACGACAGAAGTTTCATGATTGAATTTCAGAATGGAAAATGGAAAATTAGAAATGTTGAATGGATCAAACATTTTAAAATGAGAGGAGATGTGGGATAACAGTAAATAATAAGTATTCTAAATAATATAATATGTATGTATGTGTATATTGAATTTATATGACTGAAGATTATGTAATATATTTCTGAATGTCAAAGGTGTGATTTATGTGATTTATGTTTGCATGTTTGTATCTTGCTCAAGATAATTACTATATAATAATTTCCTCCTGAGAGTTTCTCACTTGATTTAGATAACAAATATTATGTCTCCAAAGTCTTCTAACAGTCGCCTTTAAGGTCTACGCACTTTTGCCAGTGTTCTGGAACTGGTGTTATGCTGTTTTTAAAGAATTTCACAGGTTTTGAAGAGAATCACTTTTCCAAATCACCGTTAACATCTTCAGCGAGTAATACGTTTCCTCACGAAGTGAGTTATTCATAGGAGAAACAGGTAATAGTCTAAAAGGGCAAGGTCTGGGAGTTTGAGTTAAATGTGTCGTATGCGGTCGAGCGTAATCGTGAAGGAAATGAAACTTTTCTAAACTGTTTCCGCCGCTTTCCTCTAATCAAATCTACGAGTTTGTCCAACGGAGTGCAATAAATTTCTGCATTTATGTTTTTTCCTTTAGGAAGTACATCACAAAGGATAATTCCTTTCACATCATAAAAAATAGTTGCAAGGTGCTTTTGTACAGTCAAACATCGACGAATTGATGTTCTTTGTTGATCACCGTCACCGTACCAAGTTCAAACATATCCACACCTCATCCACCGTTATGCGTTGGGATAGAAAGTTGGTGCATGGCTAACAATTCGCCACATATTCTTTCTCTGTTAGCTTTTTTCTCATCTTACAATGTGGTTGTACTGCTTTTCCATTTTGTGCAAGTATCGAAGTACTGTTATGTGAGACAATGACAGCTCTTCAGCCATATTACTGGACGTAGCATATTTTTTGTGTAACAGAAACTCTTTGATTCGATCTTCTACATCATCTTTAACCAATAGTCGCCTACTTCTCCATCATCAATGAGGAAATTACCAACAATGAATTTTGTAAATATTCGCTTGAGGTTTCTCGCAAACACAGTACCAGTGTCAAGCACGGAATTAATCTTCTCAAATTTTTTAATTTATCCAACAATTTACCACATAATTAAATAACAGTTAGAATTAAATGGTAATTTAAAAACGTTAATTAATTAATTCAAATAATCCATAATTTACTAAAATAATTTACTCAAATTAATTGTTTGTGTAGATATTTAAATTTCTTTATTTAAAATTTATTACTAGACTTTAGACATTTACTAAAATACATTAACTAATAAATTTATTACAATAAATACTTAATAAAAAGTATACTTACACCGGGTTTTTATTATCGAATTGACTTAATAGGAAAAACAAAAGGTTTAAGATTTATCTTTATATATTGTTTTATCGCCATTATTTATTACAAAAGTTACTCCATCAGAATAATTTTCTGCATATGTTTAATTAATCTACATTAATAACATACAAGTTGTGACACATACATCTTGTATGGATCATGTATGTATCACACATATACATACGGGTCACAAACCCGCCTCAACCAGTGACTTACAAAATTATAAAATCAAATTGTAACAAATAATTCAGGTATCACAATGAATTGCTACAAAAATGTGAAATATTTCATTAAATTACATCAAAATTATAAGTAGTTCATGAAATTTCAACAAACCAATAAAATATCGAAGTGAGTTACACCAAATTATTAAATTATCACAAAACGTTACAACAAAATAATAAAAAACCTATTATTGCCACATAATAATAAATCATTTCATTATGCAAAAATATTTTTTGCATTCTCACACAAATATAACATCTGTCTAAACCAAATAAAAAGGTTCCGGCTTTGTCCCATAAAAATTTTACAAACATAATTAAATTTAATATCAATTTATACTAGCTTTTACGGAGGTCTCACAAGAAACTCACGAAAGCATTATGCAGCCTAGAGGCCGCAGGTTCCTACCTATGGTCTGGTAAATGGCCATCATATGACAGTGAATAGCTGTAGATTTACAGAATTATATTCAACTGCTCATAAAAATACACGAAAACCTACCATCAAAATGTTTATCAATTTTTTATCATCAAATCATATCGATTTAATAAATGTATATTTATTTTCGCTGTTTTTTATTGTTATATTCATACTTTTAAATAAGAATTGTAATATGTTATGAATATTAAAACATAAAATAATAAGTAATATCAGTTATTTATTAAAAATAATAAAAATAAAGAAAATAAAAATAAATAATTAAACATTTATAAAATAAACTATTAAAAGTACTTAAAAATTAGTTAAATGAAATTAATTAATAAAATGAATTTTAATAATTTGGATAATTGAATAACAAAAATAAGCCCTTGCTGTGAAGTAATAACTACATTGTTAAAAAAAGTTTCGATTATTAAATAATCTTCTTAAAGAAACTGAAAAGGATTATTTAATAATAGAAACTTTTTTCAATTGAAATTAAAATTTTAACTCATTCCAAAATATATTTATAAAACAAAAGTTTCTCAAACAAAATAATCAAGAGTATCTATAAAATATATTCATAAAAATATATAATAAACAAATCATTCTATTAAACAATAAACTCAATCATTCTGTAAATTATAAAACTTATTTTTACACTGTGAAATTTTATTCGTTTAAAATTGTGACATTACAATATTATAAAAGTTTAGTTTTCTAAATTTTACTAAAATGTTTTTGGTGTTGGTATTTTTTTCTTCGTCTGCCATTGAAGAATAAATTGAATTTCAACTTCAAAGAAAGTTTTTACAAAATTCTGACTCCATATATCCTTAGGTATTTAAACAAAAATTCGAATGACATTGAATTATTTAAAGTTACTTTTAAATAAAAATTTTAATTCATGTACACTTGTTGGAATTTTTGAGTACAATAAAAATTAGATTAAATTTAAATTTCTTTTTTTGATTTCTTGGTTATAATTATCGTTGGATTTTATGTCTTTTGTCCTTAAATATGTCTGTAATTATTCTTTTTAAATGATTTAATAACATAATTGCAATTTCAACAAAAATTCAAAAAATC